>QOCX01000008.1:239270-325614 GCA_005959815.1 Sarcophaga bullata
CATCAAACATCTTCTTTAGAACACAATATAGTGACTGAATTCGATCGGTTACAATTATAAGCGAATTAAGAAAATTTAAATGGTTTTTCAACTTGTGGCAAAGTATATTATGATCAACAGTATCAAAAACTATCGAATGATAAAGAAGTTATCAAATGATCAGCAGTGATACCAAATTCTGATCTAAATTCAAGCCTAACTCTTCAGTAACATCTACTAATTCAGCTTTAGGAGCACGCAGCAAGTGAAACTCCGATTGTTTGCTGGTAATTAGAAAGTTTTTATGATAATATGTATTATGATTATTTAGTAATCTGGTATAGATTTAGTTTTGTTACAGGTTATCAGGTTTAGTAGGTTCAAAATTTGTTTGTTGACATGAAAAATTTTGAATGTGAACGGAAAAATCGGTTATTAACAGACTCCACGTCAAAAAGATCTATCAAATTTAACAAGAGATGACTTTGAAATGTACAGTTTTATACACCTTGGAATCGCCATCACCCGCTCCTTTTTCAATTTCTTTCAATAATGAATTTTGATTTAAGCACTCATCCAACAGATTCAATTTTAACCTCCACTTTCTTCTTCTTTCTCCTTCTTCTTTCTATTCCATGTGTGGCTCTGTATACATATCCTTGTGTATGCATGTGACCGTTTGTTTGTTTGTTTGTTCTGATATTCACCTACACTTAACTTTTAACATGGATTTGTTGTGTTAAACACGTATCAGTGTATGAATCGATTAACGACCATGTAAACTGACCAAAAACCTAATGGATTCTAATGCAAACATTATGTTTTATTCTCCTTCCTTTCTACTCTTTCTCTTCTATTCTATTTTTTTGCAAGTTTTCTGCTTATTCCTCAACTACAGACTATTGAGAAGGCAATAGCAAAAACAGCATATATTACAAGTACAAGAAGCACAGTATTCAGTACAGTATTCAGTACAAGATTCATTTCTCTTGGGAAAATTCATTTATTAACTGTGACAGCTCAATAGCATCAAAGATAGTAAAATTTATTGATAAAATCGTAGGTGGGGCTATTTGAAAATCAGTTTTGTGTTCTAACCACATCACAAGCAAACTTCTTTTGTGTGTATATTCTTGTGCGATCATCGTCATAAAGCAGTTGCCATATGTTTAGCAAAAATTGATGTTATTCCTACTACCTACCTACTCACCTGTCAAGTTAAATTTTTAGCAATTAAAGAAAAGATGAAAAGCAAAAACAAACACTTAGGACTTATTAGCTGCTTAAACATGTTAAATTTTCAAAACAAACAACAAAGCATGACTATTTAAAGAATTTACAAGAATTTCTGAATTATTTCTTCCATAACGAACAATATGAGCTAATCGTTACCAAAATATAGTTTCGAAGTCACACTCATTGAAGAAAGATAATTTCCTGGATACCAAACAATTTCAGGTGTTATATCATCTGGGTGAGCAGTGAGACAACCTAATAATTATTATCCTGAAGTATTTATAATTATTTGAAATGTTAATTGATTGCATGTAACTAAATAACTGATAGCAGCTGTAAATATATTTTACACATTCACATACTTTTGCATGTAAGAATGCATGTATGTATGTATGCGTGTATTTTACTGTTGAGAAGTGACCGACCATGCACATGTATGAGTATATGGGTGTAGTTAATGTAGCATTACACCTATTACCACAAAGATTTACAAGTGCAAACACAAAGTTTAAGTAGAATGAATGAAAAACAGCAACAACGTCAAGAGCAGCAAACCAGCAAAAAGAGACGATAATGAACCAAATGTTGTGAGCAAAACATAATAAGTATAATGAAGACGATAATATTTATGCTAATGTTACACATACTTAGGCAATGATATTTATAAGCAGCAGTAACAGTAGCAGTACACTGTGTGTATGCGTGGGTATATATGCGAATATGTGTGATTAACGGTATGAACATTCTAATATAAAATACATATGTATGTCTGTCTTTGTAGCAACTAAAACAGTCTATTTACATATGGATGTATGTATGTATGTATGTGCATACATATATGCATATTATCTTACATTTGGCTGTACATATAGGCATATAGACATACATACATACATACATACATACATATATATATACTTACTTCCCTATATATGTATGTAACATAGTTGTGTATCACGAATCGTATATGTTTATGTCACCATATACATATATACATACGTTTAATTATGTATTTATTCCAGTAAGTCTAAAATTGTCTTTGTATCTCCCTGTTGGAGCAGATGTATGTGTGTGTGTGTTTGTGTATGTGTGAGCGCATTTGGGTATGTTGTACGTTCTAAATATTTTAATGAAAAACAGTTTAGTGTAATTAGTTTAATATTTAGTCACTGTGGTAATTAGCTAATGGTATTCCATGTCACAAGATCATTAAGTAACCAGAAGCGTGAAAGGCTTTAAAACGCAAAAAAACAAAACAAAAAAATATACCAGCTTCGACAGACTCATTCAGCTCGTTCAACTCGAGTTGAAGTTAATGAGCATGTTAGGTGCTGTACAAAATAACGAAAGAGTACGACACTTATGTTTATTTAATATTATAATTTTTTAAAAGTTTTATTTTTTTAAAGGTAATCTTATTTCAATTTTTTTTTATTTATTTTTTTTTTTTTGCTAGCAAGACATCTTATGAACGTTATAAATGCCATTTTATATCTTATCGTACGAGTATATCATACGGACTACTTTCTGTAAGATTGTAGTGTCTAAATTAGACACACAATTTGTATACATATGTATGTATATATGTATGTATATAACTGATATGTTCCTGGTTTTTGAAATTTTCAATGTTCTTTCGGCATCATTGTGATTCTACTTCGACAATGTCTATGAATTGCGCGTGATTTATATATCTAAGACAAATAATTAATTTGTATAATAATAACTGTTAAATATAACTGCAAAAATACGATGATCTTGCAATTTTATCAGCCATCAAGACCATAATCAAATTAAAATTGGTTGAAATTATAATAAAGCCTTATCGTTATCAGTTGATGATTAGAGCACTTCCACCTACGTTTGCGTTGGCATTGTAGGTTGTTAGTATTACTGAAAAATATACTCGAACTTGAATGACCCTATAAAAATAAATTTATTCCGTGTGTTTATTTACCAAATTCCACTTCTGTTAATTCAGTGCACAATATCTAGAATTAATTGAAATCGATGTATCGTTATCGAATAATATGTGATAAAATATGCATTCATTACTTCCTTCCCATTCAATAAAAACGCATAGGAAGTAATTTGAAAAATTTATTGTTATTAATTTTATTTAATCGAATCAAATCTAATCGAATCGAATCTAATCGAATCGAATCTAATCTAATCTGTTATGATCAGGATAACGATTTTCAGACAATTTTTTCCATCTGGTATGATGACGTATAATGAAAACAATTGTTACAGTCTTAACAAGTTAGACTAACCAACACACACATACATATGTATACATGCCCTTAATACGTTATTAATAGGAAAAAAAATTAAATTTTAATACGATTTTTGTTTATTTTCTATGCATGAATTGTTTATCGGATTTTTTCTTCTTTTATTTTCATTTCTTTTTCTCTTTTCTCTTCTTTTTCAGATATTTTAATTCATTTAATTAACAATAACGAAAATGTTGTCATTTGAGACACTCATACATACATACGCACTGCCCTACATCCACACGTAACATGGATAATCTCTGCAATTTTTCAATTTGCCTATCAGTGTAGGTATGCATGTGTTAGTATGTATATCTTAGCAAACACTGTGCTTTATATCGCAGATTTTCGCCTCCACTTTACATATTGGGCAGGTGGCAGGGACATTTAATAAATAAACACCAATACAAGCAGATATCCAGTTAGATACATACCTACGCACGCACATGACAAGTGTCATGCTAAATGATGAAAAAGCTCATGTTGTTTTTAAAGGACGAAAGCTTCAATCAAATGCAAATACTCAGATACTTCTTCTTGAAACATTCACAAATATGTGTGTACACTGTACATGCTTCTATTTTAAGAAATGTTGACAGTAAAAACGAAAACAAACAAACAATAACAACAACAACAATACCATCATGGAGAGTACAAGAAACGCGCATATGGAAGAAAAAATTAAAAAAAAAGAGGAGCAACTCAATTTATTTGGATTTACATTTCTAATATCAGTTTTACATACATTCTTCCCCCCGCCACCCTCTCACTTTTTCACGTTCTCACGTTCTCTCTTTCTCTAAATATTTTGCATGAATTGTATTGGAACGGTGATGATATTGATGATGACGATAGCATCATAATAAAGATGAGGATGAAGTTCAATAGACAGTTATTTAAAAATTCCAATCATTTTCACTTTTCTTCTCTCTCTCTCTCTCTCTCTCTCTCTCTCTCTGTCTCTATGCATTGAACATAGAACAACAGTCGACTGCCGTTGAAATGGTATCAATGAACGAACGATTGTATGAAGAAACAAACAAACGAATTGAATAAGTTAACGTACAATAGTTAAAGCAAATATTGAATTTTAATTATATTACACTCCGAGACTTCAAGACATAAACTACACACTCAAACACTCACGTGAACGTGAACAATTTTAATTAAAAAACTTTCGTTCTACAGATCAATAGAGGAGGAAAACATAATGTTGATTTTCTCCTGCCATCTTTTTTTTTTATTTTATTTTATTTGTTTAGGTCTAGTATTGAGGAAAAAAAAAATTAACAAAAAAAAGGCTGCATTAATTCTTGCAAAAGTTTTTTGACATAAAAAAAAAAATCATTGAAAAAAAAGTTATAAAACTGTTGTATTCGATTTTATGCAAATAATTGTAAACAAAAGTTAAGACGACAAAACATTTCTTGTATTAATTTAAATTTTTTCCAAAATATTATTCTTATTATTGGTAATATTTGATAACCGTTTATTGAGAATGAGCAGAATCTTTACAATTAACCGTATACATAAAGGCAGCAATTTTTTTCTTTTCTTTTTTTCTTTGATTGAAATCTGTTTGATTTGTTAAGAAAAATTTATAATACTCTGAGTATCGCGTAAATACAAAGAATATAAAGGGACCTGATGTATACATCAATCGATAGATTGGTGTTTTTGATTTCAAATGCATATTGACAGTGAGAGTTTCTCGAGATCAGTTGAAATATAGGGCTTGAGATTATTTCTTACGACACATGTAAGTAAGAACGATTGCCGTCATTGCCGTATTCCATTAAAATACTTCCTTCATTACGATATTGCGCTTTTGTTAATAAATTTATGAATTGCGTATTTAAATAAAAACAAAAAAGAATCCGGCAATGAGCCCAATAAGCACTTTTTCAATACATTAAATGTAACAATTCCTTTGATACATCCTGTAATAGATTTAGATAAAGTAGAAGATGATAGAGACAAACGAAAAGTCCCTATTAGTACTTGATTACGCCTCTGATTATTGAGAATAAAATCTGTTATACAAAGAAAAAAATTAAAGAAGAAGAACCGTACATTGCAAATGAATTTGGTGTTCAATTAATTAAAAAGAATTAGAACGACAAGAAACAAGTTTTCAAGTCAGTTTAAAGTTGTAATTATGGACGGCATAAGTTCAGTAAAAACTATTCCATCAACTGATCACTAGTGGACAAGGTACTGGAAGACGTCCACGTAAAACATCACGACTTGAAGATTTCTTGAATCAAAGAGCTGTTCGAGAAGATCCTTAACCTGTAATTATGAACGGCATAAGTTCAGTAAAAAATATTCCATCAACCGATCACTACTGGGCTATATACTGGAAGTCGGACACGTAAAATATCACGACTTGAAGATTTCTTGAATCAAAGATCTGTTGGAGAAGATCCTTAACCATTTGTGAGTCAAATAAAAAACCGTTTCATTTTGCTTATTTATGAAAGAACAATTCGAAAAAGAGCACTTGAATTTGCATTCCTAAGATGACAATCAACAAAAACAAAAACCCTGCAATAAAGACTAGACTTGAGAACACCCAAAGCCCAGTTTGTAAGGACTTATTGCCTACAGTAAGAAAATAAATAACGTATTATGCTTAGGAATAATTAAATGCCACTGAATTTTTCAAATTCGTAAACCATGAGATTAAAATTTTAAACAAAAGTTTTTAGTATCGTAAAACTATGGTGTGAGTTTAAGATAATAATGAACTCCTTAATCGTAATCATGATAACCCTCATTACTGATATGGAAATTCTAAAATATTTACTCTCACAATTTTTAGCTTTCTAAGTGATGCGGAAAAAAGAAGCAAGTGACAATCGATTCTCTTTAACGTTTAAATCAATGTTAAGCAGATAATATTTATTCAAACAAATGATTTTGTTTCCACATCTCCTTTTAGTTTCGTTCCGCCAGGCGACAATAGCAATTTCAATTTAAACACATGCACATGCACATACACAAGGCTAACAACAACAACGACAACAACAACAAAGTGAAATAAATTTATTCCTTTGAAATTTATGTAAATTTTCCACTTACTTAAAAGGCAGAAAACAAAAATCGAATTAAAAAAAGGCAAAAGACAGAAGCAAAGGCAAAAGACAGAAGCAAAGAGTGCACCGAGTACTCGTTAGTTACTAGAGAGGATATGGCAAAAGCGACACAGACAGAGACAAAGAGAGAGAGAGAGACAGAGAGAGAGAGAGAGAGAGGGAGCGAGAGTCTTGAGTTAAACACATCATTTTTTCCTTCAGTTTGCTACCACTTCACCACATAAACTCGTTAAGCACGAATGCCTGACATCATTCATGCATTACCCTGATATTTATTATTGCAAAAATAAGATTTGCTCTTACTTTCAAGCCCAACTACTACTTCTGATAACATTCCTGCTGCAGCTACTGCTACTACTACTGCTACGTCTAAAACGGCATACAAACATACAAACATGTCGCAGCATCATTTCTTCTAATGTATATGCAACATAAATGGTGCATAATAATGCATGCAAGGATTTTTTTTGTTCATTTTTTTTTCTTTCAATTTTATTTCATTTTTTATCTTGTTTGCTTGGAATGTATGTATGTATTTGTGTGTGAGTGAGTGTGTTTGTTTGGTAATATGTGAGTTTATGTGATATGTACAACACAAATGTATGTTGCAACACTACATCATATACACAATACGACAGCATGTGCACAGTCGAGTAGGTATGTTCATATGTATGTAAGAAAGGGTTAGTATATGTTGTTGCTCATGTCACAGTGACAATAAATTGTTTTAGATGTTGTTGTCACGTTGCTTGTCATGTTTTTCCTTAACTTTTTCCTTTGGCGCACATACTCCCCCTGTCACCATCACTCTCCTTGTATACCACTTGTATCATTTTCGATTCTTCTTTTGTTTCTTGATTTATTTCGTATTTTTTTTTCTTTTCTTTTTTTTTTGATTTTGAAGTTATGCTGCTGCCACATTGTGTTCATGTGTTCATGTGTTTATTTTTCATTGAACAGACGAAGAAGAAGAAGAAGAAGAAGAAGTTAAAAGTGGTAATTGAAAATATTCTGTTGTTAACTCGACGTAGACGATGCTTTCATTTGGCATTGAATATAATTAGCAACTGCTGAATGGCAGAATATTTTTCATCTTTTTTTCTTTTTCTTTTCCTTTTAACTCACTTCAGTTTATTCCACTTTTTGATATTCAGATGACTGCAATGACGACAGCTGCTGGAATAAAAAGTGGAATTTTAATATAATCGAATTGCACGATTAAAAGCAATGCTTTCTAGGGTTTCTTTTTTTTATTTGGAATTTTCTTACGATAATATTGAACTTCTTTCAGCGAATTAAACTCGAGACAATTTGCAAATGTAAATAAAAGAAAAGCGTTTCTCTTTTAGTTTGATGTACAAGAAGTATTCATTCATTTCCCTGCTTAACCTTTTTAAGTTTTTGGAACATTGAAAATAGTGTGCCGTCCAACCCGCATTAGTTTTTCAAACATGAACGCATGAACAAATTTCATGACGCAGTTTTAAATTTCAAGTTTTCACATACTTTAACAGAGATTACCAACTTGTGTGGGTGTTTCTACTTTTCTTCTTCTTATTCTTTTTACTCTTCTAATTCTCCACTTTCAAACTTAATCTGACTTTTAATGCTAAAAGACTCAAGCGAGTGAAAAGAATGTTTTTTTTTTTGTTACGGTTTTTTAGGTTTGTTACGGTTTTAGTTTAAAAATAACCGTTATAAACAAAAAGGTAAAATCCCTGAAAAGTTTATTTTTAAAACCAGAAAATAAAAATTAAAAAGTACAACTTTGCTTGAGTTTTTATCACATTCGGATTCCTTAATTTGGGCATCATATGCAATGAAAATATTTTTCATAATTAAAAATAATTAAGAAAAAACTCACCTGATAATAAATCAAAGAACTATGTTCCGAACACAAACACTAAAACATATAAAAGCTCTGTTTAAAGAAGAACAAACTTTTCCAATTCGTTTTATGTCGAGCAAAGTTTTCAGGCAAGCCGATGTCTTTTTCTTGTGATTTTTTTCAACGTAATAATGGAAAATATTTTGAGAGACTTGAGGTTTAAGGCCACCAATGATGGTTTTATTATTATAATAAAATTCTATGTACAGAAGTTAAGAGATTTAAGAGTGTCCATAGACGGAATTATTTTTTGACGAATTATTTGAGCGTGTATTTTGCAGATGCAAATGAAATACTTTTGGGATACTTAAAGGTTAATAACGGAATTCTTAAAGGAAACATCTTAAGACCTGATTTGCGCTTATAAAATAATTTTGAGATGCCAACAAGTGATTGTTTATACATGATCCTCCAAGCCTATTGCTCCCCAAATGTATTGCTCGATCTCAACAGTGATAACTCCCTGCTCAGCGCTTGATACACTCTGGTGTAGCCTTTCTGAATGTTATAATATCTCACACATTCTCACTGGAATGCGTAATGATGATTTATTTTTATCATTACAGATTATTCTCAGATTTCCAGATATTTTATGTGCATTGCTGGTGATATTATCGCTTGTTTGCATTGTTCGTGATATTATCGCATTGTTTATGATATTATCGCACCTCTTTCAATCTCAACGCCTTTTTAAATTATATCACTAAGAGTCTCTTCAAATTTGCCTGCTTACATGCCTAAGATATTTTTCTCAAGACTATATACACCAGCAAGTTCCACATTAATGTGGTGGATAGATTTCCGTTGTGCCTATTCAGAATCAGAATTATATTTCTAATATAATAATATATGTATGTATGCATGTATGTATGTGTAAAATATCGATATTCATTTTGATAAATCTAAACTAGTGATTTTGTTCTGTACGTTTATATAAATACGATTTCTTATTTGCAATATAAAAAATTTTTAATTAAATTTATTGTTAAGCATGAATAGAGAAGGACAGGATTGAAAAATAATGAAGTTTAAAAAATTAACTTTTTTTTATTATTCAATTCAAGAATTCAAATGAAAATTTCTTGCCAATAAATTTCACAGACTTTAAATAAATGACTTCCATTTAAATATTCTTTTTTTCTGTTTTTGTTTAATCCATCTTTATTCTTGTACTGGCTTATCTAATACTCTAATATATTTCTAATAGACTCATAACACATAAATAGGAATGATACTGCCAGCAGGATGAGTTTATTTTCATATCGAAATATCGCAATTTTGTTTTTTTTTTTTGTTTTTCTGTTTTTTGCACAAAAAAAAAAAAGAAAAAGTTTGTTGTGCTCCGATATATTCATGAACATTACTAACAGAGTCCCAGCATTATTTTATGATGTAAAAAAGAAAGGAAGGGAATAATAATATTTAATATTATGTTGAGTGTCTATAGTGATAGCAGGAGAGTGCGGCAAAGGGGATCTAAGGGGAATATAATATGAAAGAATTTATTTTTGTGGAATATGAGCACAAGGGAGAAAAAAATATAAAAGTAAAGGGAACGAAATGACAAAAACGAAAAACAATTTACATTGCGGTCGACACAAGTTGTTCCCCATGGAAAAAACCAAAAAAAAAAAGAAAAAAAGAAAAAAATAAAGAAAAACACAAAGATTTACACACAGCGCATGTGTTAACTTCACTGTTTTCAATTATTCGAAAATTGTTTAATCCACTATTTGGGTCAAATTATTGATAGAGTAGATACTTATTTTGACTTTATCTCTCCCTCTCTCTTTCTCTCTCTCTCACTCTGTCTTTTATGCAATTGCTATTGTTTGACATGATTTATGGGAACAGATTTCTCTCAATTTTAAGCCGATCGCTTAAGTAATTCTCTGTAATTCCCTTCACTTGGTATGGCGATAATTAAAGAAAAGATTCTTTCGTAGAAAATCTATTTGTTTTAAATAAAATTGATTTTGTGGAAAATTACTTGTATTTGCTTTTGTTTTATTTTCACAAATCATTAGTTGTTGACTGAAAACCACAAAGTGTTTCGGTATCATTAATATTTATATTGTGCGTTCGTGTCAAATTACACACAACAACCACAATAGCAAAGAAAAAAGGAAAGAAAGCAATTAAAGGAAATATTTTGTAGAAACATTTTTCAAGTTGCAATATTTTTCTTGTGGGTTTTTGATTGCAAAGTATATGTATATCGATACTATTCTCACATACCACTTATGTATGTATGTATGTATGAATATTTAATTTGTATTCTTATCAAATAAATTTATTTTCGTTTCTTCTCTTCTCTGATTTTTGATGGTGTATCCTTTGTTTTTTTTTTTTTTTTTGGGTGATTTCAGACATAAATCAACAACAAATTCTTTTATCGTAGCAGTTAAATCAATAATAACCATAAATTGCACCGACATTCACCGAAAACAAACACACACGTGTACGGATAGTATGTATAGTGGTTGAGTTCACAGCTTTAAGAAAATCTATTTTCATCATATTTATTTCTATTTTGTATGTCATTAAATCGTTATTTTCATGTTATTTTTTTTCTCGTTTTCTATTATTTCTCTCACTAACAACTACAACATCAACAGACATTCATCAATACATCTATTAGTAGACATAAATGTATTGTTTTTCTCTGTATTCTCTGTATTTTTATCTTTTCTCGCTTTCTGCAATAATTTTTATTTATTTTTTATTTTTATTTTTTTTCCATTTCATATCACTCTGATGATGTTGTCGCTGGTTTATGATAACAAGTCTAAGCTATACGTACGTATTTATTATTCATACAGAGCCTGCCATTGGCGAAATATATGTACGTTCAGTATAATGATGTGACATAAAATATATGCCAGTATTTTTGTTTTTGTTTTTTAATATAAAATAGTTGACTTATTTAGTATGTGCCATCATTTTATGAGCATTATTAAAGATTATTATTGTTGTTACATGGGAAACATTCAAACAAACTATCAATTGCTAACCGATCAAGTAGTTAATGTTACATGAAAATTCCAAAACGATATTGAAACAATTGATGTGTTTTTCGATAAGGAATGTTCATTTAGTAGCCTCATTCTAATAAATAAATATTATTATGCCGCCTGCTACCAGTGTTTATAAGGAGGAGAATGGTTTACATTTTCCTTGGAACGTCATCAAAGTTTCCACCGATATATTCAGATCCAGATCACGCAATAAAGACAGAATATTAAATTCAGATTGTGCCTTACACTATCCGATTACTGTAGTGCTTTTCAATCTGAAATAATGGCTATAAAGATTGTCATTGGGCGCATTCATTATCAAAGTATATCGTATGGTGATATACACATATTTACCGACAGTAAAACAGCCATTAACAGACAGAGGAACTAGCGCCATATTCGACTCAATCAGGGTAACGATACCTCTGAGAGCCTATAAAATTGCCATGAAAAGTTTCTCAAAAATCTGTCGTTCCGAGTCGACTTTAAACTGTAGATCCCGCCGCTCATGCATAAAATTAGCATACACAACATAAGTGGTCTGAGAAGCAGGGCAGTAATCCTGACAGAAGGGTTGTAATGGCCAATTATGTGTGTATGTATGTATGTATATATCTAGATACAATTATAATCAAATGTTTTAATATATTTTTTCTTTTTTGTTTTTAAGCAATTACTAACTTTTATGAACAAAAGAGAATATTTTTTTAACAAAAACAGAAGCATGTTTTTTTACAATTCGAGTAAATAAACGAAAATAAAACAAAAATAAAAAAATAAACCAAAAAAAAAGATTCGAAAACATATTTTTAAATGGAGATAAAAATGCATGCATAATTTCGATATTTATTCAAATGGTGTTAGAAAAATAGCTTTAATTGATAAAATTGATAATTTTTATGATTTATTTTTATTGTGTTTTCATTACAGTATTGTATTTTGTTTTGTTTTTTCTTTTTTGTTGCTTTTGTAAACTTTTAAATCTCTAATGCAACATTTAATTTAAATCTAAAATTTCAATAATTCCCAATAGTGTTTTCAATTAAACAAAACAAAATATTAACACAGACAATGAAAGCAATTGCAAAGTGTAAGATATAATCTAAAAAAAAAAAAATAAAACAAAAGAAAACATAAATAAACCGCAGTATTATTGCAAATCTATTAATTAATCAATGGTATTATTGGCAAAATAGAACAAATAAAAAAAAAATAATAAAATTAAAGAAAGAAATTGTGATTGTGTATTTAAACAACAATCATCAAATGAATCTAACACAATGTTGTATTTATTTAACAAAATTTAAGCCTTGTTTTGTTAATTGGCAATCAATATATATTTTCTATTCATTTTATTTTTATCTTTTTTTTTAACAAAATAATTCGTATAGTTTTACAAATAGAGCCTAATTCCCCAACGACAATATGTTAATAACAGTAGGCATACGTTTTTGCGAAATTAGCACCGAAGCGGGATATTAAGCTTATGGTTTTAAGGTGGTTTCGGTCTTATGTAGTGTTTAAACATTTAAATGATTTCATTCGTTTCACAACTTCTGAAGATTTTATTTTTTTCTAATGCCAAACATAAGGCAGAAAAGTAATGTTTTTTTAGATACTTTTTGCTTGAAACATTTGCCTGTAGTTACAGTTGTAATAGCAACATGTTGCTCAGTTAAACCCATGTATAAGACATATAAGAACTTAAACTATAAGTTTATTTCATTTAAAATGTAATATCCCGGAAGAATATCACTGTTACACTTATTTCTTACAAAAAAAAAAAAAAAAAAAAAAAAATGATTATTTATGTTAATGATTATATAAACGAAAAAACTATAAAGGCAAATTTTTATACTTCTTCTCGTTTGTGTATATTGCGTGCACGTGTGCGTATGTGTATGTAAATATGTGTACAAGTCCTTAAGTGTTAGTAAATCCAGAGACACAGAGAATTTAAATATTATACACAATGACCTTCATAAAAGTTTCTCATATCGTATATTACACATATACATACATGTGTATGTATGTATGTATGTATGTATGTATGGAATATGAATGTGTAGTATATTGTTTTAGTTTTACATATATATGAATACATACACTTATATTTACACATATACGCACAACAATAAATTGTTTTACTGGGTTAAATTAAAAGAAAATGGAAATTATTGCCGATATTTTGTTTTTGTTATCAAATCAATGAGATATGAATTTATACAAGCCCAACCAAACAACAGTGTATGAAATTTAAATATGAGCCGAATGACAAAGGAGAACAACACTACATAAATATGAACACTAGAATATATATGACAATGTGTCTTCACCTATTTTGTTTCATATTCTGAGGAAGAAATCGTATTTAAAACAATTCTGAAAAAAATTTACAGCGGTTTTCTATGCTTATATCAAGAACTAATGGAAAGAGATTTTCTTACTTACTTAATTGGTAATTACAAACCTTGAGTCAGAATTACGTCCTAGAATCTCACACCGCTCATCGACAGTCATTAAAGTCAACACCGAACGAGAAAGATTTTTGAGAAACTTTTCTTGGAAATGTTATGTACTCTTAGAGTTTGTACCGGAAGCCTACTGTTCTAGATGTTTTGTTCTAGATGTCTGGCTTGGAATATGAACAGCGGCCTCACGTCTAATAACCCAACAAACTACCTACTACATACAATAGGGAATTTCCTACTTTTCCGGCATTGGAAATTATAAACCCGTTTTTGGCAATTTCACAATTTCATCGAGTGTACACATATATTCCTAAACAGTTTTCTTTGGCTGTGTATTGTGACGTATGCGTATACTTTTTCTTCGATTTTTATAAATTCCATTTGAAAAGAATGCTTAAAATGTATTCATTCGGAAATAAATTGTTTACGGAAATGGAAATTTTGTAAATATTCAGAAAACAATTTAAAGAAAAACTTTTATTTTCGCTTTAAAAAACAATTTCAATTCAAGTGTTCCCATAAATACGGACAACGTACATACATACATATGTGTATCTGTTTGTATTCGAAAGAAATATAAAAACAAAATCTCTCGGAAATCATAATTTTATTGAATTGAAAAGAGAAACTACAACTCCAAATAATTATGAATTTCAGCCTTTAGATGGAATTGATTTGTATTTAATAACCATAAAAAAAACGCCGAAATATTTGTAAAAAGAGAAATAAAAAAAAAATATCAATATTCTGCTGATGTATTTGAATTTAAAACAGAAACGGAAAAGGGCAACTAACTGCTGAGCCTTAAAGAGAATTTCAAACAACTGCTTTGATTGATGGACAACATGGTAATTTAAATATTCAGTTCTATTGAAATATAAATTATTACAACAATGCGAATGCAAAGAAAATAAAAAAAAAAACAAAAACAAAAACAAAAAACAGACTCAACCGATTTGATATGGCCTGTCAAATATTTTTCTCATACTGAAATGTAAAAAAAAATTTCATTTTTTTTTCTGTTTATTTGATGTACAACCGAAAAGAATTTCAACCACGTTTAGTCATCCATATGTTATGCCAACTGCAGATATTCTTCTATTTTTCTAGCTATATGTACTCACAAATCTTCAGAGCAAAGCTTCAGAGCAAAGAAAAAGTAAAAATCATCATCATATAAAAGTAAAACAATCACGTCCTTTCACTTAAACTTTTGACATTAACATGTCTTGGTTGCTTTTGTTTTTTAATGATTTCGCTGGAAACAACAAAAAATTAAATAGTAAATTTATTCAGCTCTTAAGAGCGTTTCACAAAAGCTGGAAATGAAAAACAAAAGGATTTTCATAAAAGGCACTCATGCCAAACAACCAACCAACCAACCAGCAATTGAGTGAAGCAACATTTTTATATGCGCCAGCATATTTTTTCAAAATAATGATTTTCTTTAGTAGCGGATACTTAAAGTAAAACAACGACAATAATGCGCTAAAAACGTGCTATAAATTGACAAAAATTAAAATGATTTCAAAAATAAATTGCTTTTGTAGCTCTCGTTAATGCTGTGGTGCTGATTACAACAAAAAATTTTCAAATTAAATTAAACAAAACCAAACGAAATGCAAAGTTAAATTAACAATTTCAAACAAAATTTAAAGAAAAACAAACAAAAAAAAAAACAGAAAAATTCGTATTAAAAATATAAAAAAAAAAAAATAAATAAGAAAGAATAAAGTTTAACGAAAAATATTTATGAGTTCGTATACATACATATCTAAGGATACCCAGTGAACACTTTCTTCCAATATGTCTGCAAAGCAATTAATTTCACTTAATTTCGAAGAATTGATCTGCTTTCTACCAGCGCAGACGAATGTCAAATGAGTAACGGATGATTTTGCAAATGAATGCATAATAATTGTAATCCACATGTTAAATGCCAGATGAACTGATATTGTTGTCTGGGATCGAATAATCCGAATATGCGCATAACCAACATTTGTATGAAAGTTTATTTACACTCACACATGCAGGATTTTTAATGATAATGATGCTTAACATTTAAGTGGAGATAGGGTTTATGCTGAACTAACTTTAGTTAATTGGTTGTCAAAAATGTTTATTTAATTTCAAGA
Source organism: Sarcophaga bullata (assembly GCA_005959815.1). Lineage (NCBI taxonomy): Eukaryota > Metazoa > Arthropoda > Insecta > Diptera > Sarcophagidae > Sarcophaga > Sarcophaga bullata. The sequence goes on from QOCX01000008.1 coordinate 255,371, forward strand.
AAAAAAAAAGAAAATTTTCCACAACAACAACAACAACAACAATGTATTGTTTCTGCTACTTCTGACTGGTAATATTCAAGTTAAAGCAACAGCAACAGCAACAAAACAGCCCTCATTAGCAAAATTTATCTCTCCAAATGCATGAACTAATACACAACACAACACAAAAAGGGGGAAAAACAAACTATTGACATTATAAATCCATATGTATGTATGTATGTATGACGAGATGGGAAAAATTTTGCTTGAAAATATTTCATGTTTTAAAATTTTCATATTCAAATACATTAAAACACGTGAAGAATAGTAATTTATAGAATCCTCGTAAATTTTTTTTGATTGAGGCTTTTCAAATCCCCGCTAGAATTATATAATCAAACAATAATTAAGTGTAAACTTAATTAAAATTAATCAGCTTGAAAAAGTTAATAAAAAATACAAAAAAAAAAATAAAAATTTAATTACCGAAATTAATCATTTTATGTGAAAAAGTCATATGAAATTAAAATTAATTGATATTCATAATTATGCTTAAAATGAAAAATAGATAACGAAACGAATAAAAAAAATTATTAAGTTTTTGCTGTCACTACCTAACATTGCTGCTTGTTCTTCTCCAATTAAGTGTCAGTTGGAATGGAACACACTAGGTTTTCATCATCTACAGCCATTGAACTGTACTTTGGCATTGATTTTTACTCAAAACTTACCTCAAATAATGAATTTTTTATTTGCATGGCAGTACAAAAGGTTTAAAAGGTATTTAAGATTTTGTTTTCTTATTATTATTATCGTGTAGAGGTGTCATAGTATTGCAACCATACAGTTCATAGTGTTTCCATCAAAAATTTTCACAGGATCTGAGATCTAGGTAACCCTGCTGATTCAGTTTCTCCACACAGTCTCATACTATCATTTTCGAATTGACCATATAGGAAGTGAAAGCTGAAATGGCGGCCTGATTGTTACATTTCATTGCTATATTTCATCCATTGTAACTTGTATTCAAATTGTATTGTGAACATCTATCGAAAATACCAAAAAGTTTATTAATGGATACGAAAAATTTCATTTCGAAACCAAAAATTCCCAGACAGAATGATTCTTCTTTTAGATGACTGTGTGCTCCCAGATTACTCTATACGGTCTCGTTGCACAACACGTATCAAAATCTATTGGTTCTGTCTGATGACTTTAAGACACACAATCTCATAATGAGTTTGACTTGCATTGTCCTATTAAACCAATACACACTTGGTATTTGTATCTTGTCCAATTCTATTTTAGATGTTTTAGATTTATTTGGTCTGCCCAGACAATGGCTCTATAGAAGACTATCGGTCTGACCTTTATTGAATACATCCAGTGCATAATTCTTGGTTTAAAACCTCAGGATTTCCCTGCAAACATTTTACCAAGATCTGACCTTCCCCGAAATACTCTCTATAAGAGCCCTGCATTTCCATTTGCTATGCATTTATATTCCCAGATATTTTAACGTATTTTTTTATGACTAGTGTCGAACGTTTTTCGATTTAGAAAGTTTTCTCCTGCTTGTAAACTTGCTTTTACTATTGTAAACTTATCCTGCGTGTTTAAATTACTTAAAAATTTTTAATGCAACAATTCGTTAAAATCTAAAAAAGCGTAAATTTAAGATTTTCCATGTTTAAATTAAATTTCCACAATACAAAATGTTCTATTTATTGTATCCTTTTAATGGTGGGATACATAAAAATCGCAGCTGCTTTCTTTAATAAACGTAATAATTGCGACATACATACATACATACATACGTACATACATTGTAAAAGTAATATTTGGTGGTATAAACGCGCCTGATAATTCCTTTTTTTTTCTTTTTTTTTATTTCAGATTCATTTCATAAAGCGTTACATTGTAAAACAGAGTTTTATTATTTTGTTTCTTTTTTCTTTTTTCGTTTTTCGTTTTTTATAAAAATAAATAAATTAACCTTAAATGGTTTAAAAATTTCTGCATCATAAATTGCTGTCTAATCTAAAATATTAAAATGCTTAATATCGTATATTTATTTATACGCACATATGCATACATACATATATAGTAGTGTATGTATTTACATATACATACATATACATATATGTACATAATTGTATAAATGTATAATAATTTTTTTATGCTTGTATATGTATGTATACATATACATATATTGTTGTTGTTGTTTATAAGTATGTATTAAATACACAGCTTGAAAGATGGTAAGCTATGGAAACATGGGGTAAATACAACTTGTACAGGGCCCTAGCTGCTATTGTTTTAGAAATATTATTCGTTTTTTTTACTTTTCTCATGATGATAATGAGAATGAGATATCTTAAAAAGATTTTTGACTCATATTCATATTTTATCAACTAACAATAGAAATCGAATTAACACCATTAAATAGATTCTTATGAAGTTACCGTGTCAGAAGATTCATTCAAGTTTATTTCGACATATTTTAGGACCTTTTAACAGACGTCAGTGGTAACTATAATAATAAACAATCATAATTGTCGTGAAAATGGCTTAAGCTTATTAAATGATAAGATTATACGAGTGTTGACGTTTTACTTGCATGTCAGAAATTCCAATTAAAAGTTGATTGTAATCGAATCACTGAATTTCATAACTAAAAGTAAAAATATTTCCAGTGATCTCTGAAAAGTCTTTCGATTTGTACAAAAAATATCGCTACATACTAAAATTTAAATAAATGAGTAATCAATAGAATGAAAAATATTTTATGAAAACAAAATTTATAAAATCGGTCCGTTTTTTTTTCTTAAGTGAAGAATTAAAAATTTCTTTATTTTTAGTTTTTATTAAGAAAAAAGAAGATATTCAGTCATAATAACTACTAGCTGGAAAAATCATTCAACAAATGCTCTACTTAATTACTCGTAATGGAACGTGAATAAAAAAATCACCAATTGAATTCAGGCCTCCAAAACAATGGCCTTCAAAAGGTTTCCCAACTGCTATATCTTTTGAACAAATGCGGAAACCTATGATGGCTATAGGGCTACAAGCAAACTTCTACTCACTGTTCTTCATTATGATGCGTATATAAAAGTCACTGACTGGCTGATTTAAACTGAACTTCCTTAAATGTCAACTTAGATGAGGACTTTAGTATTTTGCTACATACAGCCCATTCCCTATACTAAGCCTTTGTAGAAATAAAGTTTAAATAACAAAAAAAAATTCTCTATAAAACAAGCAACACAAACAAAAAAAAAAAAGAAAAAATATATACAAATACTGTGCTTTTATTAAAATAGTACATGAGTATGTAAATCGTATACCATTATGCCTTTTCATACGCTTGTGTATGTATGTATATATACGTGTATGTGTGTGCTTAAAATAAACTTATCGTACCGTTTTATAGTTATTTTTTCACTTTACGCACAGCATTGGTTAAAATCCTAAGCACAGTGTAAACAGTTGAACATTTAAAGGAATGTTTGCCTCTCATTTTTTTCTTCCATTTCTCTAAACATTTTTCCAAAATTTTTCTTAGCTTTCTACACTTGGAAAAAATAATCAAGGATTTAAAAAATTTTCCAAAGCTTTACTTTAAAGTAAAAGCAAAAAAAAAAATACAAAAAATAACATTACAAATACTTGTATTTACTTAAGAAACTTAATTTTCAATGAAATGCTTATTTCTTCATGTGATTTTCTCAGTGTATTTTTCATTTAAACGCTGATTCATTTTGTTAAAACATTATGCACCCTTTATTAACTGTTGAATACGTGGCTTAATAAAGTTTCAAAAATGAAAAAAAAAACGCAAAAAAACAAAGCAAAAAAAGTACTAAAAAATATTAAAAAAAAAAAAAAAAGGAAATAAATGAATGATGAAGAAGAAATGAAAAAACAAACAACAAACGCCAACTGAATTTCTACATTAACATGTAAATGAAAAAGTAAAGCAAAAAAAGTTAAAAAAAAAGAAAAGAAATACAGTTCGTTTGCATATGATGCGTACAAATTAAAATACGAATACAAATACAAACGAAGAGAAAAAATTTAAAAACAAAAAAATTATACGCATTTAGCCAATGGCAGTGAAAAAAAAAAGATATGGAGAAATTTTTAGGAATTAGAATCTCTCTCTTTTTTTTTTTTTTTTTTTTGAATGTTTTACATACAACTTTATTATTTAACAAAAGTAACTGAGAGAAGAAAAAAAACATATTAAAAAAAAAAAAAAAAGGAAATAAATGAATGAATGAAGAAGAAATGAGAAAAACAAACAACAAACGCAACTGAATTTCTACATTAACATGTAAAATGAAAAAGTAAAGCAAAAAAATGTAAAAAAAAAAGAAAAGAAATACAGTTCGTTTGCATATGATGCGTACAAATTAAAATACGAATACAAATACAAACGAAGAGAAAAAAAATTTAAAAACAAAAAAATTATACGCATTTAGCCCAATGGCAGTGAAAAAAAAAAGATTTATGAGAAATTTTTAGGAATTAGAACTCTCTCTTTTTTTTTTTTTTTTTTTTGAATGTTTTACATACAACTTTATTATTTAACAAAGTAACTGAGAGAAGAAAAAAAACAGAGCATTACCAGCAACGGAATAAATAACAAAATACAACAACAGCAGCAGCAGGAGCATCATTTGGAGTTTATTAACAATTTAATAAAAATGGAAAAATATTGTTAAATTATAATATTTATTTGCATATTTAAGTCATAAATTTTTGCCTTGACTCGCTTGTAAATGTGGACAAGAAAAACAAAAGAAAAAAAAATAAATAATAAAATATGAAAAAAAAAAATAATAATAACAACAACAACAACAACAATAATAGTAATAAAAACAAAAACAAAAACAAAAACGTATGTACACATTTAATTAGTATTTTAAATTATGCCAATTACAAAAAAGCAACGACAACGACAACGACAACGATATTTCAACTAGAAAAAAAATGTGAAAAACAAAGTTAACTACACAGACAAAATGTTTAATGGAAAATTTATAATGATTTAGTGGTACGAAGTGAGAGGAGTTTCGCAACAAAACTCAGCATTTCAGAATGTCTTGGTCTTGGCAGACCATGTATTCTGTTCGATTTAATTTTACCTCAATTACATTGCTTTGTTGAAATAGAAAAATTATTCTTGGAGGATCCATTTCGCATCTGAAGACATTTTTTGAATCACTCATAATATTCTCTGCTAACTTTACTTCCCTTCAATATGTCATTGCATTAAGACCGCATGTATTGGCAGAAAAAAAGTTTGTCCCATAATTGTATCGCAACAATGCAACAATGAAAAATGCAGCAATTTTTTGTTTAGAAAACGCATCAAATTTTATGAAATTATAGCAGAATTTTTGAAATATTTTTCAAAATCAATTGTGGAAGTAAAAGAAATCGATGTCAAAATCAAAGATTTGCCGACGTTTGTGTGTGAAAAAATTTTCGCTGGCGTTTGACGTTCTTTCACTAATTTCGAGCAACAAAAGTCAAACATTAAAAATAATTCTATAACACTTTACATAAACCTGGAAGCTTCCCACATAATTATGTGGTTAGAATTAATTGGAATGTTCCCGGATATGTGATTCATCGAAGCAAGTTTCTAAATGCCCTACAGTTGCAGTTCCCTTGACTTATAAATTATTATTGTGTAGCTTTAGTTGTCAATCAATATGCTACAAACAATTAAGATCTGTATGTATGTAGGATCTTCGAAATGCATTTAAAATTTTGCAATACAGTTGGCAATATTATTCCGTCTTCCGTTGGCTTTATAATTGCTAGAAAAGCTCAATAGTACAATAAAAATCGAATTCATAAAAAGACAATTTTTGTGCTTTCACATTTTCAAAGACAGACATCAGATAGAAAATTTTTATTCAATATTTGTTTTAAAAATGAAATTAAAACAATTTAAGTTCCTATTAAAATAGTTTAAATTACTGTATCGATTACAGACTTTAGACTATGCCTCCAGGTGTGCTTTACAATAAAAAAAAAATAAAAAAAAAATAGAAACAAAAACAGAAACAGGAAACAGAAACAGAAACCGAATAAAATACAATAAAGTTTACATACGTTTTCAAATTTAACACATTTCTATGCATTTATTTATTTATTTAATGTTAATTAACTGTCCTATTAAATTTTTCTTTTAAAAAATAAATTCCGTTTTATAAGTACAAATTTCCAAGGATAATTCCCGGTATTCCAATTTCTTTGTATATTTTCTTCCCGAAACTCTTTTATGTTCATTTTAATGTCGCAACAAGAAAAAAAAAAGAAACATAAAAACCGTAAATCTTTTTCGAAAATTAATAAATGCTCAGCAGTATTTCCTAAGCATGCTTTCCTCTCCTCTCGGTCATTAAGGCCAACGAACAGCACAACCAAGTCCTTTATGAAACAATAATAATTGTTTTCTTTTCTTTTGTTTTCTTTTTTTTTTTTGCATTTTGTTTTTTTTTATGGTTCAAGTTTATTGGATTTTTTATCTCTTCGAATTCCTGTAAGAAAATTAGTCTGTTTATGGATTGAGTGCAGGAATGTATTTGAGGAGCAGAAGAAAGAAAAAAAAATCAGGGTAATAAGTTGGGTTAAGTAAAGTTAACCCCAATTTAAAATAATGAATTTATTGTTGTTTGTTTATTTCTTTGTTTGTTTGTTTATTTGTTGGGCTTGTTACGAGTATGCCTACCCAACAATAATAACAATAATAACAACAACAACAACAACAAGAACAACAGCCATAAGAATAACAAAGACAAAAAGGTAATTAAAAAATTAATTTTATGATTTTATTTGTATTTTACTTATTTACTGTTAGTATGTTTATGTATGTATATGTTTATGTGTTTATTATACCGCCATATACAAAGGAGCATACATTAATTTGTGTACGTATGTGTGTGTATGGTAAATTTATATAAAAATATTTAAAAAACAAACAACAAATGAATGAGAAAAATGAGAAAGAAACTCAACTCTGTCTGCCTATTCTGTGTGAGATAAGAGAGATTCGAATAAAAGGGTTATAAGCAACAATAAACAGTAAGAACAAGAACAACATTAGTATCAGCAATAGCAATAGCAACAGCAACAGCAGAATTAACGGTAATAAAACAAAAAGAAATTTATATCATGGTGTAGGTGTTAATTACAATATTTTATCTCTTTATTGTTGTTGTCCCCCATCATACAGTTGCAAGTATGTACGTATGGTACATATATCCAATAACCCAGTAAACGTTTTTCGCGTATATTTTTTTTTATTTCAAAAAAAAAAAACTTAAATTTAATTTAATACTAAATTGGGATTATTTTCATATTTATAGCTGAGCTTATGCTGCGTTATGCTATAAACACAATTGACGAAAACTTGCAGCACAACAATCTCTCAAAAATGGAATACATGTATGCTTATGTAAATAATTATTTAAAAGACATCGCGACAACAGACTTATTTCTATTTTTATTAGCAGCAATGACTGAATTATTGCTAACAAAGAGTGTAATTGTGCTGACACTCAGTAGATTAATGCAGTCAATACAACAACATGCATGAAATGAAGGTTTTACATACGCGCAAAAACAATTTAGTAGCATCATTGCTAATCAATAATTGAATTGTTTATTTTCTATCTGTTTTACTTACACTTTTCGCTACTGACTTTATTCTAATTCATGCGCATGCAGCTTATTGTGCCCTAAATGTTGCGTCTATTGTGTTAATAGCATTATACTGTCCAAAAACACAAAAGCTATATTTTATCTCGAACTCGAAACTTAATTCTATTCGTGTTAAAAATTGAACTTGTATAGAAACTAGAACACCGAAAACATATTGCAATCACTCTGTGACTAATTTGTAATAATTGTAGCCACCTGCATACATATATTACGCATACACTATCTGATTAAATAACATAATAAAGGTAGTGCAACAATATATGACTTAGAAATCTTAGAAATATTTTCATTTACAATCATTTAAAGGAATTAAAATGGCCCAAGTCTATTGCGTGCGATTGTGATATGCAACCCGTTTATTTAAAATGAAATCAAAATATGTTTTAAAATCTGTTCATAATCTTTAAAAAATCCTTTAAAATTCCATTTTTAGAACGCTTTTAACAACCTAATGGTTTAATACATCGTAAATAATAATGCACAAGGCCAAAGTCATTAAATAGTTAGGCAGCCATGATGCTTATAATCATTGTGAGCTATAAAACGGAATGAAACTTTCTCACTTTAGTACATTATTTACTGCGTGCATTATAAATGCAGTCGTAAATGTTTGCCATACGCTCAGCATTCCTCTATGCAGAGACTTGTTTTTAAAGTAAACAAAGCTTTATTTTCTATAATAATATTTCTCTTTCTCTCCCCTCTTTGTTACCCTCTCTATTTTATTTTTTTTTTTTTACTCTCAGTTAGTCTCTGTTTCGCTCGTTTAAAAATCATAATATTCCAGCAAAACAAAATAATTTCATAATAAAGAAGAAGAAAAACAACAACAAAAATCATAAATGTATATATAAATACGTATATACATAGATTATAGAAATGTGTTATCTACGCCGCCTCCCCCTCCCCCTTCCTCACACACACTCACGCATATACCCACAATATGTATTAATATGCATGAGTTATGCTTATAATTGTGTTTGTGTTTTAATGAAAGCATTATAAAAGTATGAAGTTTGCACGCCTTAGTTGCCAAATCATTATCAATTTGACACACGGTATCCTTTGTGCATATACTTGTAAAAATGTTTGTTTGAGTGCTTTAATGATTTAAAATTTGATTTTAAAAACAAAAAATATTCTGAATTTGTGCAACAAATAAAAAAAAAAGGGAATAGAAACGGGAAACCAACCTTGTTTCTTCTATTATCATTTGCAAGAGATGATCATCTATTCTGTCTTCATTTACAATTCATTTACAATAAAAATTTCAGCATGAAATTATTTTGTAATTGTGTTACTTAAATGATGATAAAAGAAAAAAAAAACGGCATTATAATGAAAATTTATTAAAGAACCAAAGGCAGACCAAAAGATATTATTTTTGTTCACATTTTTACAGTTTCAGAACAAACATTTACAGTCCAATTATATTGACGTAAAAATTGTCTCGCTGGCAGCATGTTGCGGTAAGACAATGTTTTAGGATCCCCATTGTCTGCTTCCACTTACTTACCTACCGTTGAGTTGCTTGACAATTGTTTTGTCGTTTAAAATGTAACGACAAGTGCCATGTTTTTAAAATATTAAAATTTACATGAAACACAACACAACACAACACAACACAATAACGGTGGCAAAATAAGCGTTTTTGATTTTATTTTTATAGGCAAACATGTATTATGAGTGAAAAAACAAAAAAAATTGAAAGAAACAAAAAGAAAATACCAACACATGGCAAATGTTTTGTATTGTCTTCCAACAACAAAATTATTAAATTTTTATACTTTTTCTGTTAGGAAAAACACAATAAAGCAGGTGCTACATATTCTTTTAAATGAAACATAAAACACTTGATCCTGTCTTCAGGGTTTTTTATTTTCACCATAAAATTTAATTTGATTTTAAGTCATAGCAACATTATTTCTTAGTTGCTGATGAATTTCTTTCACCAATAGCAACCAATGGCACTCGATGAGCATAAGGAGGAGTACACATGTGTCAGTAGATAGCCTTAGAATTGTGCATAAATAACGAACTACGAATAAACAAATCACTTGAGTGAGAAAAAATAGAGGAAATAAGAGTGCAATCAAGCAAACTGGAACACTTGATTTAACATTAAAACCTCAAATGAATTGAAACCTTTCACTGAATTTACTACCGAAGAAGACTATGTAGAATGAAAATTTAATTCTTTTTTTCTCTTTTTTTTTGTTTTTGTCTTATTTTGTTTGTCTTTATTGGATTTGTATTAACATTTTGTGCGATTCAATTCAAAAGTTCGCAGACATGGAACTTCCTTGAAAATAGTATAGAATTGTTAATAAAGAATTAAGATTTGATAAAAATCTAAAATTTTTAAATTAACAATACACGAGAATTAATTGTATCTTCTCTTATTGGAAATCAAATTTTTAATGTCGTTCTGTATAGCCTAGCTGTTCCCAAAATACTACTGCTTTACCTAAATATCGAAGACAATTTTTTCTGGGGAATTGAAGCAGTACAATATCGAAGCCTTATTTCATGATATTAATTCCTGCCGTTGACAAATCCTAATCGTACATTGACTAAAAGAATATCTATGAATACATATGTATGTAAGTGGTATGAACTCCTTCAGTAAGCTCAATTATAGACGCATATCTACAAACCACAAACTTTGTAGAAAATAATCGAGTATATGTTGGAAAAGGTATTAATAGAAGTGACCAGTAAGTGACTTCAATAGTGCTACCGACTTAGTCGAAACGACCATAATTAGTAATGAATCGTGGATATGGAAATCAAATCACAAATGCTTGAAGGGCCGCAACAAACTCCCTTCGTTCGGTCCTATTTGGTGGAATATTTTTATTTCTATCAAGCATCGAGTGATTTGGTTGATTTCTCAATCAGTTCACCTTAAAGAATGCAGCCTAAGACAAAGTTTTGATATCTGCCAGCATCATTAGAAGTGTATTTGGTGTTTTTCCATTGCGTCATTGAGACGAATTTTAAAAGACTACAATATTGTCCAAATTAGAGATCCAAGAAAAATTCTAACACAAAATTTATACCAACTTGCTTTGTGTCGTACGCAAAGGTATTCTTTTTAAAGTTGCTGAGTGTATATGTTGAAATTCCAACAACGTTAAGGCATTTCTAAATAAATTTCCACTTATTTTAACAACATCAAAAAAAAAAAAGAAAAAGAAATGCTAAAGGAAAGATAAAACTTTTCATTTTAACAAGATTCCAAATTGGGTTTTTTTTTTTTCTTTAAATCTTCTCTTCTGCTGTTGCTTTAAGAAACAAATCTTAAAAGTCAATGTCAGTATAATTTATGTTGTTTTTTTTTTAACCGCAGGCATCGTAGCATATATTTATAAAGTCGAATTGATTGTTTCTTTTCTAATTGCAAAACATTGACTTGTTGTCAGTTGTGAACCAGAATTGTACATTAAAGTTGCAGGCAGAATACAAAAAAATTAAAAAAAAAAAGTCAACATAAAAGTTTAATTTAGTTTTTCGGCAGTTATTTTGAAAATCGTTTTCGAATGAAATTTTATTAAAAATTAACAACGTAAATACAGTAAACAAAAAATAAAAAGATTGCTGGCGCATATTTTACTCAATAAAATATTTGAAAAAGGCCTGACTGCCTCAAAGAAATGAAAAACTAAAACAGAAAACAGAAAGAAAAAAAAATCAAAAAGAAAGCAAACTCATATCCTGTCGTCTCAAAAAAAACGAAATCCTTTAATAACAAAGAAGAAAAAAGAATATAAAATAAAATAAAAGAAAGGCAAAGAGAAAGAAAGAAAAAAGCCAAACAAATACATTCTTTCCCTTTTTCTTCATCCTGCCATCCTGCCATCCTGCCATCCTGCTGCCATAGAAATAGCAATATTTTAACCCGAGGCTATAGAGAGGAATAAAAGGTTTGTTTAAGTTTCGTATTTTACCGCTTTAAAAAACTACAATTTATGGTTTTGCTTCAATTTCCTTTTATCCTAAATTATCAATACCGTTATACTTTACGGAATTCAATTCAGCTATTTAGTAGGTTTCTATACGGTTCTATACGGACTCGTAGCCTTAATCGAACATACACATCGAAATCTCAAGGATTTCAACATTATAAAGCAGTAGACATGTGTCTAAGAATGCTTTTTCCACATAACATTTAATCAAAATTAAACAAAAAAAAAAAACCAAAAAAAAACCTGAAAAAGGTTCAAAGCCTAACGAGACGTGAATACGATATTAAAAGATTTTCATTTGGAACTTGAAACCATTCGTTCGTTCGGACATCCTAATTTCTATACACTTCACGTGTAAATTTTAAAATTTTATGTGAAAATTTGTTTGGTTTCCATTAGAAGATCCTCGAATATGAGCGTATGTAAGTAGATGTTTTAAGTTTATGATTACGAGAGTTTTTACAGAGCTTAAGTGAACATACCATTAATACCATTACCATTGGAGTAGAAAACGTGTTGCGGATTTAATATTCTATTTTTATTCTATTTTTCTTTTTTACATTCATAATTCTATTTCCTTGTCTCTCTTTTCTCTCTCTCTTTCTCTCTCTCTCTCTCTCTCTTTTATTATACTAAATCAGTTAAATTATTTATTTAATGCAAATTTGGAACTTTATGAATAGCTATGAGATAAAGACAGAGACAGAGACAGAGACCCTAGTAATAGGGTGCTAATGTGCAGGTAATTGTGATCTACATGAATCACTCCGATGATGTGGGTTATGTGTTTATTATTTCGCTAAAAGATAAAGTGTAATCATCTCATTCTCTCTTGAAGCATTGATGTTAGTCATTACAAGCCTTTCGTGTACTTAATATTCTAGCAGTCCTATAAAATTAATTTCAGTCTCAGTGCGGTCAGCTTATTAAGAAGGTTGTGAAACTTTAGTAATGAACTAGAGGCTTAATTTTCCAACTGCTAAGAGCCTAGAGAATTTACTCACCTTCCGAGATTATTTTTCATTTCCTTTATTGTGATGAATTACTCTTCATTCAGGTAACATACACATACATACATATGTACATATGATTGTATCATCGGAATCAGGCACTAGTAACATTAGCCATTACATATGAAGTATTCTCAATTTACTTGTATTCCAGGACTGCACTTTTGTTACACTTTTAATAGAAGTTTTTTGTCTTTTTGGTACAAAATCATATGGAAAGAAGTGTGGTAAAGATTAGTGAAGCCATTTATTCGAAAAAACCATTTTTTTTTGTTTCCGAATTTTCTTCAAAATTTGTATGCAAGTAGAGAAGGTATAAGGAAGGCATTAACTTTAAAAAAATTCTTCAAATATTCAGATTAACTTCTCTCTCTTTGCTTGAAAATAAATTTCCGAATAAATTTTTTTCAAAAAGGCCCCATTTGTGCGATTAAACAGAAACCCTAATAAAACCATTTAAAGCGAATAAAATGAAATAAAAATCGTGAGGCTCAATGGCAACTGGGCTGGCAAAGAGAACAAGGTTGGTTTTGTGTAATTGTTAATTAACAGCAACAGCAACAACAACAACAACAACAACAACAACAACAACAAAAACAAAAACATATCTGCCATAATGATTTCCATATCTGATAACCCCCTATCAAACTCATCCCTCCCACCCACAAGCAACATATTTTATTTGATTTTTGCTGCTGAAGCTGCTGTTTCTGTTGTCATATTTTATGTGTGTATGCGTGCGTGTGCCTATACCAGTATATGTTTAACATTAAATTGTACTCTCAAAAAGTGAACAAAATGAAAATGAAAATCGTAAAAATTAAAATAAAAAAACAACAACAACAATATCAACAGAAAAATAAACCTATTTTAACCATGCTGGCACGATTTAATTATACATTTGTCCCGGTTTTTTTTTCTTTATTTTTCTTTTTCTTTTGTTTTTAACTCTTTCTCTTTCTCTCTCTCTCTCTTTCTCTTCATCCTACACGCTGTATGAGTTTGTGTGTATCTGATATAAATATAAGCTGTGTGCGTATATATGAGCGCGTGAAAGTGTGTGTATCTGATATTTGTTTTGCGCTCTATTTTGTGTCTGCACAGCGTTTAATTTCAGAATTAACACCTTCAAGTTACTTTTCTATTTTTTCATTCCGCATTACGAATTTCGTGCTTTACCCAGCGTATATTTTTTGTTTGTTTTGTAATTAATTATAAACGTTGTAAAAAAAAGGATACAAACGTGATCTGTTTAGCATTGTAGGCTGCTATTAAGTCCATCCGTTTGCGTTCTAGTCTGTTGGATATTATAAAAACATTAATTTACATTTCATTTTGTGTTTAAATGAGTATACCTATTATACATTTACATGGTTTTAGATTTTCAATTTAAAGAATATAAATTCCAAAAAGCTCGTTGTCTTCTTTGTTTCCTTACTTGTTCTACTTCTCTTCCAAAATAATTTTTAGTAATTTTTTCCATTTCTATCTTCAATTCCTTTTCGCCTATGGCATTAAATTCATAGATTTTATGTTTAATTAATAGAGCACCACCACTACTATTGCTGTCGTATATGTATGTGTGTTGTGTTTTTGTATGTATGTATACATTTATGAATGAATGTGTGTATGTATGTATGAATGTGTATAAAATGTTGATTACTCAACAAATAAACTTCAATTAAGCTGCTGAAAATTATTGCTTTTTATTGTTTTTTAACAACAGCAGTGATAAATGTCAGAAATGGTAAAACGTTTTAAATGATAATTAACATTTATCCTGCCGTTTCTTATTCTATATTCTATTTTCACTTTAAGTTCCCTGCGTTCCAGCGCTGGCTGTTGAGCAATTGCCCTCAATTGGTTGGGATGGCATGACATTAAAACCAAAAAACAAAAAAAAAAAAAAAACAAACAAAAAAAATTGTTTAGTGGCCATAATGAAAACAGTCTGAAATAATTTGTCTATTTCGAGAGTGACCGCAATTATGACAAATTATTTTGAGATTTTCAGTAAATGACTTACTGTGAGGATACAAATGCTCATTTAAATGAGACACAAACACTAAAATTGTGGATCATTGTGAAAACGTTGTGCTTGTTGATGGTTACGTTGGATTTACAACAACAGAATTCATTTGTAAAACGAAATAGCAAATAGAGAGTACTGTTGTGGAAAATTAAAACGTTGTGATTGTTTAAAAATTTCATAAAATTATGAAAAATTTTTAAATTTTAATTAAAAAATACAAAGAAATATAAATTCTATGCTATGGGTAGCTAAAATGTTAACTTAGGATCTCAATCAACGTCTAATTAAAATATCAAAAAAAAAGGTTTCAATATTCATTCATCCTGTGATTTAAAGTTTCATATTTTCACTTTTGTTCGTCATTGAAAGTCCAAATGATTTTGCCGCATTAAACCAAAATGAAAGCTACAATCGTATACAATTAAGAACACAGTGCAAATCCAAACTATTAACTTTTAATCCAAGTAGAGTTTAAAGATCATAATACAGATTATGCAGCCATTATATGCTGACATTCAAAACATACATTAAAGTAATGTACATACATAAATTGAAATTCCTTAAACATTTTGCTATAAAAGAATTTGAATTATTTTAACTCAGGGAGATCAAGATATTAATTTTATTTACTGCGATAACAACTACAAGGAATTTTATTATTTATGCGATTTAAGTTCAATCCATTTGAAAGGCAAAGAAAGCAAGTGAAAACACAAACATAATTTCGATACATAGGACCCTAAATATTGAATAAGCTATTTACCAAATAGAAACACATATTTTAGTCTCAATGCTGCTAAAGAATAAAATTTAAACACTTAAAAACTTTTTTCAACTTTCAAGAATTTGAGAGGAGTGCGCGCTGAGTGATTGTAGGCATATCAAGAAGAAGAGTTAACTTGTGATGGCCAGGCTCATTTGAAATTTATTTTCCATGGCCATTTTTAATGTTGGTTTCATTAAAGCTTTTGAAAAGTTAATCCAGAAGTGTAAAGTTGCGCCGTTATTATTAATCACTATGAACAACTAGTACGCAAAAATTAACAACAACAAAATACATAAATAACCGTGTTAATAATGTGTTTACAGCTCTGTAAGGCAAAAAAGAAATAAAATAAAACAAAAAAAACAATATAATAATAATAATAACAGACATATTTTAACACTTTAACTCCCTAGCATATAGTATTCATCCTACAAATCATGCCTCAATTGCTTTACGAAAACGAGAACGGCTACGGGAAAGAGTGAAACTAGAAAAAGTAATTTATTTTAATCTGTTTTAATGTTTATGTATCCTCCCACAAAATATACATACTTACTTACTTACCTAACTACATACTTACATATATACAACAATTGTAATAGCAACAACAATAAGACGAACGAATTTTTGAAGCAGTACATGCTATGAAATCCAAGAAAAACCATAAAATGAGTACGACTATGTAGGAAAAACGCCTAGGAAAGTTGCCAAATGAAGTTAAAAGGTATTAAATTTTGTAAAATGGCAAGAAATCAAATGAAATGGAATGGAATCCAGAAAGAAAGAAAAAAGAAACACAAAAACATGAAATGAAATTGCTGTAAGACTCACAAAATACCTTCTGCCAACAATAAAAAGCAATAATAACAACAACGATAACACCAAATGCCTTCTTAATCAATAAAAATTATTATCGTGGTGGAATACACAGGCACACACACAGACACACATTAATAAAATAACACTCTCGCCACACTTTTGCCAGAAAGTACACACACTCAAAGGCATAAATAAACAAGCATATGGTGGTCAATACTCCTATGTATCGTATAATACGAACAGACATACATACATACGAAGCGGATAAGTGGTACTCATGAACGAAAACAATTCTTAAATCAAAGAAATAAAACACACCCCCCTTTAACAAACAAACAATGTATGTAAGATTTCAATTAATTTCACTTTAAGAAACTTTATTAGCATCTCTATACAAAGGAAACCTTCTCTTTCATTCTCTCTCTCTCTCTCTCTCTCTGTCTCTCTCTGTCTCTCTTATGTGGATGTGAAATCACTTGCTTTAGCACCAATTCATAAGCACTTGCATATATACTCACATGCATTCATACTCACATACTGAGTCGTCGTTCTAGAAATAATGAAGGTACTAAGTAAAAATTACCCCAAAAATAAAAAAAATAACTTGCAAATCAAATAAGAGTATTAAAGAAACGTAGTATTTAGTTCACGTAATATTGAGAAAACGATTATTTTACTCCCTTTAATTCTTCTCTTTCTACATGCTACACATGCTTTCTGGGAAATAATCGAAAATAATTTATTTATGACACCCGAACGTCCTCTACAATCATTCTCTCTGCATGTATGTGGGTGTTGTAAAGTTTAATAGATGAAATCAAAATGTATTGACCCTTGTCTACAATATTTAATGCCGTAAATATTTATGTATATGCACGTCGGTTAAATGTTCAGATTTATTTGTATGCCACTATCCCACGCAAACATACACTATCTGATAAAATAAAAAAACAAGACTAAAATACAAAAATGGATTGATTTAAACACAACAAAAAAATTTTTTTTTAATCGCAAATATTTTATTTTATCAATTGCGTGTAATCATTAAATTAAAAACAAAAAGAAAAAAAATGATTGGCGGTTTTGACTCAGAGATATGGAATATAAACACGATACACATTTCTGTCATTTACTTAGGAGTAAGCTTATTGCCAACTTAAATCGTCTAATTATAATTTAACTAACAGTGAAGATAATTAAATTCAAGTTTATCGATAACACATTGACATTTTTATTCGATGCATCAAAGTTTAAAACTTGAAACAAATTATTCAATATTTCATACATAATTGCTCCACGTAATAAAAGATTGTAGTCGCCGTCGTCAAGTAGGTAGTTTGTTGGTTTATTAGACGAAAGACCAGGGTTCGAATCCCCGGTCAGGCATCAAAAACGAAATATGAAAAATATTTCTTCGGCGACTTCCTCTCAGCAGATTTCTGGCAAAAACTCTAAAAGTAAATAAAAATGCCATGAAAAGTTTCTCAAAAAAATCTGTAGTCCGGAGTCGACTTTAAACTGTAAGTCCCGCCACTCATGTATAAAATTAACACACACAACATAAGTGGTGTGAGAAACTAGGCCGTAGTCTTGACTGAAGGGTTGTAATGACCAATTATGTACGTAATAAAAGATTTTGTGAGTAAACATTTCTATCGGAAGTTTGATCTTCGACTACGTCATCATTGGTCAATTAAACACAAAAATTAAGATTTGTAATCAGCTAACATTAGAGCAAAGTGTGGTCTATCCATGTGAGCTATTCTCTTTGTACGTGGCATTTAGATACGACTAAGAACTTGTTGTTCCTTCACAAAAAGATCATAGTACTTTAGAATGGGGGTATGACTACAATTTCTTGACACCACACGCTCTTGTAATGCTCCTATAGATTCAAAATTATTCCTATAATACTATTTCAATATGTTGGTTCTAACTGCAAACAGTTAGCTGTTGAATGACTTAAGGAAACTAAAAGTTAAAATAGTTGTTGTACGTAATCAAATTAAATATGAAATGTTTTGCAGATCTTATACTCTCAATATATTTCATTTAATTTCATATTTACTTTGTATGTGACGTTATTGAATGAATAACTATGAATTTCATTTTATTAAGTCAATGATTGATGAATTTTTAATCAAAACTTAATGATTAATCAAACGCTTAAAAATTGTGTTTCGATAAAATGTCATCAACGGAAATCTTCAACCTCAATAGCTATCGAGATGTAAATCGATACTAATCAACTACAGATAACAAGCAATTAAGTTATGAAACCTTAAGTCATACAAGTATACTTAAAAACGTAAAAGGGTTTAATTAATTATGTATTGCCAGCATCAGCAGAAGATATTATTAAGCAAATATTGATATTTGATATTGGTAAGCTACTTTCGTTGTGTGCTTTGAACAGCTAAAGTAATTTGAAAAATTCTTTGCATATCAATTGGAAGGATTCTTTTCTAGCCAAACACTTGGCCGTGACATCTTTTTGAAATACAACAACCGTACATTTCCTTATCCCTCATACTATTCTTTCCGAAGAATATTAAAAAACCCATCAATTTTACAAGCAAAAATAGGCGTTTTAATTAAAAACCAAAAACAAAAACAAAAACAAATACACCCAGAAACTTTCTCAAGTAAATTAATCAGAGGGAGAAAATGAGTAAGCAATTGCTATGGCTGTTATGCCATTTTCGATTACGATTTGAAAATTCAAACAACTACTCGGAAGCATATTTCCTTTCAGGTCACGTCAAATGTTTGCTAAAAACTAATCGGGCCTTTGAAAAATACGACAAAAATAGCAAATGAAACGAAACTATAAAACGTCATCGTGAAAGCGAAAACAGATTGACTGCGTTTATTAAAAGTGTAAAGTCAAATTAAACCAATGAAAGCACTGAAAACGTACACAATGCTTTCATTGTACTTTCAGCAGATCATCAGGTTCACATATCATCTCGGAATCCCCAAAACTCTACTGCGAACACTGATTATTAACTCAGAAATACATATGCGATATTGTAGTGTTTAGTGTATTTACATATGTATGTATGTGCCATATACCGTATGTGAATGAATCTAGGAATGATAGCACATTGTTGTTGTTGTCGTTGTTGTTGTTGTTATATTGTAAATGTAACAATTTTCATAAATAAGACATTTCTTAAATTACATTGTAAACAACAAAAACACAAACATACACACACACACACACACATGCACGTGTATTCATAATAAAAGTACTTGCCTACTACACCCATACATATACGCTTATGAGAATATTTTAATATTTTTTTATTTTATTTTATTTTTTTTCTCTTCAGAGTTTCTCTTTTGGGTTAAAATGATATTGACGTGCTTCGGCACACCATCAAAGTATTAACAAATACATGCCTATGGATTGTACGTAAATGTATGCTTACATAGGCAGAAACATTTATATGTACATATATTCATATATTAACACATACTATATTCACATATGTGTGGATGTATGTATGTATGTATGTATGTACATACATGTTTATAAAGTAATATTTGAGTGTGTTTTTTTTTTTTGATATTAAATACACATGTTTCCGTTGTTGTTTGTTTCTTATTTCATTTTAGACATCTTAGTTTATTGTGGCAGTTTTCTGTGTTTTTCTTATTATTTTTACATTCGACAAAAATTACACCAACACATACATACATGCATATCAGTATATGTACGAGTGTATTACCACATTAGTCCATATGTCTATATTATCTTTGCGTTCCTGTACCTTTTTTTTTCTTAAAGATAACTAACGAACGAATATTATAATAAAAGTAATGAATTTATATCGCATCGATTTCATTTACATGCGTAAAGTCAAAGGCATTTGTTAGCGTGCAATTGAGCTGAAAGGAAAAGATAGTAAACAAAACTACAAATGTCTCATGCTAACTATTAAGAACATACTAACTTCAAATGTTCATATTTCGAGGTCATTATGATTCACAAACATGTTTACATATTTACATTTTGCAGTGACACACAATTTAAAAATGATTACGAGTCTACTGACTTGACTATACAGCATCAGTCATAACAATTTTTCACATCTATGTGAACGACAAAAGAAAACAAGAAATTTAGTTAATAATGTATCTCATCAAATTTCATGAGCTGTACCACACAATGTTGCAAGTGTATTAAATACAACAAAATAAAATTGTTAAAGTTTTTTTGTTTTTTCACTTACCACTTTAGAGATCAAAATCAGCATACGGCAGACATTTCTAACATTTTTTTCGCATTTCAGTTTTAAGTGTTTAACTAGAAGAGAAATAAACGTTTTAGAATTGATGTGCACATATGTACATACATAGAGGGCTTTTAAAATTTCTATTTGAGTGTACAACTGTGAGTATGTTCGTATGTACATATGAGTTTACATGAGAGGAAGAGACTAAAATACAATCTAGGTACATAGAGCCATAGAGATTGTGAAGATAGCCGTTATTTTATTATTCAGTTCTACTTTTTCCAAATTCAGTATTAGAAACTTTAAAATATTAGGGCTCAACTTAAAACAAAGTAACTACCGCTTGGAAGATATCTAATCCTTAGGTTGGTTTAGATGTAAGCAACAGGAAGAAAAAATATCAGAATAGGCGAATTGTCCTCCAAAGCATTTCAAACTAAATGAATAATACATTGTAGCTATTGACGGACACTGGTCGAAAAAGTACAACTGTATTGTATGTATCTTCCCAGCTAGATCTAGAGCATCTATTTTGTTATCACTTCATAATATCATGGCCAATGATAAAGAGAACTATACTCTCGTCCTTTTCCAAGTTACTTATAAAACTTGTGGCAACCGTCGCAGGTCACAATCTATCTGAAGTTAAAATAAGGAACAAACAAAACAATGTGTGTTATCGGCAGACTAATGTCTGTCTGGATAGTCTGCTGGACTCTGTAACACTACTAACTGCTATTGGCTCGAACACAACATTCTCACTACAATTGTTGTGTTTTAAGTCTTAAAGTCTTCTTAATTCATTTGTATAACCTCAATGCATACTACATACAATCCGATTAATATGTTCCCTAAGCCTAATGCCTTGCAAAATTCAAGAACAGTACCTGCCCTGGTATACACTAAGAAGTTTCCTTTTGTGACGCAATAGTCTCTCACAGGTTTCCAGAATGTGTTGTGATGAACCACTCTGAATAAGTGTTTTAAGAGTTTACAGTGTCCTGTTAAAAGATCGGTTATTTTCGGATAGTCATGAATCAGATCTCCTCTCATTTTAATTTTCCATAGAAGTATTGATTTCCTCAAACCCATTCGGTTTGATTATTGTATTGTCTCTGCATCTCCTTATCTTTTTTTTTCGCTGAGTATACCTGGTGAGCTCATCAACTTGTTCATTGTCAAAATCTCTCAGATGAGCTGGCTAGCCTTATTTCCTCTGCCCAGCTCATTCAGCTTCCTCAGACTGTTACATTCTATCTCCAATTTAACTTCAGAAGAGCAGAGCGCTCGTATGGAGACCTAACTGTAAGATGATATTGTTATAATCTATGTTTTTGATCTTCTGTCCAAATTGAATTGAGCACATATTTCACTGCCATAAATTTCTACTTGGAAGACAGCCGAGAATGAATGGAATATTTCATTTTGGGACAAAAAAATTCCGCCCCCAGTGTAAAATAGTCCGTTTTTTAAAAGAGTATATAGGCTCCAGACTATTGCATTTATTTTTATTACAGTCTTTCTGCAAACCATTTTTCAAACTCAGCCAGTCGATTCACGAAAGCACAAATGACTTTTCATGGCAATTTATACTCTTAAGACTTCTTGCAATGATGTCGCAATTAAGTCTCTTTAAAATGTTCCTATATAATCTGCATATCCGTAATACTTGATGCCCGTCCCAGTTTGCTTTATCAAGAGTTCATCCTTTACTAAACTCCAAATCAGTGGTGACCACCCGATGGGTATTCTCAACCGAAGAAACTCAATATTAGCGATGTCCACCCTGTTGACATCATCTATTTTGCACCTACCTTATTATATCATTCTCTATGTAATTAATTTAAATAAAAATAAAAATTAAATGTTAAAATAAATTATAAGTAAGGTTATAGCACATAATACGGAATATGATTGCATTTCTATTCAAATAATAAAATAAAATAAAAATTATACTAATTAATGATGTATAAATTTAATTTAAATTTATTAGGCACACACTTGTTAATTAAGTGCGATTTTTCATTTTCATTTTCATTTCATTTTTTTTTTTTGAATTTTAATTTTAATTTCAAAATAATTATATTACAATATGTACCCAAAAATTATGTTTGTTAATATACACATAAACACCAAAAAATAATGTTAATTATTCAAAATGTGTTCATGTTCATGTAAAAGTATTCAAAAAAAAAAGAATGAAATAAAATAAAACAAAAACAAAAACAACATTAAAGGTTGAAGGATAATAATATTAAGGCCACCATAACCACAAGCTTAACAGTCGAAAAACTCATGGTTTAAATAATGCAGTGCGAATAAAAGTAAAATTTATATGATAAATACACGAATTTTGTTTAATGCATTTTATTATTGCGGAAATTGCATTTTGAATCAAGTTTCTATTAAATATCTGCCACAATATATATGTTCTATACGCCAATAAGCTGCGAAGATTATTTGCTTGATGGTATCATAAGACTGAAATGAAAGTAAAAGCATGCTAAACAATATTAAATTGAATAAAGCTCTCGGAGAGGATAGTGAATCTTACTATTTTGTTTTTAATATGTTTAACATCTCCATTGCTCTTTACTATATAGATATAGAAACGATATAGAAACGATATATTCGACGATATATTCCCCTTTTATTAAATCCAGACGATATAGTTATGTAAACTAATTATTTCAACATACTTAACTTGGAATTAAAATTAAAAAAAAAATCAAAATTTATCGCTTTTGCAAACGATTGCTAAGAAATCAATAAAAAAATGATTCTTTGGAGGTGCAGGAGTTCAAATTACTTCCGCAACAAATTTTCTTGGAGTAATGTTTACGTCGAAACTATCGCGATAAAAGATAAACCAGAAATGAATCGCATGCAGCCATAAATCTTTTAAAGAAATAAATAAACTTCAGCATTATTTTATGAAAAACATTTTTATTTTACCAAGTTTCACATCAAACTACAAACGTCTTTTTGTAAGATTATATCAACAGCACACATGTTTACTTATGCAATAGAAATATAATCCAGTTTTGTGTTATTTGAATGATAAACTTACCTTTTATAATTATTTGTCTTTTATTTTTTTTTTACCATTTTGCATAAAAATTTCTTTTTATTGACCGTCGTAATCGTATGGTTATTTGTGTTTTATAATTCTGAACGCTACCGATAACTGTTTGATCTTGAAATGTCCGGCCAAATACTAAAATGTGAGTATATGCAGCATAACGCTAATATTGGTTAAAGAAGAGACTAGTGTCGATACTTATTTTTGTTATAAGTGAACATACAAATTGGATTCTCTATCGAAAATTAAATACAAATAAAAATTAACATTCAGAATTAAAAGAGAGACTACTTGATGCGGTTGGAAGAATTGCCTCACGTCCTTTTAATAACCAATTATAAATTTATTTTTCTTGTTCTTCTTAATGTGGCCCCTAAAGTTGTTGCTTGGCATGAATCTGTTTTACATGTGCAAATCTCACCAATTTATGTGAACACGTACCGCAAATAAATTAACGACCATGTTGAACAGAACAAAAATGAAAAAAACAAAAAAAAAAACAAAGCAAACCCAACAGCAATAATAAAAACAAAAAGTCATACGACGTGTGTATGTGTATCTCATATAGTCAAAGGTTTGAATATGATTACAAAGATAATTTCGTACTGGAATATAGACACTGACACGGACACGGACACGGACACGAATACTAATACTAACACAAAAATACGAATACGAATACAGACATGGATATGGATATGGATATGGAGACACAAAAATATAATAATGACACCTTTTTGTTGTTACTGTTGTTAATGTTGTGTGTTGTGTGTTGTGTGTTGCTTGTTGTAATGGTTGTATAGGAACAATTTATATAAGAAGACATTAATTTCATATACGACAAACCACAAAAGTGCGGCATGTCAAGTACGAATATATATTTACCGGTTATCTGTGTGTTGCACGCTTCACATTAATTACACAAGTTTTACAGAAATTGTGTTTATAAAAGATGTCTGTGGACGATTTAACTGGCATTGTTTGTGCACGTATAATTAAGAATCGATAAAAAATAATCGACCATATGCTTATAGCAGGATGACAATATAAACAAAACACACCTGTTTTGTAAAAGAAATTTCACTGGCATAAAAAAGAGTCCAGTAGTCTGTTCGTTTTATTATTTCTGTTTAATTTGCTTCAGTTTCATCAATCAAGTACTCACAATTTTTAATTAAGAAGCAACTTAAATACCTTAAAAAGGTAACTAGAAACTCGAAGATTCTTTTATCCAACTTCCAATACGTCACTAATCTACCTTAACTCGCCACTATTAAAGTTTACCTGTGAAAAACCAAAATTCGAAAAATTTTCGAAAAATTCAAAATTTGGTTTCTTATTCTTATGGAGTTGCTTCTTTTTCCTTTGGTTCTTTAAAAAAAAAAACAAATGAACATAAAATAAAATCATGTTTAGCTTTTATGGGATGACCTTGAGAGCTGTCATGCTTACAAATTGTTCATCTCTAAAGACAGAATTTTATTTTCATTATTTAAAAATCATTCGAATTACTTTGGGATGCCAAGAAGCTGTTCAGAGAAATGTTTTCTATCTGAATTTAATTTGTCTCCAAATTTCTAACCAATTTTGCGATAAGAAAAATAATCTCTTTAATAGCTATACGGCCATAGAAATGGCAATGGTACATGTTACTATTGCCAAAAAAAAAAAAAAAGGAAGAAAAACAAAAAATAAAATGGAAGAAAAAGCATACTTGCTATGCGTGAAGTACGCACAATCAACAATTCAAGGATTAGTGGCGAGATACAGGTACAGTTGGTTAGTAATTTGGAACGTGACAAAACTTGTAATACATTTTTAATTATGGAGCCATTGTTACGATTGCTGCCGAAGGCAATTTCACTGGAATAATGTTAAAAAGACAGACGGTTTCATCTATTTTTGATTTTTTTTTTCTTTTTTTCTCTATTTGGGACACTTTTTCCTTGTCATTCTTATGAGACACTGTTTGGAGATTTTCGAATATATGCCTAACATATATGCATACATACATACATACATTCTTCATGGAGAGTGTAATAATGGTCACTTATCAATCAAAGGCCTATTTAGTTTCTTATTCTCCTTATAACTCGTAGACTGAAATTAAGATGGATTTAATTTACTTCTTTATATTGATTTGAGTTGTACTTTACGCACAGTATAATTTATTCATGCCGGTTCTCTAATTGCTACTTAACCCGGAAACTAATTAATTTTCGTTATTGTGTTTTGTGATATGCCTAACAATATTGAAATGACAAATAAGCTAGTAAAGTCAGCAGATAGGTAGCGTTTTTGAATTGATGGGTAAAGTTTTATGAAATTATTTTCGTAATTTTATCAATTATCTGCAAAAAAAAAAATTAATCATTTTATGCAAATGAATAGCATTAAAAGCAATTATAAATCAAATGTATTTTGCAGATCAATTTAAATCAGGGGTTACCACAAATTTTTTAGTTGTATATTAGTGAGTAAGAGAGATAAAACAAATTGAGAAAATTTATTTATTTACTGTCAAAGAAAAATGTTAGTAATATACGCTATTTTGATTTTCATTTCATCAACATTCATAACGTTATATATCTTTGACTCAAAAATTAGGGAATGTTTTAGATATTTAGTAGGAGCTACTTTTGGTTCATAAATTTCCCCACCTACTAATAACAAACCTTTTAATTTTTAAAAAAAAAAGCTATTCCCTTTCCTTATCATTTAAATGTCCTTTAGGAACATATAAGGCATTGGATTTTAATAAAAGCATTTTTAAAATATTTAAAATATTCTTTGAGTGTAAACCTGAAAAAAAATGTCATAGCATCGGCCAACATGTGCACTCGCCGAAGTCTGATCGACGAATTAACAAAAGAGCATAAGCAACGTGTGTGAATTCTCTCTGCACAATTGTGCTATGAAATGGTAATCCCTGATTTAAATTCTGTTTATTGCCGGCCTCTCTAAAGTATTGACGAAAATTACTTCGTTATGCGGCTAAAAATTCTGGTATTCACCACTCAATATTATTCATTAAAATCGCGTTTTATAAACGTATGTTACCACTTATTTTGAGCTGCCATTTGTTGGCTATAGTTGGCTTCACATAACATATAAATATACATATATGTAGGTATATATGTATGTGTAAGTGAGTGAATGATAAGGTAAAAACAAACAAAACAAAACAAAAAAAACAGAATATAACCTATATTGGTTAATATTTTTGGCTTGAGTTTTTGGTGTATTGAACACACAACTCTTTAGTTGCGATACGATAAGGCCAACTTAGTATGTATACACATACGTGTGTATTGGGTGAGAATACAAATTACTTTTATATATTACAGTCATAAATATTGTCACTCTTGACATGTTACTTTCTTGCATGTTGGTGTCAGGGTACTGATGCTGATACTACCAATGTTCTACCCTTATTGTAGTTGTTGTTGTTTGTTTGTTTTATTTGTTTTAGTTTTTTATTTTTTATTTATTTTTTTTTTTTATTTTTTTTTATTGGTGATGCTGTGTTTTTGTTTGAATATTTGTGCACTTCTGCTATTTTTTTTTTTATTTTTTTTTATTTGGCAGAATATTTAAAAGGCGCCAGTTTTGCTGCTCTACTTAATACGAGCCAACATCAACATCATCATGCTGCAATTTGGATTTCAGTGTTTTACTGGCTGCTTCTACTAGTGTTTGGACTGTTATTTTTACAAGCTTGTACTTGTTTTCTTATTATATGGCATATACAGAACATTTTTACAAATACAAATTTAGTATAGTATTTATAATACTCTATGCAGGAATGTATATGCACATACATACGTACATAGATACATACATAGTATGACATGTAACTCCTTTTTATATCTCTTTAATCCTGCCAAAAACTACATCAAACCAATTCAAATAAAAAAAAAACAGAAAAAAAAACACAGAAAAGAAAATCTTAATATGGAACAGAGTTAAATGTACATAGAAGAGTGTGCAGGAAAACAACTTACCGACATACACGTACACGTACATATTGTATGAAAATGCAAAGTATTACATCAGTCTCATCATGTCCTTGTTGGCATGAGAACACTTTGTTATGAATAATAAAGCTTTTTTAAAATATTTTGTATTCAAACACCGAGAAAAACAAACAAACAAAACACTCTAAAACACCGAAATCAACGGAAAACAAAAATAAAAACTAAAAAAAAAATGGGGAAATAAAACTAAAAAATAAGTTAAATGTCTACAGTCTGTCACATTCAGGCCAGAAATCGCTTTAGCATCACACAATCATGTTACAATTTTATCAAACGTGTTGTTAAACATTCATACTCCCACTCCCAACACAATCCTGCACTGCTGATACAATTTGTTGTAGAGTGAAACCTCATACACAAATGCCACTACTGATGTAAATAGAATCATAGATACCACATCAGCCAGTCAACCAGTTAGTTAACGAGGTTACCATGTTACCAGTTGACCAGTTAACCAGTTGATCAGTTGACCAGTTGGCCAGTTGACCAGTTGACCAGTGCATTAGTATGTGCGACTTAAACCCTGTTTAAAAATAGGCAAAAATGAAGAGAGCAAAACACACTGAAGCTACTGTTTGTTGTCTGTCCACTTACAGATTTATTCATGTGTATTTAACTTTTTAACAATTTGATGTGAATAAGAGATACAGACAGATTCATTCAAATCATTCATGTTTATGTTCAAATAAAAGTGAACAAACCCCACAATAACACAGCATTAAAATGAACTTGTCATTGTCTTAATGTTTGTACAGTTCGTTTATTCAGCAAATTTTTATAAGGGTTTTAATTTTTCTAATACTCAACACATAAAAACATTTTAAAATTATCAAACTCATCGCATTTAATGAAAACACTGCTTGATTTAGTGGAAAAATAATCCTGCAGAGAGCCGGAAAAACTTGTGTGTCATTTAGTACACAGATAATGAGATCATGTGCCATACACATTCTCACATGGGTTAGGTCAGTTGATTAGTTAATTTTTACAACTATTTTAATCCTTATAGAAAGGTCAACTCAAGTTGTATTTAAAGTAGAAAAATGTACATGAGAAAAAAGATTGAGAAAATGACTGACTTCCTATCATTTTAACAGGCCCAATGATTTAAAAAACGATTATCAAGCAATTTAATTACACAAGTTGACGGAGAACTATCTGGAGTTTAAACACGATGCTAGACTCAGTAGTCTGTGGGGCTTAGTAGCTTTGAAGCACATTGAAAAAAAATTATTTCATATCTCTCGGCAGTCTCCTTAAAAAATTGGCACAATTTTCTTTTAAACTTTAGTTGATATATTGCCAGCAAAGTTGTTTAAATTTGATAGAAGACAGAAGTCGTCGTAGTCTAGTAGGTAGTGTGTTGGCTTATTAGACGAAAGGCCAGGGTTCGAATCCCCGGTCAGACATCAAAAACGAAATATGAAAAAAAAATATTTCTTCGGCGACTTCCTCTCAGCAGATTTCTGGCAAAAACTCTGAGAGTAAATAAAATTGCCATGAAAAGTTTCTCAAAAATCTGTCGTTTGGAGTCGACTTTAAACTGTAGGTCCCGCCACTCATGTATAAAATTAACGCACACAACATAAGTGGTGTGAGAAGCTAGGCCGTAATCCTGACTGAAGGTTTGTAATGGCCAATTATGTATGTTATGTAGTCTCCTTAAAAAAACTGTGAGCGTAAATAAAATTGCTCTGAAAAGATTCTCTAAAATTTAAACTTTAGGTCCCATCTTTAATGAAGAAAATTCACACACTCTGCATGGATAATGTATGAATCTAGTAATTCTGACTAAAGATTTGCTTTGGCAAATAAAGTATATAAGTAAACACGAACTAATATTAAATCGATTTTCTCCTATTCTATGATAATCATTATAATTTTTCTTGTATTTATTTCTTTAAATTCTTGTAATGTTTATAATATGTTTGCATAAGTATTGTTCGATAATCATTTAAATCATTTTATGAGGTGATAATTTACTAGAAATCATAAAAGTATCATATCACCTACAAAACGTTCGGCTTAAAATAATAACTCTTCTGTTGGATATCTAATCTCTGGTATTATTTTTGATATTTTCTTTAAAAATACAATGTAAAGCCTCAGGGGATTTGAATTTATTACGAGCAACACATAATATTTGCATAAGAAAATGCTTGCTTTTATTCAAAAAATAAACAAGAGATGTGAAGTGGCAGTCAGCAAGAAGGGCTAAAATACTTTGTATCCAAATTAATATTCCAAAGATTATTTCTATTTGTTTTTGTTGTTTCCTTTTTCTTACGTTCTTTATTTGCGACAGTTTACACAACAGAATACATTTTCGTTGAACAGCCCAATTTCCTTCATATGTATGCTGGATATGTTATAAGAAACCAATTACGAAAATGAGTACAATAATCGGCTTTAAATGATTTATCCCTGGAGTTGAGTTGAGTTAATTTGTTAAAACCTTGGAATTTTATAATAAAATGGAATGTGTTTCCAACTAGTAATTGGTCATGACCAGTGTGTCTGTTTTTCTATTTCTCTCATGTCATCAGTCTCTACCGCTTTCAAGTACAAAATCGTATAATTTTTAATGTCATCGAGGCTACACTAAAAAGAATAATGCTATATGATGTCAATGTATGAATGAATACTAATTATCGAACTTATTTCTACTACACCTTATAGTATATGTACACTTATTTTGAATGTTTAAATTGTTTTCCAATTGGAAGGCAAAGTTTTACGCTCAATTAGTTCTTCATTTTGCCCCACGACCACATTCGTATTTATCTGAAAGTAATTTTCATAATCATTTTAGTTTCATCACTTGTTCTGAATATAATAACTGAACGCCTTCGTTTCTTGTTAATCAAGCAAATCTTTTTACGAAAATGAAATTCGAATAAATTTTTTCTTTTTTTTTTTCTTTTTCTTTCTTGTAATTCATAAACTTTCCTGCTCGAATACTAATTATTAAAATAACTTAAATTTCATTGCATTCTATTTTTATTATTTCCGTTTTTTTTTTATTATTTTTTTTCTTTTATTTTCTTTTTCTTTTTTTTTTTGTTTTTATGTTCCTTTTTGGCACAAATCTTAGATTTTATAAAATAAAATTAATGACTTCCAGCATCGTACTCAGAAAAACGAGTGAATTTCACTTGATTTTCTAACAAAAAACCATAATGAAAGATAAAGATGAAAGTGTGTGTGAGAGAGAGAGAGAGTGAGGGAGAGAGTGAGAGAAAAACTAGAACTAAAACATGCCTAATGCAAAATGTTGGCTTTAAAATGTAATGAAATGAATATCATCGTTGTTGGTATTAATTTCTTTTTTTTTATTTCTTTCTCTTTCTTATTTTTTATTTTTATTTTTATTTTTAATTCTATTTTACTTTCTATTTTTGTTTTA
This sequence comes from Sarcophaga bullata, assembly GCA_005959815.1. Classification (NCBI taxonomy): domain Eukaryota; kingdom Metazoa; phylum Arthropoda; class Insecta; order Diptera; family Sarcophagidae; genus Sarcophaga; species Sarcophaga bullata. The sequence goes on from QOCX01000008.1 coordinate 286,454, forward strand.
TTAGTCCAAAATAATCCCACACTCCAAACATATTTACGAAGCACGGAGTGTAAGTGTGTTTTTGCTGTTGCTTGAGAAAAACTATAAAATTCTTCATCTCTTGACTCTTGTACAGCGAGAGTGGGTAATTACTACAAGTACTTACATGTACATGCAGCCAACTGTGTGCGTATGAGATTCTCTGCGGGTGTGTGTATGTGTGTGAGTGAAATATATACATATACGAGAGTAGCGATGGCTGAAGAAGTGCTACTTAACTCCAGTGACATTCCCTTGTGTTAAAATAATGAGTGAACACTTGAGAATTTTCCCTACAACTGTCTTCTCGTTTCGTTTCGTTGTCGTCTCGTCTTGTCATATGCTTATGCTCTCGCTCTGTACTTTATTTGCTAATGAGAAATGTTCGTTGAAGATTTTCTTTTAGTTTCAGTCATTTTCTTTTGAGCTGTTGGTTGGTGTGTTGTCTGTTTGACTCTTTGTTTGTTTGTTTTTCCACTTTTTTGTCTCTATCCCCCCGGCTGTTGCCTTTCATTCGCTTTCTCCTAGCATGTATATGCTTTGTATACATTGTTTTTTGTTGTTGTTATTTGTTGTTGATGCTTAGTTATTTCGCATATAAAAATATTTATTTTCTGCTTCCGCGTATGCCTTCAGGGCAATATTTTGCCTTTCATGCCATGCAAGAAAAACTGGGTCAAACTACATTAAATGGAAAAAAAGAAGGAAAAAAAAACAACAGAAAAAACACTGCTGGTATTAACAACAAATAGCATCAACAACAGCAGCAGCAACAAATAAAAAAACAACAAAAGTATTAAACAAGAGATAAAAAAAACAACAAGAACAGTCAGCAACGGTAAGTGTAAATTCTTTTTTACTCAATAATTTTCTTAATTTTTTCATCGTTTCATTCTTTTTTTCCCCTTTTTTTCTTTTTTCTAATAGAGAGTGTTGCAACAAAAAAACCTTAAAATAAACTTTGACTCCTTGAAGAAGTTTTAAAACTTCTTACACATCGAATGCTGCAACAACAGAAATAATAAAAACAACAGTTATTCTTAAAAAATAAAGTAACGGAAAATTTTCTATAAAGAATTTTGGGAAAACTCTTTAATCTTTAACGGTTTATTTGGGTTTGCGCATCTTACGCAATAATTAAATTCAGTTGGCCATTCGCAACGTCGTACACATATTGATTGGTTGCTAAGTCTCGATGTCGGCTTTTCGTTTCTCAGTGATGAATCCCATATTAATTAAAGCAGCCAGGAATTATTGTGGAAAATCCAATAATTTCGGAAATTTTAATATTAAAAATTTGCAGAGTTTTAAATAAAAACATCGGAAAATAACTGATTAACTGACTACTGAAACTTTGACAGAGTGTTTGATGAATAGATAGAGAGTTTCAAAATAATCTTCCTCGACTGTACATACGTTTGTTACAATATTTTTCTAAAATCTTCAAAATAATTCCTGGTACATTCGTGAGTTATCTAAGCAATACAACGATTACATATTTTATTATTCAAATCAGTATTCTTGTATGTATGTGATCAGTTTTACAAAAACAATAGAATATATATCATGAATATTTATGGCATGATAAATAATTGAAAAACCTCTTCGCTTTGAATGGCAAGACAATTGTTAATACAAACCTTTGAAATATTTCAACCCTTTAATGTGCTTAATTTTTATAATTTTTTATTTCAATCGCAATTCTGTTTGTATTTCCACTTAAAATCAAAAGTTAAGAAAAAAAAAGAAAAAAAAAGTGACCAACCATTGAGTAAAAGAAAAGGACCAACTAGTGTAGTGATTGATGTACCAAAATATAATTGATCATTAGGAACCTCTTAAATGGGACAAATTCCATGGGAGGCTTGTTGTGCAACATTTATTTTCAATTTGAATAAAAATTTCATTTCATTACAGCCACCATCCACATTCAAAGTCATTCGATGACGTTCATTAAAATTCAACACCCCTAAATGCCTTTTTTGTCATGTTTTCCTTTTTTGTCATGTTTGTTTTTTTTTATTTTCTTCTTCTGTTGTGTGAAACATTTGAAATTTTTTTTTCTTTTTTTGCAAAAAAAATTCTAATTTTTTATCGTAACAACATCAACAAGGACATCTATTACTCTATATCTCTCTCTCTCTTTCTCTCTCTATATATCTATAAAGGCCTGCATGGCTTTACTAGCAATGTGCGTGTGCGTATGTATGTGTGTGGCTGCGTATGTAAGTGCCTGTTTATGTGTGTTTTTTTCTTTTTGGCTTTGACATCATTACTTAGTTTTTTTTTTTAATACAATTTTTCTGTTTTTTTCCATTCACTTTCACTTGTTTTTTTTTCTTCTTTTTTTTGTGAAGTTGATTTTATATTTAATAGTGAAAAATTTTGCTTTATTATACCATTTAAAATACTTTTTGCATATACAAACACTCTCGCATATATCACACAAACATAAATACACGCATACATACATACATACATACATACATACAAAGAAAAATAATAATAATAAATGACTTTGAAAATGTTGAACATCATTTAGTATGCCTATGTGTGTGTGGCTGTGTACAGAAAGGACTTTCTTATATTATATACATACATACATATATACATGCATGAGTTTATATTTCATTTGTGTGGGTATTGTGATATATATATGTGTTCCAGTCACATTTCGTAGAAAAGGATACCGAGCCGCCTGCTAATATGATGATGATGTGTCTCAAGCAAAATAGAGAAGCAAAAAAAAAAATAGAAAAAAAATATTGAAATAATTTATGCATGCAAATACATAGTATTGTGGCTGGTATATGATGATTATCCTCTTTGTCGTCATCCTAGCAGCCGTTGTTACTGCAACGGGGCATAATTTCATTACGTGAACTTATTAATACACGCAAATTATAATTTATGTTGAGCACAAATAGAGCAAAGGAAAAAAAATAAGAAAAACCATCTGAAAAGATGAATGTTAGGCTTGAATGCTTGCCCTATTATCCTTCTCTCACCAAAATTAATTGGATTCCCTTGAAGGCGCCTTTGTTAAAGTCCTCTTTCTTATTTTCGGTTCTCAATATTTATTTTATTTTTATTTATTTATTTATTATAATTAAACATAACACAATAAGATAGATAGAGTGATAGTGTTATGTTTAGAAACAATAGGAAATAAAACATTAAAAAATTAAATAATTAACATTAACAAATTAAGAAATTGAGTAAACAGAGAAATTATTAAAAAATATAAAAAATTTAATATTTATAAATATCGTTCTAAAATGTTAAAAATAAATATTTGTCGATATAACTAAAAAATAATCAAAAAAATTTAGAAAAAAAATGGAATTACATGAGAGGCTAATAACGTAAAAAAATTTTAATTAAGAGAACAATTTTAATAACTGCTTTTTGACGCATTTACATCGCCTAAATTTTGAATATAATTTGGTAGAAAATAACAAAGGCTTGTGGTGTGTATTAAAAGTTGTCGCTGTGTAGAAGAGTCCTGTACCGTTGTTGAATAATCTTAATGCCCGCGTATAATCTAGCAAACTCATTCGTTCAAATAAATATGTTATGGAATGAATGAGCCTTTAAAATTTATCTATATCTAAATATCTATCTAAAATATCTGGTAAGCGCTAAATGAGAATATAATCCGGCGGCCTTTAAGAAAGCATATCTTGCTATGTTGTTATAAGCTAAGTTGAGTTTCCGGTTGTCATTATTATTGCTATTTGGCGAAGTTTCACTCCCGTACAAAAACACAGTAATTCATTCTAGTTTTAACAAGTTGCTTACAAATTGCATAAGGAGATGAATCTACGACTGCCCATAAATTCCGAAGCATGTTTTATAAATTCTGCAAGGAACTACACCTATATGGTTAGACCCCCGATAATCTGTCATTAAAAGACAATGTGCAGATTGGTTGCAGACTTGACAAAGTCAATTTTATTTCCCGTTAATATTCGATTCAGGTATAGCAAATGATCTATTGGTTTTCGAAACCATAATACATTTGAACTTAGAGGATGAATCCCCATAGTCCGTTTTCCGAAGTCCACCGTCATTTTCTTCAAATCGCGGTTAATTCAGCGTAAACAAGAATTTTATCTTCCGTCTTACGAGTACTGTATAAGACTGCACAACATCATCCATACCTATGAGCATACATTTATATACATAGCAAAACAACAAAGGGGCCTCAGTATTGATCCATGTGGAACTCCTCTACTATACTAAGGCGAATCTGAAATATTGCCATTCAAATGAACCTTTCGACATCTGTTCAACAGATAAGAATAAATTAGACTAACCGCCGAAATCGAAAAAAATAAAGAGTTTCTGGAGCTTATTCAATAAAACTTTGTGATCACTGCATCGAAAGCCCTCAAGAAGAACTAAAACCGCTACACTATTTTCATCTAACTTTAACCTAAGATCCTAAGATCCCTTTCTTTGTGTGTAAGAAAATTAATTTAATGTGAACAAGATTTATTGCTCGTGTTTTGTTTTGCAAAATTTCCAAAAATTTATTGCTTAAAAAACATTTCGTTTTTTTTTATTATTTTTGTTTTTTTTGTTTTTTATTTTTTTTTATTATTTTTGTTTCCTTTTTTCTGTTTGGTTTTGTGTTTCTAAAAAAAAAACTTTTTAAGTGATACCGAAACACCAATTTACGTACGTGCGGAAACTACACAGGCAGCGACAAAGTAACAAAAAAAAAAAAAAACCACATAGAAGCGGAAATACATACTTGAAGTAAATTAAATACAATTTCCACTTGACAATTCAAAATTAGAAAATTTATGAAAATTTAAAAGTTGTTTTCCCCTTAATTTATGGCACATCATTCCAGATTTCAAAAATAAAAGTTTTTCCGGCGAAAACTTTTACGTCAAAAAGTAACACAAACAATAGCGAGAAAAAAAAACGAGAAGGTCAGGACCATAATTTTCTGCCATATTTTTCTTTTTACGTCCCAAATAGTTTGTTTCGGTAATAAAAACTAAATAAAAAAAAAAAAACATATTTTATTATGTAATCAAGCTGTTCAAAATAAAATTTACAGCATTATGATGTCACAGTTTATTATAATTTCAGCTGAGGACACGAAACGAAAATTCGGAACCCCTTTTAATATACGCCCGATTAAATGTATGCATATCGAGGAATTCATTTTTTTCTTTTCTTTTTTATTCATCGCATGCATGATTCTACGAAATCTCCTTACAAAAATATTTTGTAAACACATAAGTACACACAAGAAGTATAAATTTATAAAAGAACAAACTGCCAGTTAAGCATACCTAAGAAACTATTTCGGATATTTAACGCCAAATATTGCCTTTAAGGGTTTTAATTAAATGCGATCTATTTATGAAAACTTTAGCTTTGAGATAGCCTCATAGGATGTAGTCTAGAGGCATTATATGTTAAATTTTAATCTTTGGATTCGGATGACCACGAAAAATATGCATTCATTTGATATTCTGTACCAAATTAGTTTATACCAATCAGGCTTCTCTTTATACCCGCAGTTGAACGTGTTATAACTACTGAGATTTTCTCCAGCACTTTGTGAAATTATTTTTATTCTGTTCTCGAGTAAAATAACAACTGCAACACTATTAAAATAGGAATTTGAATTTAAATTCGTACAACACAGAAAGCGTTAATAATATCATACGGTACTGTCAACAATGCTTTTAAATTTGTACAAGGAAATTATTGGTTTAAGACTATCAGTCTCAAGATGGTCAATATTGCGACAATTTTTAAAAACTAAATGTTTTATCGGTTCAAACTTTCTTACATACATACCTAAATGGACATTACAACCTAGCTTCTCACACTAATGAGAGTAAGTCGCCAAAAATATATTTTTTCATATTTTCGTTTTTATGTCTGGCCTGGAATTTTACTCGTGGCCTTACGTCGAATAAACCAACACATTACACTCAAACTTTAACAAACTTTCCTAATTTTAATATGGTTGCCCTTCTTGTCCAAAGACAAAAACTTAATAAATAATATTTTGTTAATAAATTGTGCACAATATATTTAACATTTGAATAAATTATTGGAAATTTGCAAATAAAGTGCCTTAAAATAATATTTCAATTTATATTTACAAGGTTTACAAGGTTCTTTCTAAGAAGGGTCTCCAGAATATATAAAAAAAATAAAAAATTTGTTTTTTCTTCTCGTATTCCTTTTAAGTGCATTCAAACCACCACAATTGAGTGGTGAATAGTTTAAAACCAGTTGCCATTGTGATACCAAAAATTAATAAATTTATTGGAGCCGCATAATAATATTGAATCAGAGAATCTTTTTTAAAATTCTTTAAAGTTAACCAAGCGAAAGAAAAATAGGAAAGGAAAGGAAATGCAGACTTTAATTTACGATTTCATCGGTCTCTCATAGAGAAAACATTAAAATGAGAGCATAAAAGCGGCATGCAAAAGCGGCCGCAAAAGTCATTAATAACGATAACAGTAGAGTTTAAGCGATAAAATCATAAATTTATGCTTAAGGGACATAAAATTCCGAAACAGGACAAGGGAATGTTTGGCATTCCAAACTCATCACCAGGTCATACATACATACACACAAAAACACGCTTCGAAACACAAGTATGGGTATGACAAAAATTGTTCCCACGAGTACTTTAATAAGAGCAAAAACAACAATACAAAGAGCAAAAAAAATAGCAAAAAAAAAAAACAATGAAACTACTGAATCCATAAATATTTCCCCACAACATATTAAAAGAAGAGCTTTTCCTTTAGTTTTCATGTGGTGGCCCATTTTAAGTTGTAATTTTTTTTTTTTTTTTTTTTGTTGTGAAAAATTTTAAGCATTTTAGTAGTACGCCAGAGCAGCACTTGAGTGTGTCGTTTTATTTGATTAATGGTTTGTGATTATTTTTAGAGTCCTTTTATCATTTCTTTTTTTTTTCTTATTTTCACAACTTTTCCCTTTTTTTCGATGTGAAAAAAACACTACAATACACATACACGCGTGGAAGTGATAACTTGATATGGATATGTGAGTATGTGAGTGTGTTATATGGTGATAGAAGCAGTGTGGAAGGGGATGCTTAATAAAACTAATTAGACTTTGTATAGTGTGTGTGCATACTAAACACTGTCATCGATTTACTTAATTACAGCACAGTGTTTGTATTTTTAATTAATTAACCAAATACAATACATATGGCCATAAAAGACTGTTAATACATACGTTATTATCAACGTGGCTCATTAAATCATTAAGTGAATTTAAATCACATCAAATTCACGATAAATGCCATTTTAATCAATTGATTGATAGATGTCAGTGTGATGTTGTGATCGATATGGAGATGGCAGTAATATTTAAATATTGTGTGATAAATATTCAAATAAATGATAATGATATGTATGTCGTTAGTTGAATTATTTTCAATTGGGAATAAAATTAATTTGATTCCTTTGTGAACAAAGTTGACTTTTATGTAAACGAAATCTCATGTTGTCTGTTGACATGCTGATGATAAACTCGGCGCTGTGAACGAAAACTACTTCCTTAGTGTCCTTCCTTAATGTTTCTTGCTTTGCTTCAAACTATACTTTAATAATGGTCGACCAGCCACTAGGATAGCGCAGAATTGTTTACAACTTCAATGATTTATGACAGTATGGTCGCAATTTGATTAATCCCAAGGAAAATATGTTGATATCATAGGATTTGTATTTCAAATTGATATTTTATTCAAGTAGTTTATAGCTCGTCGAAACCAAAAACTGTTCAGTTACTGGAGAAATGGTTTAATAAAAGACAATAAAGTTGCACGCTTCCTTTAAGGAAGTAAAAGATAGCTTTCATGTCAACTCTAGTTGGTAATTAGAATTTAAATCTGCTTCTAAAAACCGATTGTTAAAAGTATAGGGCCAGACACTAACATCTTAAATTCAGAAATGTTATTTAACCGTTGAAGCTATGCTATGACCAAATATCCCACGCCGAACGTATGCCAGCCAAACCATAATGTCAAGCTTAATATTCTGTGAAGAACCTGAATACTGTGAACAAAAAAAAAATCTAAAAATTAATTAAACACTGCTGATTCCGATTTTCTAAACCTTCGAATATTCTGAAATATGAATAGCATAGCACTGAGTCGAATTGAATCAACACAACAACTATTTATGTATGTACATAAGCTACAGCTGGGTTTCTTATAGCGAAACTAAAATAATAATTTATGGTTAATTTTGTTTTTTCTTTCTTGTTGTTGTTTTCTTTCTTGTTGCTGTTTTCTTTTTTACATAATTTAAATGTTAAAAGAAATAGTTGTAAAGAATACGTACCCCACTACAAGAGTTTCACCCCGTTAGTGTTGAAAATAATTTCTTCATGTTGCTTTTAATGTGAGCGTGTGGTAATTTCGAGTTCACATTGAGCAGACACTGCCGGAGCTTTAGGTTTACACGAAACAAAGTGTGGTATTTCTTCTTAAAAATATGAGTCCCAAAACCTCCATTAAATACTATGCAATACTAATGTACCAGGCTACTTAAGCAGCTCTATAATTGAGCTTCTTAAGGATGTTTGAAATTAAAGCGGCCAAAAATTGTAATTAAAACTGAAAAAATGCGTTTTTTTTTTTGTGGGATTTTGTGTTTTTGAAAAATTTATTCGTAACATTGTTGTTGTTGCAACAAGATGGAAAATATTTCCCTTTTTTTTTAAAGGTTTTAATGGTTTTTTAATGTTTTATGCTGCTGCTCATATATACACATACACTCGATACGGCTCGTTTGAACTCGTTCATAAAAGTGAAATGAAATGTTGGGAGTATTGGCATGAAAATGTTTTTGAATATCTGTGCTGATACTACGAATGAGTGTGTTTGTGTGTAATAGTCTATATGTCTTAGTCGGTATCATATGGTCGTTCTTGAAGGACCATAAATTTGTTTCTGTTTGGCAGGAAGATCGTTAATAGAAGTTATTGCTTCTGCTGCGGGTCTTCTCTCTCTTTCTCTCTCTCTCTCTTTCTCTCTCCCTCTTCTCTTAATGCTTCTGTAATATTTTTCTTAAATTTTTTTTTCGTAAATATTGTGTTTATGTAAGTGACTCAAGAGTGAAAGAATATGTAGCTCGTATTGCTTTACTTTGGTTGTTTGTGGTTTCTTTTTTTTTCTTGTCTTGCCTCATGTTGAATGCTTTTATGCTTCCTTCAAATACAAACATTTTCCATTTTTTCTGTTTTTCTTTTTAATGTGCTCGTACAAATGTAGACGCGTGTGTACGTTTTGTACGGTAGCAAATTAATTTCTACTTTGAATTCTGCCCTTCGAAAACAACAAAAGTCCAACGCTGAAAATTTGCTTGTACAAGTCATGCCATTTTAACTGAAGTTCAAGGCTGTGAAACTTTGGTTTTTAGAATTTCACTTTTTCGTCTTTTTTTTGCTCTCTTCCTTTCTTTTGCTCATGCAATGCTTTTTATATTTAATATAATTTTCTTTATTTATTTATATTATTTTTTGTTTAATTTCATTCATTTTTTCCGTTTTCTGCGTTTTTTTTTGTGTTTATTTTGTGTTTTATGTCCATAAAGCACATTAAAATTTTCAAAAGATGGCCTCCCTTTGTTGAAATTTGTAAATTAAATGAAATACAAGGCAAAAAAAAAAAAAGAGAAAAGAAATCCGAAAATATTTTAAATAAATACAGAAGCTTTGAAAAACAACATGTTTTCTTTCTTTACTTTTTATTTTATTTTATTCTTTACTTTCATTTAGAAATCTTACAAAAAATTCCAATCTTCCTTTAAAATACTTTTTTTTTGTCTTAAAATTTATTACAATGCCTCTTTGTCTTTGTGAGTGTCTAAGGATATGTCACAATAGAATTGACCAGACAGACTATCGTATCGTTCCAACTAATATGAGTGGTATTTCATATAAAATGCTTATAATTTAAATAAATTGATCCTTTTTCTATTGTCTGATATGAAAACAAAAATGTTCGGTAATATTATTTTGAACCTAAAGCATGAGTACTAGCATGTGATGGCAGACAACTGTTTCAAATTCAATCGAACATAGTCGATATATTTTAAATATAATTTGTCCTAAACAAAATAAATCCTTATCGATTGACAATATGCATATTTTGATCAAAGGTTTGAATTTCTCTCTTTTAAATATTTTATTTTTCTTGATTTAATATTTCAACTGCAACAGACCCTGTAGTAGATAAAATATTTGTACAAATAATAAACATAGATATAGTATATGTATGTGTATGGTATTAAAATAAGAAATCTTTAGAGATTTCTATAACAAAACTCTTTTTTCGGTATTAATAATAGTATTTCCAATTGGAGTACTTCTGACAAGGACTATAATTAAACTTTGATTAAACGCGGTATGTACTTTTATAACAATTTTATGAATAATAGTTTTAATATCCTATACACAAACTTTTAGTGTGATTACGTGAACTTTCTTATGTAAATTCTTAAGCCTTTTAATCTGTAGGGCCAGACACCAACATCTTAAACTCAGAAATGTTATTTAACCGTTGAAGCTTTGCGATGGCCAAATATCACACACCGAATGTATCTCAGCCAAACCATAATGTCAAGCTTAATATTCTGTGAATAACCTGGATATTGTGAACAAAACAAAAATCTAAAAATTAATTAAACATTGTTGATTCCGATTTTCTGAACTTTCGAATATTCTGAAATGTGAATAGCATAGCACTGAGTCGAATTGAATCAACACATCAACTATTTATGTATGAACATAACCTACAGCTGGGTTTCTTCTTTAAGTTACATTCTTTGCGAAATAAGTTATATGATTACAAGATCTCGAGTAATAATTCTCTAGCTAAACTTTCTTTCCACCTAATGGATCTATAAAAAAATGTCTTTCTAATTTTTTTTAAAAACTAGCTATGTTTCTCAGATATTTGGCGAAAATCAAATTAAATTATGCTGAAAATATCTCTAAAAACATTTTGCCTCGAATAAAAGAAAGCAATTTATTACTTTTATTCGTTCCTACACAATGTTGAAATTTTATGAAAACTTGACAAAAATCATAAAATTTCTTAAAATAAATACGTCTTATCATGCCACTAAAATATTTTGAACTGATACAGTGTGATATATTCAATGAATTTCTTTTCTTTAGAAATGATGTAGAAAATAATAATTTTGAAACAATTTGTCTTCTGCAATAAAATCAGGTGGAGGTTTTTCTTATCAACAAAAATCTCTTGAGTACTTTAAGCTTAACACACACACATTCACACATACATACCTAAACGAAACACACGAAACAAAATAAGAATTCACAAACAATTAGTAATAGGAAAGGAAAAAAAAAAGGAAGGAAAAAAAGTTCAAATTTCGAAAACAAGAAAAAATAAAGACTTTTAAAGCAGAGTAGACAAAAGTCACAGTGAACAAAAACTAAAACAAAAATTGAAAGAAAAAAAAACTTCAATAAACAAAATCAAATACATCTACAGGTACAGGTACATGTACAGGTACATGTACAGGTATAGGTAATGGCTGTATATTTTCAGGCTGTCTTAAATGTATAAGACTAGCATTTATCTTTTGCACACAATACATGCATACATGAGAGCATATTAAAAATCCATGTGAAAGGTAACAGAATTCAAATAGAAATGACACCAACAACTATAAGAAGAAACAAACAAAAAACAAAAGAAAAATACGACAACGACAGCCATTGCTAAACAAATGTATGTATTTCTGTATGAATGTGTGTTTATATGTTAAAACGAGTGGATATGGATATTTTTTCGAAATTATAAACACACACTTATGCCACAGACACATAAAACACTTCAAATATCAAAACAAACACATTCGTACACGCACACATACTCAGTCTCTTGCTGCCGTGTCTCTACCACAATTTCTGTACATTTTTACTTCATTTGAGTGAGTGAGTGAGTGAGTGAGTGAGTAAGAGCTTTAAAGTATCGTTGTTATGAACTCTCTTGGTATTGTGGTAAATATCTTTTCCTTTCCGTTCTTCTCTTTTTCATCGCTCTTTTTGAATTCTTCAAACAACTGTAGGCATTCACCATCACTACACTTGTTATCATTGTGTGTATATGTACTATATGCCTGAGAGTATAAAAATTCACGTATGATGCTTTTGTTTACATACCACCCTTTACCCAACAAACATTTCCTGTGGGAATTTGGGTTTTTACAAAATATTTTTTAAAATTTTATAATAATATGAGCGAAAGAATTTCTTTTGAAATGAAAAATATTATTAAAAATATGTGCTTCAAGGACAAGTATAATGATTAACCATAATTTATTAAGAAATTGTAAAGAATCAACTAATCACTCTATTTAAATTACTTTTTTGCAATAATAATATTGCACTCATCGGGTTACTCTACATTTCTTGTATTTGATTTATCAACCATTATTACTTATTGTTTTATTTATAAACTTTAATTCGAAATTCATGAAATTAAAACCATTCACTCTTTAATAATTCCGTAAATATTAGATTTCATTGAATATTCTGTGCAGCTCACTCATTCAATAATTTAAAATCGAAAAAAATGAATTTAAAAATTCTAGTTTTTTTTTCTTTTTTCGATTTCTGTTTTAACATTTGTTTTGCAATTTTCCACAATTTTGCACACACACTGCGTATGATTAATATTAATTAGAAATCATAACACCACAACGCATGATTAATATGAAATTGAAATATTTGTATAAAATAAAAACAACAACAACAACAATATACAATATATAAATACTTTATTATTATTTTATTATTATTTTTTTTGTTGTTGTTATAATCTACTTAAATAACAATTTGTTGCAATTATTTCAAGTAAAACTGATATTTTATTATTAAAATTGCGCTGCGCCTATTATGGGAAATAATTTATAAAATTTCTGTTTAAAAAATAAAATACAATTCAAATGTTAAATGTTAGATTCGAATGAACAAAGATTCATTTGTAATTAGAAAAATATATTAAAAAAAAATATATAATGCATGTGTTACTAATTAAGCTTAAGGGCATGGGAAATAAAAAAATTCATTGAACAGTTTAAATAATTAATTGGAAAAGAAATTGTATTTGTTTCACCTTATAAGCTGCCGTTGTAATAAGTTTACAATTTTACTTTAAAAATGTTAAAAAATTTAAAATTTTACTTTCGCATTGTCCCTCTTTGTGGAAATTCGAATATTTTTTAATTTACTTTTCTTTTTTTACTTTTTTAGAGATAATTCATCATGATTTTTTAATAAAATTGTATGTCCGTTAACGTCTCTATAACTCGTTCCACGAATTGCTTCTTTCAGTATCATCGATGTAATGCAAGCGTCTTTAAGCGTGAGTTAATTTGGCTGTTTTTCGATTGTGTTTGCGGTTCTTATAATCATTCATCTTAATGTGTACATAATTTTCTAAATGAAACTAAAAACTGTGAACATATTTGTAAGACATAGCTTCCTGTGAAAATTAAAGGTAGGGCAGCCTCAAATAAAGCAAATTTTTTGTCGGAATTTATTTTAATTGGATTATAATAATGCACAATATTTCTTGTGATGACAATGGAAAGTTGATCACGATTTGAATTACGGAATATAAGGACGTTTTTCTAATCATCTCCCCTAATACAATTCTATGTATATGTTAGATAAGTTAAAATATTATAAGGATCACTTGAAGAGCATTTCTGAATCAAAGCCAATTAAAAGCCATTGTTTATTTTCAATAACGATAACGATAACATACATATTATTTTGTATGTATTGTTATTTCTCAAAATTCTTAATCATAAAATTAGAAACTGAAGAGACATGTTTCAAAGATGTACATATTAATCTAAGGTGTATTACCAATTAGTTTTTAGTACTTCTTCGCATGATAAGCGTTTAAGTTCTATGAGAAGGTTTTAAATTTCTTTAAAATCATTTCGATACATTACTGTAGTGCTATGAGATTATTTATTGTGTCCCTAAGACAGAAATCCAATTATTAATTAAAATTCATTGGCAATTTTTAATAAATGAATCAAGTTTTTTACTTCTCCTTTAAGGAAAGTGAATAAAAATTCTTCGTACTTCGAAAGAAAATCGCATTTATTTACTTCACATTTATTTGTGATATATGTATGTATGTATGTACGTATGTATGTATGTATGTATGTATGTATGTTTTACCTCAATATATTTCAAATAAATCTTGAAAGAAAAAGAAGAGAAAAAAATAAAATTCTTCCCCTAATAAATCATAATCTTGACGAGTGTACAAAATTATTTTTTATGAAGTGAGACCCGAAAAACCACAACAGTTCGAATGAACGAGTCTATTGCATTTGTTTTTAACGAATAAAAACAATTTGTTCTACAAATAATTCCCATGGTTTTTCGAATCCCTTAAACACTTCAATTTCAAATGTTGTTCTTGTTGTTGTTGTTTTTGTTGTTTGTTTCGAATTCATATTTATTTGGGCATTTATTACTCCAGAGACATTTTCAAATATTTTATTTTATTTTGTTTGTTTCTTCGAAATGAAATTCATACATTTTAGCCGAGAAAATGTATGAAAGAACAAAAGAAAAAAATGAAATTTCCTTTACTTTTTCCAAAATTTAAAATTTAAGAAGGCCACAACGGCATATGGTAGATAGGCTGTAGACATTTTTTTGGTCATGTATTGTTTTGTGTCTTGTATTCGATTTGTCGTTCGTTGAAATTCATCAGTATCATCAGTTGTTTGCTGGGCGCAAATAAAGGAAAATTAAAGTCATCAAAGTGGAATTTATTGCAAATCATACGCATCCATTGACATCCTGATACATTTCGCTCCTTTTTTTTTTCTGTTTTTTCTGTTTTTTTTCTCTGCCTTCTGTTTAAGTTTCAAGTTGGCAAGTTTGTGTCGAAAATTTAACTTTGATTTGGCACGAAAGAAATAGTGAAATAATGAAGTAAGGGATGTATGATGAAAGAGTAAAATCGGAAGAGAATGTAGTTGTAATAGTTGTTAAATTGGAAACACTTTTCATTTCTTCTCTTTTTTTTAATTTTGTTTTTTTTCTTTCTCTTTCTCTCTTTTTTTTTTGTTTTTTTTTTTTTATTCGACATTATTTTGCTCGTTTCGTAACGAAAGTGTCTTTTAATTAAGTTTCTCGCGTGAAATACTATTAATTTTTATTAAAGGCGTATACACAGACAGCACTACCACTAACACTACCACTACCACTACCAAATATAGAATTCTGCAGTTTATTTTGCGAACAATGGAAGAAACTGTTTTAAATGACTGTCGTTAGTTAGTTAGACAAGTTTTACCAACGTTGAAGTGTTGGGCAAATAAAAGACTGTTAAATTCCAACAACTTGCACAACTAATGAGTTGTAAAAGAGAAAATAAATATCGTAATTATCTGGTTAAAGGAAGCAAAATTATTTTATTTAATGGCAACTTTTTCTTTATTACATCCTTATTTTAATCATTCAATATGCTTTTAAGCAGTGTGTAGTGAAGTCACCGTATACCTGTAGGTAGAGTGTTGGCGACAAGAGGGCTTGTGAGCTCAAACTCAGAGCTCTCAATATCAACCGATCGGAGTCGATGTTAAACAAACATGCGTAATGCCAGAAGCTAGGTTGTAATTCTGTATAAATGATTGTATTGGCAAATGAAGGAAATGATATGAAGGCAATAAAGAACAAAAAGGAAAACTACTTCAATGCCAAGGTATATTTTATTTTAGAAACTTGAAATTCGGACGTTTTCTTTATCGGGTATTATCGAATTACATTTTATTACAGTTTATCGAGAATTTTTAATGCTTAAGCCAGCAAAGCTATGTAAAATAGCATCAAAATTTATAATCTTATGTGTAGAATAAAACAACGTTAAATAACTTCTCTTAGTGCAGTGCTTCCGAACTGTCCAACTGGCTGAATTTAACATGATTAAGTTGAAAGAATTTGTTACTTTACCTGCGATACGACAAAATCTAATGGGTTTGACTAATAATTATCAACGAATAGTGTTTGTTGTTAATATTGAAGACCTGGCCAACATCATTCTCAAAAAAATATGGTGTGATGTCGTCACTATTTCGGAATACATTGGACACTCCTGGATCTCATGTTGATTGGTATCGTCGCAAACTCGATATTTTTGTTTTCCATATACCTATTCATACATAAATAGGCCTCATAGCTGAAGATAATTAAAATTAGCGTTATTAGCCACTTAAACTCCAGAGCCTATTCAACCAACACACATCTACAGATGAAGTTTAATTCGTAAGTCCTTGTTGGAGGACGTGATAGTATGAATAGAATAGTGGAGCCTATTAATGTGTTCTTTCTCTGCTTACACAATAGCATTCGATAAAGTTTAAAGTAAAATAAATGAATATTTTATATTCTGCTGATATCTTAAAAAAAAAAGCTCTTAATGAAACTGTAATTACTGTTATAATTTTCAATAATTCGCCTTCTAACAGTAACTATTTTATGTCAAGAAAACTATCCTATCCTAATTTTATTAAAATTTAATTACAAAATTAAAATCTTTTACCTCCTACAGACTATGTATGGAAAGTCTTTTAAACAATTTTGTTTTCTTTTTCTTCTCGTATTCCTATCGAAACCTTTTTAAAGCATGTTTTAAGCCATAAAATAGTTTTTTTCTTTTTTTCTTTCTTTCTTTCTTTCTTTCTTTTTTCCTTCAAACTATAGACTCCGTCATTGACAACTAAACGAAATTACTTAGAGTTCTTGGCAAGAAAAAATGAGAAAAATAAAAGCGATACTAAAAGCGAAAATTCAATTGAACGTAGATTTTGTGGATTGAGGAAAATGTCAAAAATAATTCAATATTATCAAATTGAATTTGAATTTACTTTCATCAGTGCTTTACTTTCCACCAATATTCTCTTTAAGTGTTACTACAGATGGCAAAAAAACAAAACAAAAAAGCGAAAGCGTCACACAGAAACAGAAAAAAATGTTATTTTCAATAGCAACACACAGCCACAGATTCTCTGAATCTACAGAATATAGAGGGCTTTTGCCAACATTTACTAAAAGGGAAAGAAGAAGACTGAAAATTTCCGCACATCGTCGTAAGCAAAATATTACCCCACCAACGGCGAAAACTCCTACACGTACTACATCAGGACAGTTACGAATAAAATATACAGAATAAATATTGTATACTTTTTATTTTTCTTTTTCTTTTTGTCCTTTTTTTCTTTTCTTTTTTAATTTATTTTGGTTTTTTTTTTGTTTCTTCTTTTGATGTCTTTCAAATTTACGTTGTATTTAACACACTCTCTCTCTCGTGTGCTGATGTACTCGTGCTGTATGTTTTCTCACATTTTTTTTGCGAAATTTTTCTGTTTCTGTTACTTGTTATTTATTTTCCTTTTTTTTTTTGTAGCTCTCTGCACGTTTAATAACCGTGTTGTTGACACGTTACATTTGATTGACTTCAACACAGGTACAAGCACCAAACAATTACCAGCCAGCAGCCGAGTTAAGATGATGACTATGACGATAATGATGCTTTTGGTGCTATTGCTGATGTCGACAACGATGAGTATGAACATCATATTTATCACCGTAAAATATGTAAAACGTTATCAACAACAACAATAACAACAACAACAGCGGCAACATCAACAATCGTCACAACATCAGTACAACTGGCAGCATCATTTGAAACAGACAGGTGCACTGAACTTATTTATAAAGCTCATAATTGTCTCTGCCGTCATCATTATTATCATAATCCTTAATACGACGATGATGATAATGATGATGATGATGATGATTATTACTGGTATCAGGCTTTTCAAAAATGAGAACATACATACATTTGCTCATGGTATGTATGTATGTATATGAAATATTTATACTCGCACACATATACAAACCATTCACTCACTTACTCAGTCTTTCACACATATTGTTGTTACTCAGTAAGAGTGACACATTACTAAACAACAGTAACAACAACAACAACAACGACAACGATAACGACAACGGCACAAACAACACTTTTGAGGCTTTAATTGTGACAGTTTGTGAATTGTGAATACGTGTCGTCTAAATAACCACAATTTCAAATCAAAAAACTGTCAGAGACACACAAAATATTGTTTCATTTTCATTTTCATTTTCATTTTCAGTTTAACTCCGTCCATTGCATTCACAATCTACACATGTGGACATATTGACATATACACATACGACGTACGTGTGTATGTATACATCACATATACAGTATATTTCCCTTTTTAAATTCTATTGAATGCTACGCGGTGTGTGAAATATTTCATTATTTGATTTGATTTTGAATTTGAATTTAAATTCGATATTTTTTTTTTCTATTAAATGATTCAACATTTGTTTACATCAATTCTCTTTAAAAAAAAAAAAAAAAAAGAAAAAAAATAAATTAAATTTAATTAAAAGCTTCAACATTTTCATTTCGACTATGAAATGTGTAAGAATGTTTAGATGCATGTACATATGTATGTATGTATGTATGTATGTCAGTGAATGAATGAGCGATGAATATTCACTTCATTAAAGTGATATATTTTTCTATGGAAAAGTGAATGGCTTTCGTTAAAATTTTTGTTCAATTATCCTGAATATTCAACAATACAAAATGGATCATCATTTTTTTTTTTAGTAATCCAACAACACAGTTTACATTTCCATGTTTTTGCCATGTTTGAATATAAAATATTTTTCTATAGTAAAGCATAATACATAGAGATTTTCATATTTAAATAAAAAGCAGACCATTAAAAACGAAAGCCTTTTTTACCACGGCATTTCTTTAGTTTAATTCAATACAAGTTTGGTTTATTTTTTTCATCTTTTGTTAAAATTTGATACACAATTTACTTATAAATTAATGTAACACAGGTTTCGTTATTATCAACATAACATGATCATAATTTCCTATATTCGGAGTTGTGCTTTACATAATTTACCCATACTCAAGAGCATACTGCTGATAATTGCAAAAACGAAAACTTTTGTAATAAATCCCCCCTCTTTCCCTTTATTTAGAAATGAAATTAACAAAGAAAGTTAAAGTTGTAGGTACTATTTGACCTCTAACCATAATTATCATGATAAAAGCATTTATTTTGCCACCCCATAATCGTCATCTACGAGTATTGTTAAATGGATTTGGCTTTAAAATTAAATGTTGTACTAAGAAAAAATAAAAAAATTAAATAAACAATAACAACAAGAACAATAACAATAACAATTGAAATAAAATTTAATTTAAATTTAATTGACTTTCATTGTGTATACAATTTGAACTTTCATTTCAAATAAAACCTTTTCATTCTATTATAAAACAGCATTGTTTGTGTATGTGTTTTTATTACTGCATTGTTTTATTTTTTTAATACCAAAGAAAAGAAAAAAAACAACTTAAAATGAAAACATTAAATAAAAAAAAAACAATAATAATTGAAGCAATAAAATAAAGCCATAAATATCGGACTAAATTAAGATTTCATAAATGAAGTTACAATGCGATTTAATAATTCTTTTTCTTTTTATCTTTTCAATTTTATTTATTTTATCATTTATCTGCAAAAAAATAATAATTCTATTGTATTCATACATGTAGTACAATGTATTGTTTATATATATTCAATTATTTAAATCCATAAGTAAAACATTTAAGTTCATTAGACGAACAGTTTGAATTGTTTTATAGCAGGCGATTGATTATTCTTTTGATTGCCAGATGTTGATTATGATTACGACAGTATAGATCTTGTTCACCCTATGAGCTTATTAAGCTTGCCAGGTATTGCTATTCTCTGTGATAGATGTTATTTGAGATAGTTTAACAGTGTACGTCTTTAGTTTTTCACACATTGACTTGTAAGCCAGATTCTGCTGTTGTGCTGTATATAATGTAAATTACGCTATATTAGATTAGTATTGAAAAAGATTAATGTCTGCCATACTTTCTTGTTCGAACCTTATTTTATTACAAACAACAGTATCGAAAACTATAATACCTTAACAAAGACATTATGGTCAGTGTAATGCAATAAGTGTTGCCAAATAGCGTGTTCCAACCAACCAAAAAGTCGCATTTTTTTTCCTCTTTATCGATTTTTTAAGAAAACGCGCTAGGTTGGCGCTATTCTTTTTAAATTTTTTAGTTCCACATTGATAACATTCTTCATACGTTTTAAAAAATCAGTAGATGAAAATCCGTATACAAAATTATTAACGCTTGTAATTTATTAAGTAGAAGTAGAAAGATCTTTTAGCGTTATGAATTTAATCAAAGATAAGAAATAGAATGTCCCACAATAAACTGGAAAACTCATGCTGTAAAAGCTATATTATTCTAGAAAAGGTTTGTTCTAAAATTAATCATAGCTGCACTTATCACTGCTCACTACCCACTAGACTACCAGGGCACCCGATATATAAATAACAGAAACGGAGGAGATTTATATTTGTTGCTCTCTTCTATGACTGATTATAGACTGCATTAAACCTCTTATTATATCTCAGCAAATAGAACTCTATCAAATATCTGTACCAGCACTAAACGCCGTATCAGTTCTTTCAAATTCTTTGTCAATCTCCTTTGGAATTTTGTCCACTAAATTTTACTTCCAATCTTAAGGACGAGTTTTTTTATTTCATATTTCTGTAAAGATTAGACTTAGACGAACTTCGCTTAGGTCCCACGAGTATACGTACTTTGTAAGCGTTTAGGGAATGGTGATGGCGAATTGTCAATTCACAATAGTTAAGGAACAATTTTAGGACATGTTCATGTGCAGCAATTGCCAACAAAGATTTTTAAAATTATTTAAATTTAACAGCATCGTTAATGATTATTCAAATTTAGTTGGCCATAAACAACTGGTAGTGATCCAGGTTGATTTGATCACCAGGTTATATGACATTATTATGGGCCATTTTCCTTAATATTAATATCATTCCAAAAGTCCGATAGTTTATGCAATGATAGGCTTTTATCGATACAACTTAAGAACGATATTCGTCTGCAAAATTTAAAATTGAAGCTCCAAACCACTAACATAGGCAGTCGATGAAGAAATAGTGGTTTTGTAGATCAAAAATTGTTTGAAGCCTAACGAGATCTAAGTAACTTAAACAAATTAGAATCCTTTTAATAGTTAACATTACCCTGAACGGTAGAAATTTGTAAAGTACAGTTGCCACTTGCTGCAAGAAATTAATTTGAAGGTTAGAGGAAAAAAACAAAAAAAAAACATTTCTAATGTATTTTACGATTCATTCGGCCCATTTTATTGTGTTAAAAGTACTTTCATCTTATTATTGTTCCATTATCTCATTTTCTTTTCTTTTTTTTTTTTTGTTTTTTTTTTTTTGTGTGGTACATCTGCTCTCTTTTCCTTTTTAAAAGTGAAGTAAAACAAATAAAAGTGATGTGTATGGGAAGCAAGTAGAAAACGTGAACAATAGAAGAGACAACAATAGTTTGCAAAATTTAATAATAATGGGAAATGAGAAGAAAAAAATTGAAAAAGAGTTGAAAGGATAATTAATTTAACAAAGTACTGATAATAATCAGAAAATTGTGTAAATGTGATGTTATCATGTACCGACACACACCCATATATCCTTAGATTGGATAGAAAAAAAAAACTCTTGTTTTTTACTTGTGATTGAAGTTGATTAAAGCAAAAACGTATTTCTGAACGATAGCCACTGAATTATTAATTTCGTAAGTGCAGGATTATTTAACAGTTTTCATGAAGAATTTCTTGTCATTATTTTCAATTACGTTTTTCGTATCATTATGAATCTTTTATAAGAAAAAGAGGCAGGGGAATTGTTCTGTAAATTATAAAATTTTGATTTTCAATTTGAACTCAAGAGACTTTCATCAAACACCCTATTTATTTATTAATGATAAAACACTGCTTCCAAAAAAAAAAAAGTTGACTGATGAGGAGGCATAAAGTAAAGAAAATTAATAATACAGACATCAAATCGAAATTTTGACAGTTGTTTAGATACAAGTGTCTACTGCTACTACTACTACAACTACTTCCTTATGTTCATATTAAAAATGTACAATTTTATGGAAACCTTTTAAAATTAAAACCCTAACCCAAACTCTACCTCCCCCCCCCTAACAAGGAATCGTGTTAAAGGCAATTGGATATCGAAAGCTATTCAATCCCTTTTGTTACAGATAAAGTGTCAATTTTTAATGAAACATAGATTTGGCCACAGTATACTTCACTTACAAAAACAATATACGAGTAAAATTGGGACAGAACTCTGAATTAAAAACGAAATAATACGAAATATTATTTTAAGGTTATACATACGCACATGACATATACATACATACAATACGAAATATTTTTAAACCGTATTTATTCTGTAATAAAGCCAGTAGTTAATAAAGAAAATGCAAAAAAAAAATAACAAGAAAAACAATATTTTCGAAATAATAAATGAATCGATGAATAACGACAACTAAATGACTGTGTGTGTGTGTGTGTATGTGTGTATATTTGTATGACTGAATGAATTCATTTCATTTCGTAATTGAATAATAATAAACAAAATTGGTTGTTAAAACTTCCGTTTTTCAATCTCTTGTTTCAATAGTTCTACCATTTGTACCCAAAATTGTACATTTTAATAAAAAAAAAAAACAACAACAACAAAAAATATGTAACTCAACTCAACTTAAACAATGAAACACAAAATTGTTAAAGTTTTTCTGTTAAACAGTTACAACAAACATGCAAAGAACAAAAAAACGAAAAAAGAGAAAAACAATAACAACGTAAAGTGAAAATATTGTTATTAAAATAGATTGACAAAACAAAAAAAAAAAAACAAAAAAAAAAAACAAAAAGCTGGCATTGGCAACAATAAATCAAAAATTTTTGACATAAAATTGTTGACATCAGATAGAAATCTTTGAAAGAAAATCAATCAAATATTTTTCCAACAGACAAGTGGAAGCGCTAGTCATTTACAATTTTTAGAAAAAGAGAAAAACTTTGTCATTTTTTTTTCTTTTTTCATTCATTTTATTTTTTTTTATTGTTCTTTTTTGCAACTCATAAAGCTTATTGGAAGGGATCTCTTGTTTGAAGGTTAATTTATCATATCAAGTTGAGGTCAGTGAGGAGAGAAGCCTCAGCGTACAAATAAATTTAAAAATTTACGCTCAGTAAACAGCTACGCAATAATCAAGAGTCACATACATATGTATGTATATGTACATATATATGTATGTAACAAGTGTTGAATGGAAAAATCACAATTATTCGAATATTTTTCAAAATTAATCAACATCTACGGTTAATTAATCTTAAAAAGGTTTTGGCATCAAAAAAAAAATTGTTCAAAACCAAGATAGCTAATACAGGCTGTGGTACATGGATTATTATTTTTAATTATTTCATTTATTATTATATAACACTGAATATTTATGCCGTGATCATCGCTTTTGTTGAAAAACTACTGCAACACAGTGATACAACAAAAATATCTAATCTTGCCTTATGCTTAAACCCATGATTCTTTATGGGAATTCTTTTTCTGAAATTCTGAAATCCGCCTGGTAATTAAAACAACGAGGATGAAAGTACAATGCAAACTTATGATTCTGAATTAAAAAGATAATTTTAATGCACAATTTTATTTTGACTATTACAAAAGAGATATGTAAACTTTTCATAAACGAGGCCAACTAGTTAACTCTTTGATTCTATTTTGTAAATTTGTTTTGTTCGATTTTATGAATCATTTTGAAAGACTTCTCAATTATTTAAACCGCAACAAATATTTCATGACCTACTATCAATCGCAATCCTGTTAAGGGTTATCAAATTCTCAGCATAATTAAAAGTCTCCCATAAAAGTTTTTACCACCAATTATCTCAACATAACGCTGTTTCTGGCGTTATATTCTAGCGTAGATATAAAAAATTTTTACAACTCCCTGTTGTTTATAGCCGCTTATGTGAATAAAACTAAAAGCGAATACAATAAACTGTAAGCCAATTGACTCTTTGGCTCTCTACACTCGGTCTGCACACAATCAAATTAATTTTAATCTGTTGTTGTGAATCTAAACAAAATTTCTGAAATCATTTTATAAAATGTATGACAATTCATTTCATTCATCATTTATAGCAGGAGCAGTCCGAGTAAATGAATGAATGAATGAATGAATGAATGCGTCAGTCCGTCAGGCAGTCAGTCGTATTAAATGGTCGTAAATATTTTTTATCAATGGCAAGACATAAAAAAGTTGTAAAAACTCAACTGTTTTTATTGTGGTTGAACGCTCGTAATTATTTCGCATTTAAGCAAATCGAAATAAAAAAAAAAATGTCACACAGTAACAGCAATAGAATCAGCACAAGAGCATTGAAACCTTTTCTTATATTCACTGTCTCTCTCGCTTTCTCGCTCTCTGTATTTGACAGTGTAATAGTGTATAATTTTCATAATGTTCACAAAATCTCTTGCTTTAGCTATAGTAACTGCTAACTGTTGTGATGGAACAACAACAGCTTCAATAGCTTGACTATCTAAGAAAGAGTATTCGTTCACTCTTTCTGTTCTCTGGATATAATATGATACGAGAATACTGTATGGAAGCATGTACATAGAATTGTATGATTATGTAACTCTGGAACTATTTTTCCTTTTTCTTATTCTTTTTTTTTTCTCTATTTTTTTAAATTTATTTGCTGTTGTTATTGTTGTTTACATGCTTAATATGGTAAGACTGTAAATATGTCATTCAGCGTGTATGGCTGTATGTATGTAAGTAAACGATTGTAATTGAAATCAGAATATAATTCTTGTCGCTTTCGAAATTCCAGTAGAGCAGTGGAGAGCCCCTGCTAGTACTGGTCGTTGTTGTATCATTATGTAGTGGAACAAGTATTTCAAATGGCTATGTGATCCTTTTGTCTATGTATTGTCATCTCACTTCAACTGAGCTGCTCCAGCTACTATTTGTTGAAAAAAAAAAACAGATTCTCTGGGATTTGTTTAAATTCATTTGATTCCTTTTGATGGTTTTTCACCCGCTGTTTTCAGTTTCGTATCCAGTTCTCTTGTATAACACGATAGCAATTGTAAAACGAGTCCTGATGATGACATTGTTTTATCATCTGATGTGATTTCATACAAATTTCTGTTGTTGATGTTGGTTGTTTCTTTTTCTTTCTTTTTTCATCTGTTTTGTTTGAAGTTTTTTTTTTTATCTGTCTGGTCTGTCATTTAAACTTGTCTTGTGACCAGGACCAAGTCTGTTGTTGTTATGTTGTTATGTTATTTTGTTGTTGTCTTCTGATAAAATTCATAAATATTTATTAAAAAAAAACAAAAGTGAGCTCTGTGTTGATTCTGCAACCAGGAAAAAATAAACTTTAAACAGATTGAAATCAAAGTCAAACAAATTTTTATATTGTTTTGGGATTTTTGTTTTTATTTTTATAATTTTTTTTTTATTTTTTGTTTAGATTTTATCTTCTTTAGTTAAATTTTCTTCTTCATTTATAGGCAGGCATTCTGTTCAAAGTTCAATTGATAAGGATCAGTATGATTTGTATTTAAAATTCATTATGCCAAATCAGATGAGACAAATGACAAAATCATAAAATTTTTAAATTTGAATTTAATTAAAATGAAAACAGTCTCCATATGATATTCAATGGTTATGGATTTTCAAATATTTTCCTTTTTTTTTGATTATTTTCTTAAAAAAGTAAAAATTCATAAAAAAACAGAAATTTATTTGAAATAATTGAATGCTTTTTGATGACAACAAATTAAATCTTAATAGCTGTGAAGTAAGATTTCAACAACAACAACAACAACAATAATAATAACAATAATAATAACAATTAAAATGATTTTTTATATACATGTATGTGTAAGGTTTTAAAAATTTATTTTCCTCTTCATCTAAAATGCATGGTGGGGTGCAATTAACAACCAGGATCTTTTAGTTCAATGTACATGATTCAATTGATTCATTGAAAGAAAATAAATTGTTTCTAATTAGAAAGAAAAAGAATATGTAATCAAAAAGTCATTGAAATATCGATATTCCTTGCAATTAAGGATACTATCAATGTTTAGTGAGTAAATTTTTCGATAACTTAAAGAAAAGATATTGCTACCACTCTTGCTTTCCATTGTGTTGCCAAATAAAGAAACTTCAATTTTTTCCTGAAATCTATTGGATCAGCTAATTGTTTAAAAATATATTAGATCACATCCTTTTCTAATTCAAGAATTCATGGTGTTGTTAAATAAAATGACGAATATTTCGTTATTGACTAATGTAGGTGTAGTGTCTGTACGTTCTTCTTCATTTTCGAGGAATACTAGGGATCTGTCAAAGAGATGGCGAAATGACAGATCCAATATGACCCAGTACATCTGGGCTCTCTAGGCATTGCCTCTCATTCAGATAAACCATTTGCGCATGGCAGTCAAAGCAGATATTAATAATTATGTACTCTATTGAGAGACAGACCATCATCATTCACCTACTCTGCTATTGTAGAATATGAAAGTATTTTTGTTTTTATTTTATTTAACTGATGCTACAATAAATTTTGTATGTGATGATAGTTATGGTCATTGAGATTTCATTTGCAGAGCATTTATATTGTAAAATTTCTTTGAACTAATTTTTCCTAAATGCCTACGGATTGAAGCTTTTATTGTGACTACACTACATGAGAAGAATCGTTGTAATATTTATTTGTAAAAGTCATCGATGACCTTAAAAACGAAATCAATTTTTTGCTGTTTCGCTTTTACACAATAAGAAAGGGAAGAGCAAACAAAAAGAAAAAAAACCAATAAAAATAGAAAAAGAAGAAAGAGAAATAGAAGAAAAATTTTGTAAATGAATAAATGAATGAAATGAAAACATTAAATATGTATTGCATTTTGTAGTCTTCTTTTTTTGTTACGGTGTCATGTCCTCTTTCGATTCGCACTCTTTTTTCCTTTTTTTGTTTTTTTTTTTTTTTTTTGTAGTAATTGTTGTTATTAAAGCTTAGTTTTGGTGATTCTCGTTTCTGAAATTTTTATTTGGTTATCCTTTCTCTACTTTATTTTGTCTTTTTCTTTTTTTCTTTTTTGATTTGCTGTTAACAAATCCCAATTTTCTTGCATTTTAAATGATTAAGTCAACTGTATTTTAGCTAAATGCCATTAACTATTGATAAAACTACTGGCGCTGACAACTCCATTGAATGGATTCGAATAGATTCGAATGGATTTAAGGAAACCATCGACTTTTTCTTGAAATTTTTTTTTCTTAATTTTTTTTTTCTTAAGTTCGTTGTTCTTTTGTATTGCAAAAAGGAGAATTTTTTTCCTTTTGCAATCCTTTGGAATGAATGGAAAAAAAACACAAACAAAGACACATTCAGGCACAAACTACTGTAAAAAGTTTATATTTTTTTCTTTTTTTAAGTAAGAAAAAGAAAGAAGAATACGAATAGATTCAGACTATTGAAAATCTCAAAGGAAAAAAAAAATATTTCACAATAAACGGATATGAACATGAACTCATAAAAGAAAAAATATATTCGAAGAGATAAATATTATAAATGTTTTACGATTGTAAAACTTTTCTTCTCTGCTATCTTTAGAAAACTCAAACAATTGTGTGTGCTCTTTTAGTCTAGCAAATGAAACCGAAATACCGAAAAGCCGCTATTACTTATCAGTTATAATATCCGCATTTCAATATTAGCTTGTTGGGCATTAAAAAATTTTCATGTTTGTTGGGGGTGACTTAAATCGATTGGATTCAAATTGAAAATTAAATTCACAGAAACCAATTAGGAGGGTCTGTGGCATTTTAAATACTTTGAAAATTTGCAGGAATTTCGTTAGAACAGTAGTGTATACATTTATATATATGTCTGTATGTATGTATGTACATAAATGTATGTAAATAAATACAATTTTCATCTTTAAATATCTTTAAAGACAGAGAATAAAACTCATAAATTCATAATTCAATTCAAACTGGAATCAATTTTTTATTCCTTTTTGTATTCTGGCTGTTATAAAGCATAACCACGCTCATTTGCTTATCATATCAATTGACTTTGATTCGTTTTAGTTTTATTCATCAGGTTTTTTTTTTTCAGCTGAGCAGATGACTGGTCCACAGTAACATGCTCTACGATATGCATGCTTACCGTCTGTCGTTATCTGTTAAGTCAAGTCATGTATTAGGCGAGATGTACTTTTGTTCGTTCTATTATTTGTTTGCTTTGCCATGGTGGTATGATGGCAGAGGTTAAAAGTTTCTAAAAACATATTTACAATGTATACATATGATATATCTCTGCAGCAGAATGACGCAGTCTGGTGAATGCGATTGAATATGGCTATGCGTCAGAAAACAATCACAAACAACGAAAAGTGAAAGTGAAATGTGTAGTGTAGATTCGATTTGGCTGTTTTTTTTTTCAATTTTTTTATTTTCTTTGTCATATTTTTTTTTACTTTTTCAACGTTTACATCAATTGTTAAAGTGCCACATCGAAAATTTCCTTTTTTATTAAAAACGTATGCTACTGCTGCTACATTTAAGCTAAAACTAGTAATACATCTGCCTTTAATTATTAAAATCGGTTTTGACTCTATTAAGCTCAGAAGTCTATCTGTTAGAGCATGTAAAGCTATAATCGGTATATAAACAGCAAAACCGCTAATAATTTGATTAATCTTGGCAAATCTTTTCTAATCTTTAAGAATTGTTTGTAATTATTTAGTACCTGCTGCACAAGGTGTACATGGAGAAGCAGTTAATGAGAAATCAATGATACTTAATTCAACGTATGATAGGTTTTAAATTATTTCATTTTAAATTATTTATTTGTATACACACATATGCATATGTATTCTATTTCAGCATTTTACTTCTTTATTTATTTATTGTTTTTGTTTTTTAATTAAAATTAAAATATTTATTGGACAAACCTTAAATTGTATTGTTGTGTTCTTTTATTTGTTCCTTTTTTTTTGTTTTTGTAATTTTCTAAAGTCATTCATTATAATCCAGTTGCCTTATACGTTGCGGACCACTGTGTTTCTGTTAAGACAGAATTGTTGTACGGATTTCCTTTTTTTTTCTTTTCCTTACAACTACACTCACATACACTCACATTTAACACAAACTAATTGTGTCTCATTTTATTATTATTTTGTTAAATATTGTCAAAACATTTCCGAAAACAGAACCGAACCGAAAAAAACAAGAAGAAATGTAAGAAGTAACAGCAAAAAAAAAAAGATAAAGAATTAAAAGAACTGGCGCGTGCTGACTGCTTAATATTATTTATTGTCCTTAAGACGCCTTAAGAGAGAACTTATTCTCTTCTATTCATGTTTACTTTAATTTTTCTGTTCTTAAAGGCAGTGTTTAATTATTTTGTTGAAACGTCTCTCATAATTTCTATTTCTTTTATTTTTCATTAATTTTCTCATCAGGCAGTAGTTGCTTGTCGAGAATTGGGGTTTGTGGCGCTAAATAAAACAGTAGTTGTGTTGACTTAGAAGGAGATGGAGGTTTTCAAAATAAATTTATGACTCAATGTGTGTTGTAACAGCTTGAACAGCTGGTTGTAAATATTAGACACACTTCATATCAATCGATTATTAAAGACAAATTTATAACTGAAGAAATGAATGATATTTATTTATTTATTTATTTATTTATTTATTTATTTATATACGTATGTATGTAATCTGTTAATGGCTGTTGACTAATTTCCCTTACAGCGTACAAATCTACTACCTTTACACTTTATGGTCATGGATACAATACAATTAACCCTAAATTAATTTATGTTTTATATATTATATAAGGCAAGTAATAATTCATTAAATCATTAAATCATTAAATATGTTTATTGAAGTTATTGAAGCATAAAATTATTTTCGGAATATTAATAACAACATGATAATTTTCTTTTTGTTTAAATATACAATAAAAATAAATTTTGTGCCACCGTCATAGACTGCCACCTCGTTTCGTTTTGATAATTTAAACGCGGTACAAAAAAACAAAAATATTGTCAGGCTAAATAGTCTAAATGTCTAGACAGTTTGACTCCCATGGATTGAAATTCATTCATTTTTTTTTTATTTCCAACTGGGATAATTCGATTCGAATTTATCCCAAAATAAAGTAAAACAAAAAGGAACGAATAACCTCGTAATATGAAATAAAAATGTTGAAAATTAAATTTTCAAACAAATAAAATCAATAAAAAAAAATAAGAATTGAAATACATAAATTGCGAAACTACAATATTATGGGTACAAAGAAAAATTTCTACGTGTAAATCGTATCACAACAACTATAACAACAAAAGAAAATAAAACAAAACAAAACGAAAACATTTTATATAATTGTATAGTTTAACTGTAAACCAATACAAACATATTTATTTGTAATGAAGGTAATCCCCAGTAAATCCACTAAAAGAGAAACAGAGAGAGCGTGTAACAAACATTCATGCTCTTATACGCTTATTCAATAATACACACACACACACTATGGCACAACAACTAAATCATATACATGCTACTCAAATACTATCGTATATAAAAGAAAGCCAGACACAAATACACTGAAATATTGATTGAAATAGTGCTTCAGAAAACCGAAAGATGAGCAACTAAAAAGGGAGCGATAAAGGAATTGAAGTCAAATGTATGCTATTGAAAGACTATTGTTGGTTGATGGTTGATGGTAATATGTTTGCCATACAATTTTTATTAAATAAGACATTGCCCGCACAACATTACTAAAGGGTCTTCCAACAGAGATGCAATGAACCATAGACAACAACACGTTTTCGCTGAATAGGCTGTAGAACAATTGACAATTAACCGTAATTTGCATTGAGAAATCATCTCCAGCGAAGGGGCCCATTTCTAGATGAATGTGTACAAATAAAATTGTTCATTCCACATGAGATCCAACAGCATTCAATGCATCCCGCAAAAGTCATATTTCTTTGAGAACGACGTTGGCCAGGCCATCCCTGTCAATGCTGCTCACTATAGATCAATGATTTCCAATCTCTTTTGGTCTAAATTGGATTATGTGTACATCAACAATACGTGGCGCTACGTGCCATATACGATATTCTGCACGATGATTTGTGGGCATGGTCATCGCACATGAAAGTGGTTTAAACTGGTCACAGATATTATGTTATCTAGCCCCGTTCGACTTTTTCTTGTGGAGTTGTTTTAAGTCACCAACATAACCCATGCCATCGATCAACTTCAACCTGATTTATGCGCCCAAGTCAGGGAAAGTTGGGCTTTAAGTCTTAAAAACAGTCGTCGCACACCATTTCAGAAATTCTAGTTCTCACAATACTCCATAAGCTTTAATACATACTTTATGGCTTAGAATTGCCTTTTGAAATTAAAAGAGCATATTTATTTATTTGTTTAAATTCAAAATATATCGATATATTTGCTATTCGCTTATCGATGACAATATATTATAATGAAGTCCTCATATTCCAATTCTTATGATTTTGCGTATGATTTTTTATGTGCACATACAGGGTAATAAAAAATCTGAAGTGATTTGGCGTTCATGACTCTTTCTAATAGACAAACCAATTTAATAGTTTTTGATTATTATCACAAGCCAAGCTTCTAAAGTACAATGGATGATAAGAAATTTCTTTAAATTATCTCTTCAACTACGCCCCATCGTTCGTATGTCAGAATTTTTTATATGCCTTTAACCCTAAGCCAAGTTTAATACGATTAAAAGACAGAGACGTGCAGAGGAGACGATTTCTGTTGATCCTTAACAAGCAATTACAAAAACTTATTGCAACGAATGATTGCAATAAAATTTTGGCTTAAAATCCAAACTCTAAAAAAGAAAAAAGATTGAGCAGGAGACCAAAAACCAGTGATAAAAAATCAATTAAAACCAGATGTTTCTGTTTGTTAGATTTTAACAGAAGTATCAACAAGTAGAAAGTATTATACTAGAATTAACCGTTAATGCTAAACTTTAGAATTTTTATCGGAACGTGCGTTCGTTTTTAAAAAATGAAAAAGCATCGAAAACGATTACAGAACGTACAGTTCATGACGTTTGGCTAATTCTACCATCACATACATACATACATCCATACATACATACATACATAATTGGCCATTATAACTCTTCAGTCAGGATTACGGCATAGCTGCGCACACCACTTATGTTGTGTGCCTTAATTCTATACATGAATGGCAGGACCTACAGTTTAAAGTCGACTCCGAACGACAGATTTTTGAGAGACTTTTAATGACAATTTTATTCACTTTCAGAGTTTTTGCCAAAAATCTGCTAAGAGGAAGGTGCCGAAGAAATATTTTTTTCATATTTCGTTTTCTTTTTTTTATGTCTGACCGGGGAATTCTACCATTACTCTGGCGTTATCCAGATTCAAATTCAAAACAGATATTAATAATGGAATAAATTAATTGACTTGCTAGCATGATAGTCGGAGTTTAGTAATATTATTACAGTGTACATACTTGATCCAACTAAAATTACTCATTTATTAGCATCGAACTTCTGATTACCGATAACTGAGGTCTGTCTTACCCTATGATGCACGCTATTTACATAAAATTACTCCAGTTTGACGAAAAAGTTGAACTGCAATATGAAATATGAAAAAAAAACAAAACATTTTCACAAGAAATAAAAGCTCATCATGACTTGCTCAAGTCCATTGGTTCATTAATTATTATTTCGTTTTTTATTTCCTTTTTCTTGTCTTGTTTCTCTTATTACACTGGATTTTTTTTTCCTGGCTTATTGGGTATTTGCGTAAATTTTTTTATAGAAGAATTCTGTTAAAAAGAAAATGCCGAAAAAAACTAAAAAATAAAATACGAGTTAGTTGTACAAGCTTTCTAAGTGATGGTAATTGTTGAAATCATGATCTATGGATTTCAGTTATAGTTTCTACACACTATACTCGTATCTAAGCACCACACACTAATACTTTATTTGGCTTATTTTCTGCCTGCTTTTAGCTTTTTATTCTGCTTGCCTAATGACAATAAGTACAAGTTATTATGATGTTGTTAAAAGTTGTTTTTGTTGTTGCTGTTGTTGTTGTTCTTGTTCGTGTTCATTTTAATACAATAAGACTGACTTAACTGACTTGACTGACTGACTGACTTAAAAACAGAGAAAAGAAAGAAGAAAAAAAAATAAGGAATTTGTACAAGTAAATGTGAGGAGGAGCACGTGAGATGAGTAAGTGAGTAAGTATTTCTCTCTGAGTGGATTCTAGAACACACATAAATGAGCTCATTAAATGAAGAAAAGGATGGCTTTTCATGACTGAATGGCTGATAATCTGCACGAATTTATGGTCTAAATGAAATGCCATCCTAATGGATGCCACACACATTCTCTCACACTCTCTCTCTCTCTCTCTCTCTCTATCTCTCCTTTCACTTTGTGTTAACTTTGAATCTGAATTTATAAGTGAGTAAACGAATGAGTTCATTTATATCAATGTTTTAGCATTATGTTAACAATGTCAGATACACTAATAAGATGACATCGTGAGAAGCGAATGTGTATACAATAAATAAGTTGCCTTAACGTAGGATATGGATAAAGTGTAACAATAAGACAACAAACAACAAACATGTTCGCCCCCATATATTAAATTTTGAATTCAAAGTAGCACACAATCAATCAATAACAATTAAATTCATTGCAATGGACATTGAATACTAAATTATTGTAAACGGACACTTCACTTCACTACACTCCATTGACACTGAAGTCGCCGTACTCTAGTGAGTAGTGTGTTGTCTTATTAGACAAGAAGCCTTAGTTCCAAAGGTATTCTTTACTGCTTTTTTGTTATTTTGATTGACGTAAATCAAAATAACTAGAACTAGAACTAAACTTAAATGCTTATTACAAAAACTGAAGCGAACATCGCCTTTGATTCCCTGACGCAGAATACGAACTGTTTTTAACCCACTGAAATTTAAAATAGCCACAGTTACAAAAAAATATACCGTAAGGCACATAGCGCAGAGGTACACCTTAATTTAAGCTGAGTTCGTCTGATAAGATTCTTTATATTGTACAATAACTCGTTAGGTACGATTCCTAATGAAAAATAACGTATAAAATTTCTTTGAAAATTGTCTTTCCATTCTTTAATTTTCCCTTTAAATTCTCAAATGAATATTTAAAAATAAAAAAGTATCCTTAAAAATGTTTCAGTTTTTAAATATTTTACAAATTTACTCTACAAGTATTTCAACAAATAACTCTGCAGATCAAGAGTTCATCAGATAGGAAGGCAAAGGCTCTGTTAAGATTTCATATAGGCATACCTCCAAGTTAAATATCTCCCCGACCACAAACGAACGAGTATTCTGTTTGACACCTATTTGTCAAAAAAGTGTGTTTCAGGGGGGTTTTTTTTCTTTTTTCATTTTCATTTTCTTTTTGATTTTTGCATACACTTTCATAAACTAAAATTCACGAAATCAATCATTATTATCATTACGTGCAACAGAATATTTTTGCAAAAAGCAATATTGAGCGATAATCTTTGAACTGTATCAACCAAATCGATGGCATAAAGGAAAATATTTTATGATTGATAGACACATATGTGTGTATAGTATACTGTAGATATGTATGTATGTATTTATATTGTGTTCGTTTCCATATTTTATACTGTATTCGTGGAATGAATCTCTCTTCATGAACCTTTGTATAGACACGCTAATATCAAATCTGACAAAGAAGCCAAAAGGAATCGATAACAAAGCAAAGGAAACAATTCACACACATTAATTATTTAAACAGACAATTCACATACAATCCATTCGGATCGTTTCAGAAAAATTTCAACAGAAAAGGGGGTAACCCCTTTTTTCATTATTTAACAGGTAGGAGGTGTACGCAATGATAACAATTGATGAAAATAAAATCTGTGTAAACAGATTGTAATTTTACCAAAAAAAAATTCAAGTTTTATTAAAAAGAAAAATGAAAATATTTCTCTCAAAGGCAGTTTTGTTTTCTGGCCATATTGTAAAAATCCGTTTACTACAAAAATGGCACTTTTTTCACTTCGTATTATTATTGTTTTTGTTTTTTTTTTTTTATTTCTCTTTTATTTATTTAAAACTAAACTCTCTTAGCGGAAGATTAAAAACAAAATATGGTTACAATTTATATTTTCTTTCCTATTCCTTTCTATATTCTCTATTGTGCTCATATTGTACTCGGTAAGTCCATAAAATATGGTGTGGCTTAAATGTTGACATTAAAACCGTTAACAATTTTATACTTCCATATCTGTTGTATTGTATTATTTCTAATTTGTTGTGTACACGTATGTATATGCATATGTACATATGTGCATATGTAAAAATAGCTTTTAATTCCTAAATTTATTCTGCTTTAAATACTCACACAGTTTAAATACTCGTAACTCAATATACTTACAAATATATTTAACGAAACCGAATTAATTTGTTCTCTTATTCTAAAGCATTTACAAAAAATGTGGCTTCAATGTGTATCATCGTACACATACTTTCATTCATTCATTCAATATACAAAAATAAGAAAACTCTTCAAATCCATTCTCTAACTAAGCGATCGCTTTACAATCTTCTGAGTTGAGTGGAATCGTAAATTTCGTTCAGAATATTTAAATTGAATCTACTCAGTTATGCTTCTATGGTTCAAATACTCTGTGAACAAAAAACATCGCAGTTAATCTATCATTTATAAGACAATCATATCGCTATCACCGAAAATGGCAACCAGAGAGATTGTAGCAACTTGAGAGAAATTACCCTGCAACACCATATACACGATACTAGCAATCATCACTTCATAGCAAGATAAAGGCAATCTACGGAACGGACAAATCAGGCAGATTTGCGGCCAATACTCTTTGCGTTCTATATAATAGAATGTACTTGTAATAGAATCCCTTGTACTTACTGTTTCTAGATTTTAAGAATGCCATTAGACGAACTGTCATATGGAAAGCATTGAAAAGAAAAAGACTCTTGTTGACTTGGATTAGGCGGATGTAATTAGTCTCCAATATGCAAACCTAGCTGGAAGCCTTATAAAGACTAAATCGCAATGTTGGACTTGAGATAAAGGAAACTAAAGCCATGAGAATTAACAATGTAAGCACCGACAACATCATGCTACAAGGTCAACCAATCTTACACGTTGATAGCTTCTACTACCTAGGCAGTATAGTGACAACAAATGGCGGCACAGAAGCAGATGAAACAGATGAACAGTGTGAATAAATTCATAGCGGTATTCGAATAACTACAGTCAATATAGAATTGCTCACAAACATCCAGATGAACCAGGCTCAAAATATTCAACACATGCCTAAAACTCAACTCTAATATACGAAAGTGAAACCCGATTAGTATCGAATAACATCACGCAAAATCTCCAGATATTCATCGGCAAGTACCTCAGAAACATATGCAAGCCGAATAACGTCAGCAACAGGGATCTCTGGAAACTTGACAACCAGGAAACCATAATAACACAAATAAAATGTGGGAAATGGAGATGGATAGGACACACTATCAGAAAGAATACTTTTAGTAGAACAAAATGACCAAATGAGTGGAATTCTTAAGACAAAAAAGCCCTGGAGACGTAAGATACTCAAGCTCTAATATTATTACAATTATTTTGAAAGGCTTCCTCTGATCTCATGTTGGTAGATATAAAATCTGCAATTGGATTGAAGAAAGAAAACACTACTTTAAAGTCATATACAACATATGTAGTCGCTGTAGTCTAGTGGGTAGTGTGTTGGCTTATTAGACGAAAGACCAGGGTTCGAATCCCCGGCCAGGCATCAAAAACGAAATATAAAAATATAGTTCTACGGCAAGTTCCTCTCCGCAGATTTCTAGCAAAAACTCTGAGAGTAAATAAAATTGCCATGAAAAGTTTCTCAAAAAAATCTGTCGTTCGGAGTCGACTTTAAAACTGTAGGTCCCGCCACTCATGTATAAAATTAACATACACACCATAAGTGGTGTGAGAAGCTAGGCCGTAATCCTGACTCCAGAGTTATAATGACCAATTGTGTACATATATGTATACTAACCAAGTTATTAGCTATTCAATGCAGAAAAAATCAATCAGAGAGTTGATATAGCGGCAGTATTATTTCAGTTATAAATTAAATGCGTAGCGATATCTTCAAATCTTCGTTCGTGATAAATAATCCAATCCAATCCAATCCAATACAATACCTCAAAATTAATTCAGACTTTTTCGACAATCATGAACTCACCAGAACGTAAGTTCATTAAATTCACATTTTGCCGTCTTTATTGGTTTCCGATGAAATAAAATTATACCACTTAATGAAAAACCACAAAAGAAAACCAAAAAATGGGAAAAATTAAATAAGTATACAAGTACATATGGATGTATGCGTAAAGAATGCAATATTGCCTTTGTGAATTTCGGAGAATTTTTAAAAACAGCGCGCAGTCGAAACAACAAGAAATTAAATGAACTTTTAGCCAATTTTCCAATACAAACCAATACTCACTCATACCATTTTGCCGCCATAGCCATATATCGTCGTAGAATAGTAGAGGGTAATGCGATACGTGAACGTAAAGATAAACGTGCTACGTGCTATGTGATTACATTGATTTTCTAACCACCCACTTTTACGTATTTTTCACTGCTGCTGTTGAATTCTTGTGAATTCTTTGCGGTATTCGCTGAGATGAAAACGTAAACGAAAACGAAATTGCAAAGTATAGAATATCGGATTGGCACATTTTAGCGAAGAAAAAAAACTTGATTTAAATAAAAATAATTTATTTAGAGCGTAAAAACAACAGAAACAAAAATAAATAATACAATCAACGTACTCACATACATATGTACGTATAGGTGGTGGAGGGATGAAGTACTTAAGGCATTAAAATAATCAGTTTTTGTTTTATTTTTTTGTCTTTGGAGTTTAGAAATGTCATTTTGAATTCAGATTTGTATGCTCACCTTTTTCTTTTTGTTTAGGTATCCAATTTGCAATTCTGCTTTACTAGCTTGTCGGGTTAAATTAAATTTCAGTTGCAAGTAATTTGATTTATGATTTCAATATTTCCTCGTCTGCGGAACAATGTCACTTAAGATTTGATTTGTGATCCGTGATTTGGCAGAATGAATCACGTTTGATTGTTTTCAGGCTCACATTTAGAATTTTTAACACAATTTTATTATTTTTTGTTTTTTTGTTTTTTTATTTTAAGTTTTCTGTTTGAAGAAGTTTCGATTTTTGTTATACGATTTTAATTTCCTTTTGCCAATTTGCGTTGAGCTCAAGTGGATCCTTAGGAGATACGAACTAATTCA
Organism: Sarcophaga bullata; assembly: GCA_005959815.1. Classification (NCBI taxonomy): domain Eukaryota; kingdom Metazoa; phylum Arthropoda; class Insecta; order Diptera; family Sarcophagidae; genus Sarcophaga; species Sarcophaga bullata. The sequence continues at coordinate 325,062 of QOCX01000008.1, forward strand.
CGTAAAGTAATCTGGGGATGGGTTCAAGTGCTTATTTTTCTTGTGCCCAATTACTATTCATTCACATGGAATTTTATGACAGTGACGGTGGCATCTGTGATTCAATTTGGCAATAATAATCCTCTTTCGTTGCCACCACGGTGAATGTTGTAATTTTCTCAATGATAATGTTTGAACTTTAACACTTTTTTTTTTTTTTTTCTTGGTTTACATTTAAACCCTATTTTTATTTGCTAAACTTTTTCATTTCCTTTAACTTTTTTGTCACACTCTTTTTTTTTTTTTGATTTGCTCTTTTTTTTTTGTGGTTAAACTTAATGGGCTGTTTGTGTTAAACACTTGAAAAATTCTTTGCTCTTCTTCTCCTTCTTTTCTTTTTTTGTCAAATATTATTATTTTTATGATAATTATTATTATTTTATTTTGGTATTCAAAACGAGCACACTTTTAGGCGTTTCTTGCCTTCCTTTCGATTTTGTTTTCTTCCTTTGTATTTGTTTTTTTTTTTTTCTTTTATATGATAATTTTTTTTTGCCTTTTTTCTTTTATTTAT
>QOCX01000008.1:325630-500889 GCA_005959815.1 Sarcophaga bullata
TGAGTTGGCTTAACTCGTTTTTTCGTAAACTTTTTTATTTCTTCTGTTCTTTTTTTTTTTTGTTAGCAGTTGTATGAGTCCATGTATGGATTTTAAATGTAGGTTATATACGCTTGGCAAAAATGCTTCTCTTCATTTAGGTCTGAGGCCATACAACATTCAGCATTTGCCATTAAATGTAGACCACTTGTAAAAACACAAGGAAATACAACAAAAAAAAAAAAAAAAAAAGAATGAATAAATGAATGAACAGAGAAACTTTGTCACTTTAATATTTATTTAGAACCACTCGTTGTATTTATTTTTTGTTGGCGTTTTTTTTTTTTCTTCTATTTTCAGAAACACTTTCCACTCTTCAAGCACATAATTGAATTCTGTAACTTTAGCTTGTCATCACAACCACAACCACTAAAAACTTCATGCAGTCAGTCATGCCGTTCTGGTATTTGGGTTTTCATTTTTTTCTTTTTTTTTCAAATTTTAAACAAAAAAAAATTTGTTTTAAAATTTTTCCTCTTTATGTGTCCCTTAAAGAAAGGCGTACAAAATGAACGTTAAAATTTTGCTGGTGTGCTGAAAGGGCAACAGTTTAAATAAAACTAGTTGCCTGCCTATCCTTGCAACATACAGAAAGTAACGACAGACTTCGTTTAAGTGTAATGAAATAAAATGAAATGAATGAATTCGAAATAAAGATGCTGAGCTCGAAAAATAAAAATTATGAAAAGAAAATTGTAAAACCAGAATAAAAATAAAGAGCATCACGGCCTATTTTTTCGAACTTGCAAATAAAATAACACTAAAACAACGACAATATAAAATTTTCTCTCTCTCTCTCTCTTTTAATAGCTCCGAAAATTATGCTGCATTTTCATTACACAAAGCAAACCTAGAAAGTATGCTTTATTTTGTTAAATGAGAGAACAACGATTTTTTTCTGCCAACTGAAAAACATGTGCAACATTTACCGGGTGCTCAAAGGCGCATGCTCCTTCTTTCTCTTTTTAGTGAAAAGTATCTGAAAATATTTATCTTTTAAGGAAAATCAAAAGAAAGCCCACATTGTGTTCAATGTGGTTTTCTTCTTTTTTTTTATTGAGTTCATGGTGTTTATTATCGAAAAAGCTTAATTTTCTCCGCAACAATCTCTTTCGGGAGCAATAAATTGTACTGTGCGCTCGCTCTTTTTCGGTTTCTCTTACGGTTAGTTGCTTTTATTATTTTAAATTAATTTGTTATGTTTATGTGCTTTGAAAATATTTATTTGATTTCCTTAGATTGGGTCAACTTCTTGAATTCCAAGCATTTTTCTTAAACCCAATGGCCTTCCATAAAGTGTGACTATTTTAATTACAAATTGTAGTCAACAATCAAAGAAATTTCGAAGTCACATCATTTCTATTCTACAAAATAGTTTAAATAATTAAAATATTTTCTTTCTATGCAGGCAGGCACGATATGCACAATATTAGAATAATTAGTTTTACTTTCACATATCACTAGAGTGTTTTAGAGAAACAGTTAAACGAATTGTAATAAAACATAGAAAGACCATAAATTGATCGTATGGTGGCTATAATATAATGACCATAAAATATTCAAAAGAAAAGAGTAACAACAACAAATTAACTGTAATGTTCTAGAAGTTGCCATACCGAAAATAAAATGATAAAAGAAAATAAAAGAAGGCAATTGAATTCTGGTGTCGTATTTAAATAAATAAATTAAGTAAATCCTCTATTTATTAATATCGGTGAAGTAATAACAACACATAAATATTAACCATTGCTTTACTTAAATTGGAATTCTCTACCCTGGAGGAGATATTCTCTCGTAGTAAGTAAGAATATTGCCATGTCTATAATACAAATAATGATTCAGTTATCAGTGTGGGCCCATTGTTAGCCAGTCAGTCCATTTTAAAACTAACTGATTTATTGGAGCTTCAATACTGTGGTACTACCCTTTAGATGATTTTTGCAATATAAATACAAAACTTATTCTAGAGTACGATATGCTCGTATCATAGAAACCCTTCGGATTTGTGTGAAACTTTATGTTTCCGTTTGTTGTTGGGGTAAATGAAAAAATGTTTTTAAAAATGCTTTTTAAATTTTCTAGAAATGTTTTCAACACCTGTTGGCAATGCTAATCGTCATAAATGCTAAAGGCAACAACCTCCAATTTCTGCTAAAGTTCCGTACAGATTGTGAACTTGACAAAAGTCAGAAGCAGCAGAAAGTGTCTTCATTCTTTTCTTCTTTTTTTATTTCCAAATGGAGCGTTTTTAACACTCCAATTAACATATCTGTGATTCGGCGATTAATCGACACTACATTAACCAAAACAAGTTGACTTTTAAGTCTAAGATAAGAATCTTTCTTTTTCACTTACCACACATCTATTGAATAGACACAAAGAAAAAGAAAAACGAAACAGCACAGCACAGCACTTTGTAACGTTCATTCATATTCATTCCATTCCATAATCTTAAAATTACACACTTCGATTTGTAAAATTATTTTTGTGGCTTCGGATGTATGTATGTATGTATGTATGTATGTATGTATGTAGATGAAGTGAAGATATATTTTATATGCTTATAACCAATACAGCGTTCTTAAGAAAATCACTTTTTTATATATTTTAAAAGAGAATAAAGAATAAAAAAAAAACTTGCATATTACGGTTTAAGCCGAACATTGTATGAAAGTTGCACACACGCGCCACAAAAAAAAAAAAAATAAAAACGCGTTACAACGAAACAAGAAAGTCACAGTGAATGAACCTTAACTTTTTAAAGTTTTAATTTTTGTTTCATGTAAAAACCATAAACAAAAAAAAAAAAAAAATAGAAGAAAAAGAATTGTGTTCACTTTAAAAGTTTCTCTTTTACACGCGTGATAATAAGAAATCCCCATGGCAATATTTGAAAAAATGAATTGAAGCGTTGAAAAAAAGTTTATAATATTAAAAGAAGATCATAAAAATATTATTTTGCTTGTATTCTTGTTCTTGTCTTGTCTATAAAACCAAATTAATAGCTTTCAATCGATTTTGAGGATGAAAAATTCAGAAAATTATTGAGTGTGGTCAGAAAGACCAATAAGAAATTGCTATTAAATATTGTCATAGGAACCACAAATTCAAATCAAATTAAACTCGATTTACTGCTGTAGTAGATGGACAAGAAAAAAATTTGAATTTCATGTATCACATTAATAGCACAATATGAGTGGGGTGTCATTAACGAAATCAGAAGCGATATTAAACAACAACTCATCAGGTGAGTTTAAGAGGCATTCAATTCTAAGATGGAATTTTTCTTAGTGAATAAAATTATGTGTTAATTCCTACATCATGATATATTTTCGTATATAAGGCTCTTTAGTTTGTTTACATTAACAAGATGGCTGTGAAAGGTTTTTTTTTTTTTTGTCAAATTGTGTACAAAATCAATTAATTTTGCGATTACCTATTAACTAGACTATACCATAGGCTGAGCAATTCAAACTCTTTCAAAACTTTAAATTGTTAAGTGTGTAATGAGATTAAAATTAGACATTCAGCCATTTATTCAACCACACCTCCATCCATCTGTCTACACAACCACTTAATCAGTTATTCACTCTTCACCGTTAACTACATACCTTGGAGAGTTGAAATATTATGTTATTCCACGAAATTGTTTCCATCATCATTGTTGTTGCCATTTCTAAAGTTTCAAAAGCAAAAATTCAAGTTAAACAAAATAAAATGTGATGCTATTCGTTTGTATTTGTTAAACAAATACATCAAAAGGATTCAAATTGTTCGAAAACAAATTGTAGCAGCTTTCTTGGCAGCTTCTCTTCTAAACTTAAGACTTAAGAACGAACACACAAACGAACATCTCATTTTAATCTGGCAAGTTTTCACACGAAATGCGAAATGAACCAATAACATCGAAACGATTACAATGACGAAAATTAAAATGAAAATGATAATCATAAAACAAATACGAATACAAATATAAACTACAGCTGCAACAAGACCTCAAACATACATATTGTAGGTATACATACATATCTACATGCCTTCATTTACATCAACATTTACAAATGAAACAAACAACAATAACAATAACAAAAAAAAAACAAAAGAAACAATATTTTTAATGTCTTATGCCAGAGTGAGCCAAGAAAAGTAACAGTAACAGTAACGGCATCAATAGCAAGTTGCTTAAATACTCAGCGTCTAAAGTACGTTGTTGTTATTGTTGTGTACATCGTAATTTATATCCAGGACTTTTATACACAGACACATGTTACACTTATACACACACTCACACACATACACTATGGATATAGTGGATACTGTATACAGTGTTACGGAAGACACTGAATGCCTCAGAGGTATTTTTATTAAGATTGTCTCTCAAGTAAAATTTATCCGGTGTGTTTTTGTGCCGAAAGTGGATTTCTGTACATCGGTGGGTTGTCATAACTTACACACAGAGAGTCACACAGCCGAAAAAAAAAACAACAAAAAACACAGAAGAAAAACAAGTGTATCAGAGAGACTATATTGTTGCCCCAAAAATTGTATCAACTTGGCTAAAATGTAATGAGAATGGGAGATTTTTTCCTTTTGTTTTTTTTTTTTTTTTTGCAACTCATGTTCTTAATTTTAATTCTGTTGTGATTGCTGTTATTTTGTTGGTTACACAATAATTTTAGTTGGTCAATAACGACCACATTTGACACTACACTCAGTATGTTTATTATTTTGTGTGCTAATTTTGAAAGCCGTGCGTTTCGTTTAAACGTGTCCCGCATTATGCATCTATAATTTAATTTTTATTAGAGTGAGTAAATAATCGTCTACTTTCGCATACAATATTCCAAATTCTTTTTACAACTCGAAGAGGATTCTGCAATTAAACAAATGCAGCTTCATATGTAAATGACTTTACGTTTATCATACCGAATTAAACGATCGATAAAAGTTATCGATCGATATTTTTTAACATTTTTCTTGAAATGAAAATGAATACACATAAGTACACAAGTATACACACACACGTTAGGGTATTTTCTATTGCTATCTTTTAGTAAGAATTACGGCTTAGCATCTCATTCCCACAGTGTTTCCATACGGGTAAATTGAATAATTTGTCATGGCAATAAGCTGGATTTAGCCGGAAGACTATATAATTGTTTTTTCATGAAATTTTCGCGAAATTTCGCTTAGACTAGACTACGGCTAATATGTACGGTTAAAATGTTTTCAAATATTTATTCAGTAAAAGCCAGTATTAACGTAAAGTTAATATTGTTCACTTAAAAAGTTGACTATACTGATTGTGTTAATAGCATTTGCCAAATCAAAATTCCTGAAATGCTACAAGAAATTATCGCATGCAAATCATATTTAAGCGCTAAGCACTAATTTCAAAATTAAGCGAAAATTGCATTTCATATGTAAAACTAAGATCGATTTTAATTCAAAAAAAAAAAATGCACAAGATCAAAATTCAATTGACATTCGTCTTATACCAGGATTTTCAAGACAATATTTGCTTTAATAAATATTGAATGATGAGTACAAACAGATTTCAATGTTACAAAATCATTACAAATCCGTAATAATCCCTTTGAAGATATAATCATTGAGGACGAGTGATTGAAGATTATAGCTGAGCACAATTTAAAACAAAACTTTATTGGTGTTTGTGTTTATTAAATAAGCAAGTTTTAAATAATCATCAACAAATATAACAACTACGAAAAGATTATTATCCTTGCCTATCAACAACATCCTGCTGCCTGCCTGCCTGCATGCTGTTGAAAGTTTTCATAACAAAAATGCCTAAAACATTACCAACCAATGCCATCATCAAGAAGCGATCAAATTCATTATTTTTTAAACATCATTATTATCAACATCGTTCTCGTTTTTTGGGACTTTTTTTTTTTTTTTGCTGTGCCATAATCAACATTCCCAGTTTACTCCTTCGCATTCCTCTTTAACGGTTACCATTGTTGGCAAGGTGAGGAGAAAGAGGTTTTACAAATTATAACTTCTTTATTTGCCAAGAGCTCTTGGTTTTCTTTTTTCTTTTTTTTTTTTTCGTTGATTTTACCGTTGACGGTACAGTTGTTAATGCTGTTGCTTTTGTTATTGTTGTTGTTATTTTTATAAATATTCAAGAAAATTCATTTAAAAGATTTTAATAAAAAAAAAAAGTTACTCTCTATTTGTTGGTGTTGTTTTTATTTTAATTTCTTTTTTTTCTGTCTTTTTTTTTTTTTCATTAAAACTTATAAGACGCTTTGTTATTAAAAAGTAGACCAACAAACAGGTCTCCGCACCACCTCGCCTTGCCTCACGTACTTAAGAAAAATAATCCTTGAAAGCACTTAAAATTTATGTTTAATTGTGTGTGTGTTTGTGTGTTTCAACCGAATTATACAATATTTTTCCCATAAATCTATCTCTGCTATGGAAAGGTTCAATATTATATTGAATCCTTTTTCATAAAATATTTGCGTATGTATGTGTATGTGTGCGTTAGTGGTGTGCTGCACTTATGAAAAACACAAGACAAGAGCGTGTCTGTGTGTCTGTGTCTGTATCTGTGAAACGATTTTTTTTATTACAAAATTTTTAGGGTTCACTAACTCTCTCTCTGTCTCTCTCTCGGCCGGTATCTATTGGCCACCCTTTACACTTTGTTACTCGCCTCCCTCTTTTGAAATTTTTATTGAATTTCATTTATTTGTTCATTTTCGCGGCTGTTCAACTAAAACATTTTGCTGTCAATTGTTTTTAAATAATTGAAAAATATTGCCTTTCCAATAACAACAAAAAACAAAAAGAAAGTGCAAAAAAAAAAAATGAACAAAAGTAACAACAACAGATATACGTAACATTAATAATTTCAATACTTTTTTGCTTAATAACGCATAAAAAAGATTTATGGTTTCAAAAATTAGTGAGAGAGGATTTCTTTGTTTTTTTTTTTTTTTTTTAATTTTTTTTTTATCTTCTTTTACGGTTCGATTCAATATGTGTTGCCGTATGATGAACATTCTTTTTAAAATTATAAGAACAATAACAACAACAACAATGACAATATATAAGTAAATATGCAAATAAAAGTGGGCGCATATATTTGTTGTTATTTAGTTGTACTGGCTAAAGAGATACCCAATTGACCATTAAATTAAGGCTGAGTAAAGAACCGAGAAGTCAACTGTTTACAGTTGTAGAAAAATATTAGACCGGTATTGGAATCTACGAAACTGTTGGTGTAAAATTAATCTAACGGCATAAGATCTCCTAGATTTATAGAAATGCCGCTAGTTCATGAGGCTAGTTCCAGATTCTACCTTCAATAATTGCCCGAAGGCTAAAACGTAAAACACCGATAAGGTACTATGGCGCTTTACAGGCAATCAGCTCTCATCTCTTAGTATAACTCATGCAAAAAGGTGTTTACAACCTCTGGACTACTAGTAACGTGTTCTTACGAGATGGTTATGCCAGCAGTATACATACTGCTAGACTAAATTAAAAAAGGCAGCTATGATGAGCTAATCGTACAGGGCGACCATAAAAATTTGCACGTACTAAGTTGTCATCATATAAGATCTTCTGCATTAACAAATATTCCAATTTATCCTGGGAACGTTTGCTAGTGATTGTTATTTTGGACTTATGCCAATATCACTGTATGCGACTGATTTTCATTGTATTCTCACTTACTGGTAAGCCAAAGCATTAATAATTTTCGAACTGTACATGAGAATCGCATAAAAGTGAACAAAATCAATAAGGATATGCATTAGAATTTAATTGACACAATCAAAGTGTACCACAAAAGAATTTTAATTTTTTCAATTGTAATTTTCCAATAGGTTGCAATTAAAAGGAATCAAATAGATTGAAGAAATTCTGATGATTGGGTTTTCTGCCAGTGTCAGTGTACTAATATTTGTTATAGCGAGTAAAGGGTGCCTTAAAGGACGAAATTTATAATTTATTCATCGATTTGTAAATAAAAGGAAAAAAAGGGTTTCTTTTTATGTAACATTTTCAGTTGTTGTTACTTTTTTCATATTGTTCTTCGTCTTCGTTTTCGTCTTCGTCTTCTGATTTTGATTTTCTTTCATTTCTATTTCAATCTTACTGTTGTTGTTGTTATTGTTCTTACTGTTTTTCTTATTTCTCATTCCATTTATTATTATGAATGATTTTCATGTAGCATTTGTTGGTTTCTGAAATCTGAAGACCGATGATTATACGTACATGTACAGTATAAGAAGACATCACTTGCCTCCACCATTCTTTTGTTCTTTCTCAGCAATTCAACGTTAATATAACGAAATTCCTGTATCTCAACGGAAAACAAACAATAAAAAAAATAAAAATGTCCTCAAGTAACAAAAGCTGAATAACGGGGGAAAAAATCCTATTTGTCATTGTGCTCTCCTCTTCAATTTTATTTTCAATGCGTTGATCACTTTTATTATTTTCATTTCATTTTATTTTCATTTAAATTTTGTTTTTTTTGTTTTTTTTTTTTTTGACAAATTTATTTTATCCTCTCCTCTGGAATAATTCCATGTACTTCATCGTGGCAAATGGTGTAATAAATGTTTCAAATTTATTTATTTAAATCGAACTGTGAGAATGGATACGGTTTTTTTTTGGGTTTATTCTGTTATCCTTTTTTCTCTTTTTCTTTCTCTTTTTTTTTTCTTCTTTGAACTCTTTTTCTGGTTTTTATTTTTATTTTTTTTATTAATTTTTGTGCTTTTCCGTTTACAGACACACCCCCACCCCCTCCCCTGTAGAGATTTGATAAAGTCATCATTATATTCTCATTTGTAATTTAAATTCAACACCAGAAATGCAAATAATAAATGATTTTGAAAAACAATTTTTATTTTTTTCTTTTTCGTTTCATTTGAATTCGTTTCAGTTTGAAACAATTTATCGTTGGATGGGTTTTTTCATTATTGAATTCACTAATTAGCGATTATTCCAACCGCGTTGTATCGAAAGAATTCTATTTCACAAAAATATTTGAATTTTATTGATGAGATTTAAATACCGTAACATCGCAAACGTTAATTATGCAACGTTATTTTAAGTTTAAAGAAAATCGACGTTACGGTAAGTCCAAGTCAGGCCAAACAATAGACATTTAGATTATATTTAGAATGATAATGAAAAGTATCTTGTATCGAAATGTAAAGGCATAAAATACTATAAGAAATGTAAAAAATTATTCAAATTTAAAACATACTCAAATAACTACAGTGTTGTTCTAAGTCTAGATTTTCTATTAAATTCTAAGTTTGTAGTGTAAATTATAAATTGTCTAGACTTTACAGAAACTAAGCATTACATTCACCTGTTATATGTAAATGTTGCAGTACTTCTTCACACACCAGGTGGTTTTCTAGTTATGACAATATGATATGATATATTCTTTATCTATTTGTGACAATGCTACAGACAGTTCTTAGTATGCATGCAGAGGGCATTTAACGTTTACAAATTTTAGAAATCTGTAAATCTGCATGAGACAACAGAAAATATTTTTTTGAGTTTATACAAGAACTAATTGTGTAACGGCTTTTGGAAACAGCAAAAGAAATGAACAATACCCACTGGAAAGTTGTGACATAATTATCACACATTTAGCATGGTTTTCTCTTTGGAAACTCGAAAATAATGTAGAATTTAATACTCATTGTGATTTGAAAAAAGTTTAGAGTGTACTCTCTAATAGTTATCTTACTGGTCGAAATAAAGAAATAGAATTGAAATCTTAAAGATGAAATCTTAAGGAGTTAGTAGTATACTTTCCATCAATCCGATTTAGCCTAACATTGTTGTCAATTAATATGATTTATATTCGAAGGAACAAAAAATTGATATTTTACAAACAACAATTGCTTTGGCACAACTTAAAAAGAGCATTATTGTCCACACAGTATTTGTTGACCATCAGAATGTTATTAACTTTCATATGGTCTTTGTCACCGTGGTAGTATTCATTTCAAATGAAAAATGAAAATTTATGAATAACAAGCATACAACAATTACGTACTTGTACTTGTATTTGTGTGCTAATATTTCAAATGAAATTGCATATAAAATTTAAATTAATTCAACCTGAAATATAAAAGTTTAACACAAATATTAATTCAGCAACAATAACAACAAAACAATGAGAAACATAACCAAAAAAAAATGTAAAATATTACTCAAGTATGCGTGTGTGTGTGTGTTTGTTTTTTCATTTTCATTTCGTTTACGGAAAAACTCTACAAATAGTTTACAAACCGTAACTAATAAAAGTTTATACTTATCAAATGTCTCCTTACCTTTCTTCTGCTCCACCACGAATGTGTTCTCTTCCCACACAAACACTGTAATTTTATTTGGTAGAGTACAATACAAACAAGCCAAAAACAAAAAAACCGAACATAAAATAGTATTTTCATAATGGAAATGGAAATAAAAACAACAACAACAGTAATAATAATAATAATAATAATAATACTCATAGTAAATGTTAAGTAATTGTTCTTATGCAACATGTTGCTGGCAACATAAAAAACTTTTGCAACATTTTATTTTATTTCTTTTTCTAGCAAATAAGACAACAAACAACCACAACGACAACAAAAAAATAAATATTATAATTTAGTATGTATAAGTGTGCATGTGTATGTGTGTGTATGTGTACATTTAAGTGATGATTCTGTTTTCTGCTGTATTTTGTTTAAAGGATTTCTACATTTTCGAAAATTATGGTTTTTATTAAATTGTTTGGTTTTTTTTCTTTCTGTTTGTTGTTATAATTTTTTGCTGTTGTTGTTGTTGTTGTTGGTAAGAAAACATAAAATAGATTTGACATCTTTAAATGAAATGAGAGTAAAAACAAAACGTAATGAAATCATACGAGCAAAACATCAAAACCCGGAAAAATTTTATTTATTTATGATGACGATGACGATGATGACAACCACGACTATGAGGATGAGGATAATGATGATGATGATGGCGATCATAATGGAATATTTTTGGATTTTCTGGAAACGAATACAAAGGTAGACATAAAAATTCTGTTGACTGTAATGATTTTTTTATTTGGAAATAAAACAAAATATTTTACAAACAACATTTAAATCAGTAGTTCGGCATGACTGGTTGATGTCACATACATACCTACGTAAATACATATTTATGTCTTACCTTAGTTGTTGTTTTTATTGTAAAAATTTTTAGTTTTATTTCAAAATATTAAACAAATAACAAAATGATACATACATACATATGTATGTAACAAAAATAAAAAATAAAAAATTACTACAAACATATTTAAGAGAAGAGATTTACTGAAAGAACTCTGTAATAATAATTTAAGGACGATCAATTTTAAATTTAAAAAAAATTTAAATTCTTCGAAATTTAAATTACTTTTAAAGACATCGACTTTGTTTTATAATTAAAAAACAAACTGTTTAACGTATAATCTTTGAATAGAATTTTTTTTATATTTTTTTATATTGTTAACTCAATGGAAACTGTGTGTTAATCTTTTTACACTTTTTAGTACCTTCGTTTGCAGATAAATAAGCCACAAAGATGTCAAGTCATTGCTTCAGTTATTGTGGGACTGGTCCTAAAATATTTATAAACAGTAAAAATAATATAAGCTTGAAGCTATCAAAAAAAAGAAGGAACCACTTTCAAGAAATATCAAACAAATTCGTGGAATATTCAATTCTAAAGGCAGAACGATCGTCATCTTACAAGATTCTTTAGCAACACTATTTATTTTAATCAATAATACAATTAATTGCAGTTTCCTTTGGCTATAATTCTTGATAAAATATCTAGCTCCACTTGTTAAACGCCAACGGTGGCCAATAATCTGCGCAGCAGCAAATCCTTGTTAAGTTCCTAAGCAAAACGAAAACGAAAACCACAAAGATTAACGATTACCAATAATCTTTATGCATACAAAGTATTTGTCCATATTATTAATCCGTTATTACAAAAAACATTTGAAAAAAAAAATTCATCATAATATTTTTCTTTTTCTATTATTTTTTTCCCACTTTTAGGTGGGTTTTTACTTTTTGCAATGTTAAAAAAGAAAACAAAAAAAGGAAAAGGAAATCATTGTTGAGAGATAGACGATATATAACTGGTTCTTCAATATCTCAATAAAAATTTCACTAAATTTTCCATATCACATGGTATGGATGGCACTGCATTGCTTTTTGACCAATACTGTATATGTATGTATGCGATTTTATGTATGAATACACACACACACACACATATACGGGCAAACAAATGCCAACTATTGCCATCATGCACTTAGACCCTACAATAAACGTAAAGAAATGGGAAGGGAGGAGTAAAACGAAAATGAACAAAAAAATTTTCATAGAAAACAAAAACAACAACAACAACAACAACAACAGCAACAATAACAACAACAAAATTTTCCAGTGATTTATTTGAATAGTTTCGAAAAATTGTTAACTTTTTATGTACGTATATACGTATGAATGTAGTCATGTTTCTGTTTCTGTAAGTGTGTGTGAATATGTATCTGTCTGTAATTGCTATATATGTATGTATGTGCTGTATATGTATTTATAAATATATTTACGATCATGTGTATGTGAAACAATTTTTGCTTATGTAAGGATGGCATGCAATATAGATTTTACACATTTTGGATTATAGATTTTATTTTTGCACATTTTTTTTTTGTTTTCATTTAGAACTTACACCATTTCCATGGATACAATAATTGGCAATCATTTTACAAGTTACAACGTTATTAATGAAACTGCTGCTAAGCTAACTAATAGCATGCTTATCTGTCTTATCAATTGTGGAAGGTTTTGAGTTCAATTTTCGTGTGTGGTCTTTATTTATTGGCTACTTATATCAGACAAATAGTGTTGTTGTATTTGTAAATACATATCCGCATTAATCTCATCTTTCTAATATTAATTCAAAGGTTCTGCTTGAAACGAATTAGAAAAGAAATGTCTACAGGATGGGATACAAAAAAAAACCTTGACTGTCTTATAAGAAAGTTGCGTAAGTTACCTCAAAATACATACGAACAAAAAAACCAATCACTGTGGTTACGATTTCTTTTTTTTTATTCTTTTTTTTGCAAAATAATCTAAGTTGTCCATGTTAACACATGCGAGTATTAATTCCAAGTTCTTAGTGCGTGTATGTATAAATTTGTTGCTATTAAAGTCTCAGTCCATAATTCATTCCCCATACGTTAATCTAATGCAATAGGTTAGTTATCCCTTCACTTAAATAATTAATTATTTAAAATTAAGTTTTTGTCCAGTTTAACAATTAGAAACGTTAAAATGCCTTCAAATAGATTTGGCTTTCTGCACAAAAAAATCAGCTTGTACTGCTGCATCAACGCTGTAACGTCTTTTGGGGAATGGTAACAGTGTCGTAATAATAAACCATGAAGCTTTTATGCAGTGCAACAAAATTTATGAAAAACAGAAACCGACCAACTAAGCACAACTACACACTCACACACATACACATTCAAATCGACACATATTGTACATATATGTACATATAAACACATAGAGTTGCTGATGTTCCATATTTTCGATATTGTCTCTCTCTCTATAACCAATTTATTAATAAAATGAAAAAATCCAAAACAAAAAACAAAAACTACAACAAAAAAAAAAAAGAATTAAGTGAACGAACGAACAAACCAGTGAACAAAAATAGTTTTTGACAAGAAAAGAAGAGAGAAAGAAAATATTTAAACTTTTGATTAACCATTTACTGCATGTCACATAAAAATCACACACATTCATTCGTTCATTCAACGCTCACACATCTGCACTCAACGCTATGCACATACATACATACATATGTAGTTAAAGTGAATTACTAAGCTAGTATGTGTGTATGTTTGTACACGTTTAAATATATCAATTAATTATTGAAGATTAAACGTTAAACGTTAAGCGGAAAATTGGATAGAACAGAACAGAACAGAACAGAACAGCACAGAACACAACAGAACAGAAAAGGGCAGAAATGAATGAAGGAATACAAAATGCAATAGACGAAAGTAGTCAAATATTTTAAAAGGTTTTCAAGGAATTAATCCATAGTTGTTATTGTAAATTGTTGACTTAATCCATTAAATACGTGTTCGATTCTCCGGACTATACTCACTTTTGTTCATGGCTCATGGGTGGTCCTGTGCAACTGTGTTGGCTGAGTTCAGGAAAAACTAAAAATCATTTACTATTTATATGTACGTATGTATGTATATAAGTATGTACGTATGTATGTATATAAGTATGTATGTATGTATGTATGTATGTATGTATGTGTTATTGTAGTTATTGCCATTGTACTCATTCTATTCGTATACGTAAAAGTATCATTTAATTTTTGGCATCACAGCCAAATGTTGCCGACGTATTTAAAATCTCATTTCATTTTAAGATCTTAATTTGTAACAATTTTCGTTAGCTTTACATTTTTCTCTTCTCTCCTTCTACTGATACACATGCAGCAGGATATATTCACCCACATACATACATACATACGTACATAACATACCGTCAGTCTCTCTCTCTCCCTCTCTCTCTCTCACTTTGTTTTTATTTAACAAAAAGTATGCGGGCGCAAGTGTATGCGTGTTATTGTAATAAGACAGGCCTTTTTCTTTTTTTTTTTTTTTTTGGCACTAATTATCGGTCATTATCAGCTGAAAGTTAGAAAGTCCGCCTGAACACACACACACAGCTCCAAAACCATCAATACTAATGACTATGTGTGTATTAGTGTATGTTTTTCATATCTACAGCGGTAGATATAAGAACACGGTGAATCAAAGAGAAGACCGACAACACCGACTGATGATGATTTGTTTTTAATTTTTTTCTTTTTTCTTTTTTTTTGGTTTCTTTTCCTGTATTCTCTTTATCGCTGATTGTTATGCATAATACACATACTTATGGTATGTACATATACATATGTATACCATATAACACGATTATTGTAATTGTTTTGTTGCTAGCAGTACCAGCAAAGCGTTTGTTTCTCTCTGATTTGTTTATGCGACTTCCTATATGTATTCTGATAAATAATACGTTCATGCATAAGAGTGTTAGTCTTTCTTTTTTCTTGATCCGTTTTCTATGGAGTGGGCTGTTCTGTGGAGTGGGCTGTATTTACTATTCTCTGGCTGGCTTAGAAAGCATTCAACACATTGTTAATAGGTAGACGTTTTTGAGCTTCAAGTTATTTTTATTTTTATGTGTCACAATAAAGTATGATCCTTGAAAGGATCTTAGTTAATGGTAGAGTCAGCACCCATTGCGTTCCTAAAATTTACTTTGTCATCCAGAAATATTCGGGCTCAAAAGACTATACAATACTGGACACAAATTACTGAAAAAGTATTGTTTGGTTTCCGCCAAGTGCAAATTATTTGAAAATAACCTTGGTATAACATTAGCCCTTTTAACCATATATCTCTTATTCTTGCTTACTTCAAGCGAAACAGTGATGGAGCATAAAGATACTCTGATTACATAGAATTTTATAGCGTCTTAGAACTATGGCTCATGGAGAACAGAGATATTTATTTCCGCAAAAATTTCTCAATGTCTTTACTATGAATCTGGCTGTAAGTTTGAACATCTAAATCAACTAAATTCTCTTTCTCATGTATATTATATTATTATTAGTCTTAAGTCTTTTATTATATTCAATAACAGAAATCATTGTCTGTTAGCAATAAAATTCCAAGCCAAATCCATATCTCTTCTGTATCATTTTGTTCCAGTTTCCTGCATGTAATTGTTTCAGCCTTTCACCTTAAGTTTACAGACACCAAATGATGTAAAAAAAAGAAAAAATAGAAAGAGTACTTCTTGAGAACTATGGAAGGAAGTTATGGATAGGACTCCACTTTACATGTATACTATTCGGTTGAGGCATAAGGGTAGTAGAGTGGGTCTAGGTTTCATAAAGCCTTAGATGTTTAGCCGAATTTTTAAATCTAGCCTGCTTAATCGATAGTAAATTTGAAATTTAATAACTTTCATAAATGCTTGGTAATTATTCCTATGTATGTTAGAACAAGAAAACTCATACTGTGGTCTTCACATTAATCCGTGCCTTTAAATGCACTATAAAATAGGGAAAGAATACATATCACCCGTATGTGGAGAATGGCAACTTTTAAGCTACATACATACGTACATATATATGTATTGTACAATGATAATTGTTGAACTTAAGTGTGCTCTTTTGTTTGTTTCTTTGAATATTTAAATTTTAATTTTTTTTTTCGTTTGTTTTCCCCAATAACGTATAGGCATTTTGCTTACAAAGCTAAAACAACATTTGTTTCCCTCCGCTTATTTTTTCCTGAAAGCGGGCGGCAGGAAAATAAAACATTTCAACACGCATATTCAGCCAAAAAACCCGTATTTTCTGTCACAAATGATGAGGGTACCAAAAAATGTCCAACTATTTTTCATGGCATATCCATCCCTTTAAAAAGGAACACTTTTGTACCTTTTTTTTTGGGGGGAGGGTTTTCATCGATCTGTTGAATAAACAAACGTATGTATGAATTGACTTACTATCTTCTTATGGTGATTTCCTTTTTACCATTTTTGTCCAAATGACCAAAATAATGAGGAAATTAAACCAAAATGTTCGAAACAAACGAACAGTAAGTCAGTCTAGAAGAGTAGATAGATGCCAGTAAAGTGTTGAAATAGTTAAAATCCTACAAAGTATATTTTTGTTTCTATTGATTAAAAATTTCAATTTCGTCATTGAGTCAGTCAGTCAGTCAGTCTGTCTAGCAAAATTCATTTCAGAATCTATGGCCTTCTGTTTAGTTTAAAATTTCAGGAATCCTCTGTAGAGTACTTGGTTGTGTGTATTTGCAAACAGGAGGCTTTATTTTGAAGTTAAAATCCAAAACACTTGCGTGAGATACAAAAACTATAAAGAAAAGCAATTCACTTAAGTAGAGTTAAAGGATTTTGGCTATAAAAACTAAAATAATCTTCTTCTTAAGTGCCGGAGCTGGTTGGTTTGGATGAATGGTAAAGGGGGGTAACGTATAAACATCTGATTTTGAAGATGTTATGGAAACAACACATGTTATAATTATACACTTACACACACACACACACGCATTCATCTATACACATACAATCTTAAATAGGTTGGAACATACAAACTGTATACACGCATACATACATACATCCACACTGAATATTATCCTAGTTTTGAAAGGATTGCCTATAGATTTCCTGGAGAATAAATTTGCTTTCATAAAAACAAAATAAAATAAAAATTACAAACGAACGAACGTTTTCCTTTCTTTCATGCATTATTCTCTATTGAAAATACAAATTTTCTCTTAAAATTATTCTCTTATTTTTCGAACATCATAAATTTCGTTAAAAGCTTTCTCCTTTTTTTTTTTTTGTTCTTTCTCTTGTACGACAACAAACGCACTCCGAAAATGAAAAAAATTACAACCAGTGTTGCCGTTTTTGGTTATTTCCAAAAAAACTGGTTAATTTTTTTTTTTTGTTCAATGTGTAGGTAGTTTCTTCTTATTTTGTTGTAAAAAAAATTAAATAAAAAACAAATTAATTTTGAATAAAATAAAAAATTTTGTCCTATTTATGGAAAAAAATTGTTTTTTTCTTGTCAAAATATAACGTTGTTTATATAATTATAATTCGATAATTCGCACATTCTTTTTTCGCATTTTACTTAAATAAAAGGAAGAAGTTAGTGTGGTGCGTCCGTCTGTCGTCCGTGTGTTTGTTGTTTGTTTGTGCGGGGTAGGGAGCCTGCGTACGTGTGTGATCATGTGTTGAACTTGTTTTTTGCCTCTTTTTCGAGCATTTGTTGCGTGGGTGTTGTGTAGGTTTGTCTTGTGGTGGTTGCTGGTTGTTCATTCATTCATTGGTGTGTTGGAATTCCGTAGAATTTGTTTGACTAACGGACGGGGGACCACCCAAAATTATACGTGTTTTTCGAACATTATGAGTATTTGCAAAGTGTGATGAGTTTCTAGGGTGGTGATTTTTTGAAAAGTGCGATGAATTTCTTCTGAAGTTCACCAGAATGACATTATTCCAAATGTATACTGTATTACCCTAATTCCCTGCATTATCAGTGATGAAATAACCGGTATGTGTCTAGAATAAGTAATTTCAACCTCCATTAGCCCAGCCATTAAGTTAAAGCAAACCCATCATACATGAATGTAGGGTGCGAAACGCGGATGAATGCGGTAGTTCTTTTATTCAGTGTTTCCCTAATTATCCTTAATCAAAACACAAATCGTGCGGCAATAGCAGTACAACCAACTTACGCAGATAACGTTTGAAACTGTTATATCATATACAAGTTTTGTTCGATAATTTATAGTATTATGTAAGTTTAAATCGAAATCTTGACATGTCATAATACGATTTACAACTGATAGTGAAATCAATCGACGACATATGCTCAGAAAAAATACCTTCATCCTTTAATTCTAACAACATGAAGATTTATTTCTATATTTGTTAGTACAAGTAAATATGTACAAAAAATATATTTTGAAAATCATATTTGATTTTCATCACAAAGGAATAAAAGCTAACAATACTATTATTATTATTGTTATTATTATTCGGTACAAAAATACGACTTAAGGAATCTTTTAATACAATGAATGACGACAAACTTACATAAGTTTAATTTAAGATTGACCGATAATTTTAATTTTAACACAAACTTAACTGATGTGGTGTGAGAAGATAGATTAATAACCTACTTATTCAAATTTCAATGGATCTTTTATTATCAATTTGTAATTTTGAAAGTAAATGTTGATTATATTGGGCAAAATAAATACTTTCCTACGTCACGATTTCATGTACGAATCGTCAAATTTGTAGCTTTTCGAGACCAAATCCGATTTAGTTGAAACCAATATCTTACTACATTTAGCCTTGTTGCGAAGATTAACATCTTCAGTGAGTAAAAGTAAATTGCTAACATGTCTCTTGGCTTGCAAGCAACAATTTAAAATGCTGTCATCTGGAGAATTGACATTGATTAAACGTTCTCTTTCATCTAAAGCCGATTGTGCTACAAAAATAATTAACATAAATTAAGAAATTCCAGTCATTTATGTACATGTGCCTATACAGTGATGGTCAAAACATTTGCAACTGAAACCATATCTTAACTAAACTTTAATTTTTTTAATCAAAATATCTTTAACAACTATTGTGTTTACTTTTTATTAAATTCAGTTCCTTCTTTATATTAAACAAAACAAAAATTATTCTTCTTTAACTTAAATCAAAATAAAAAAAATATTTTTAACGAAGTAAGTCGAAATTCAATGTTCATTTCTTTGCAACTCTCATATAAACTAAAAAAAAACACAAATTTAGATCTTCAATATTTTGTGGCATATTCGTTGTTTTTTATTACTTCCGAACATCTTTTAGGCATTGAGGAAATAAGCTTTCCAATATAATGGTTTGGAATTGCATTCCGCTGCTTTTCCAATTCGGCGAAAAGTTCTTCCTCATTTCTAAATGCTTTATTCTCGATGTTACGTTTTGCAATCATTCACATGTCCTCAATCGGTGGCCATGGCATAACAAGAATTTGATGTTCATTCAAACAGGCTTTTACAAGAATAGTCGTGTGTTTTGGATCGTTATCGTGCTGGAATGTCCACGAAAGTGGTATTTCCCACTCAGCGCACGGAAGCATAACAGAGCTTAGGAGGTCTCAATAGATTGTCATTGCGTCGGAGAATTGAAGCTATACCATGTCCTGAGAAGCATCCCCACTCTTCTATTTATGGTAGATAGACTAGCGTTTACGGGAATTTCTGTTTTTGCTTCTCTGGGAACATCTTTTGGGAGTTTCATAAAAATATTCTTAATTTTCCGATCTTCTCGTGCAGTTGTTAAACGAGGTCTTCCACCTTTGTGTAGGGTTTTTAATTATGCGACAAATCGTTGAGTTATGAATGCCGTATTTTAGAGAAATTTCTTTTTGAGAAAGTCCATTTTCAAAATCACTCAAAGCTTTTGATTATAGGACCGAACAATATTTGTTCATAGCCATTTTGTCTCAAAAATTTGGAATATAATGTTAACCTTCCTAACTTCAAACTTAAACTGCATAAGCAAAACCATTAAGAACGAATTTTCAAAAAAAAATTTGCAAAAACTAAAATATCAAACTTAAAAAAGTGTAAGATTACCGTTACATCCTATAATTTGTTGGTGTTAATAACAAAGTCAAGAATAAGAAAAAGAAGAGTTGCAAATGTTTTGAACACTTCAATTTCGACTCTCTCTACAAACTTTGATTTTTTTATTGTTGTAAAGTAGCAGAATGAAGTTTTTTTTTTTTGGCATAATCAATAAAACGGCAAATATAAATATGAAATAAACGAAAAATTTTTAAAGTAGAGTAATTAAAAAATACTTGGCCACCACTTTATGTACGTACCTTTTATGTGGGGGGAATTCTGTTCAAATTTTTCATTTAAATATTTTATGGCACGTACTGCTAAAGTTTTAACGCCTTCCTGCATACCAGATCTCATTTTAAGTCTATCCAGTTCTTGTAGCACAATGTACGGTAAGTATAACATACTACCCTTGGTATCTGTAATATCAAAAGATCAAAATTGACTTGAAGAACAGTGAATATATGCAAGTTACCACATAATTTCATTTTAGTTAGATCTTCTACGAAAGTTAAATCTTTCAATAAAACGTTCGTATCGATAATGAAATAATAGAAATCCTTTTGCCATTTATCGCTACACGCTGTGGTATCTTTTTGATTTTCGGCTGATAAACGTAAAAGATTTTCATTGACCTTGTCATAAATATCACCCATGGTTTGATTATCGTTTACGTCTTTTATTAAAACGGGACACTTTTTAGATTTCTCTATCACTAGACCCGGATCAATACTCTTCGTTGCCTACAAAATTTGAAAAACAAAAGTAATATAAACAAATAAACCAAAAGTTTAAAACGAACATAAGTAAAAATTGAATATTATATTAACATTAAAATGTTATACAAAAACAAAAACAACAGACTCGTTTGCCTGATTAACAAATAAACAAAAATAAAACAACAACATCAAAGTTAATACAACCCAGTGTGCAACTTAGTGCTGACGTTGCACATGCGCCTGCTGCCAACAAAATATAAGTTGTAATCATATTTCATCTGCTACCAACGTGAGAACGAATGTGCTGTGAGTTAACACATTACGTTGACAACGTTAGGAATAAATTAGTATATAAGACCTAAACTTTGTTAGTTTTAGGCTAGTCTTAGTTTAGTTATCGACGGGAATAAATTATAACGTAAAATATATTTTGTGTGTTTAATTTAAAAGTGATATTGAACAAGTTGGTGTCCACTTAAAAATTTAATTGTTTTGAAAGGTAAGAAAGTAAAATTTTAACATAGAAATCTCGTGAAGACGAAGACCAGAACCATCGCCTACGAGAACATTTAGCAGACTGTTTACATACATACATAATTGGCCATTACAAACCTTCAGTCAGGATTACGGCCAATCTTCTCACACCACTTATGTTGTGTGCGTTAATTTTATAAATGAGTGGCGAGATCTACAGTTTAAAGTCGACTCCGAACGACAAATTGTTTGAGAAACTTTACATGACAATTTTATTTACTCTCAGAGTGTTTGCCAGAAATCTGCTGAGAGGAAGTCGCCGAAGAAATATTTTTTTTTCATATTTCGTTTTTGATGTCTGGCCGTGGATTCGAACCCTGGCCTTTCGTGTAATAAGCCAACACACTATCTACTAGACTACGGCGACTTCAGATTGTTTACGTTGCTATATAAAAGGCAAGCCAAAGTATGCAAATTCGGAGCAGAAGTTCAGTCAGTCTTGTGTCAAGACGCATTGCGTGTGAAGTAAACAAATCGTGGTTTGAAGATCTCCGTTACAGAGATCTACAGAACAATTGTATAATAATTGTTATTGTCTATCGCAAAAGGCATAAAAAAAGGAATAATAAATAAGCAATTGTTGTTGTTAGAATCAATTGTGAACAGTGGCACACAAAATTGTGTGAATCATAAAGAATTTAATTAAAATTAAACAAATTTATTTTTATTTTTATTTGCAATCTACGAGCTCATAATTTCAAACGTTTTTAAAAGGTAAAAACGTAACAATATTATAAATACATATATTCAGTACTATTTACCTTATTTAATTCATCATCTTCTACGATGATTGGCTGCCAATCCATAGCTTCAGTTTCTAAAATATGCATGCACACAAATATAATTATATTTTTTAACAATATTTAAAGAAGAATAGATTTCAATTTACCATCATTGGATATGCTAATGGTATTATTATGAACCGTCGTTCCCATGTTTTCTGGTGTACATTCAGTCGATTCAAGAGCAGAAGGTATAATTCGCATTGATGCTACTGTAGTAAGGTATTTTGTGATGACATTTGTTTCTAGTGTTTGTAACTGTTGTTGCTGTTGTAGTTGTTGTAATTGTTGTTGTAAAAGCAATGATTGTCTTAATTGATCTAAGCGCACATTGGCTGTAGTCAGAAAATATTGTATTTGAAAACCATGAAACTTAAACTTAAGAGCTAAAAGAAGTTTAAACAAATACGTGAAAAGTTTAGTTGTCTGCCATTTTAATCCTATTTTTCTTAAGCCCTTACCACTTAAACTCTTTAATTAAGTTTCAACAACTTGTAATAAGCCATACATGGTAACATATACAGCCTTAGACTTTGTCATATTTTTAAGCAAGAGAAATCTATTAATTTTACAGAAATATCGCGGCTTTTTGTATGTCTTATAATGGTAATACATGAGATATTCAACATTTCGAATGATCGATTATGACTGCATAATTATTATTGTATTATCGTAAAAACCATGTCACCGCTTCGTAATTTTCTAAAGAAGGAATTAGGTTGTAAATAAAATACTCTATCAAACATTACAAGAACTCGGGAATCAGAAACAGAACTGAATGCAAGAAAGCATGTACTTATAACTATAAAGTTTTCTTTGGGATAATACAAACAAGGTCAAAATATATAAATAAGGCATCAATTATAATAATGCAGACCAACTGTATCTTATTACATTCAGTGTTACATACAAGAACTTTATATTTTTACTACTGTTGGAACCATAGATCTCTTATATGATAATTTTCACAAATCTATTCACAGATAGAGTAATAAAATAGCGTATATAATATTAGAAATATACTCTAATTAATTACATATTATTGTAACTGTGTTGAGTTTTTATTGGTATTCATAACAAATATTTTTTTTTTTTTTTTTTTTTGTCAAATACTACATTCTTAATCAGATATAATAATGAAAATATTGTAAATTGAAATACTTACCAGAACTTCTCAAATGCGTTTGTGTATTCATGTTTTTTGAAGTGGCTTGCGATGTAGAAGGTGCCTTCAAGTTTAGATCGAACGATTTATCTGATCTATGGTCAAGTACAATGGAATCCTGTAGCGAGGAAGAATTGCGCTCTTTATTATGCTTTAATCTTTTGCTGGCTTTAAAAGACGGTGTGCCGACTAAACTGCTGGAACTTGATTTTTCATCTTTTGCAGTAGATTTCTGTTGATCTAGTTTTTGAGACACATTAAACGGTGTTTTGCAAATTTCTTTTATCTTTTTAACAATACCAGTTATTAAATTGCTTAAAGTTGAAGAGCTATCGCTATTCTGAAAGTCTTCAGACACTTTAGTATTGACACTCGGAGATTCTTCAGTCTCTGTTATTTCTGATATTGATTTCGGCGAGTTTGTGAGTACTGCTGACATTCTGGCTCTTTTGACTTCATCTCTAGAAGGCAGTTTTTTAATTTTTGGACTGTTCTTATCTTCAACCATTGACATTAAACTCTGAGGCCTTTTAGTCGCTTTTTTAGGTGATTTGTGAGAAGAACTTGTACTAGGGCCATCTTTTAAAAGATTTTCCCTTTCCTTTCTGCTACTACTACCTTCCAAATTATGTGCGCTTCGAGAAGCGTTTGCAATGTGGCTACGATTTTGATTGGCCTTTAAATTATGCTGCAGTCTTTTTAAACGATCCTGGGCTGGTGTCTTGGTAGCTTTGGAAACTTTTGAAATCCATTGTAAGTCAAAACAAATTACTCACATTTAGATGAATTTCCACTTACGATTTAACTTTGGTGGTGATTCGTTTTTATTTTCCCCTGCAGGACTATCTTCTAGTGGCAACCATTCCGTTTCGCCAGTGGCCTTATTGAACATATAAAATCGTCCTGGATGAGTTTTAGACGCCAATCGTATCCAATTATGTTTTTCCTTTTTCTTTTTGCTTTCCATTTTAATAAATGTTATAAACTGTTATTAAATATAAGTCGAGAGTTTACAAAATTTTAAAAATATCCCGTTAGTTTTTACGCTGAATTAAAAATTGTTTTTGTTTAGATTTTCTTTAGCTTTAAAATCCCTAAACATGGATGTTTTTGACACTTGTTTTATTTTAATATTTATTCTCAGTCTCACAATGAAGCGTTGTATTTTATTGTACAAAACGTACTGGTATGGCAATACCTCATCAATCACTATACTTTACCATCATTTTTATTTGTATGCGGTTTTTTGTTGTGAATAAATTTTCAGAAAACATTATTTGTTTGTATGTGACCAAAATTCAATTTGTCCAATCGAATTTAGGCACCAGCCACAATGCTCACCATGGCAATACGACGCAACATTGCTAAAGTCGGTATAGTGGTGGTACCGTGTATTTTTTGAATTGTAATATGAATATTTTAATATTCACAATTCTGCAGAATTTCACAACTTCAATCAAAACTCATCACAGCTGCAACACATTTTAAAATCATAAAACCCACCATGCCAAAAATATTTTTGGAATACGGTACAGCGTGTGGTGTGTGGGACGTTTTTGCTGGATTAGTGCGATTGGCTGCATGGCCGGCCATCACACACACTTACCTACGCATGTCACATACACAAACTAATCATGCACAATCTTCAATTCTCGTTATCAATATAGCAAACCTTACTTTCTACTTCACAAACCGGATACGGAAAAAGAATGTGAATTATGGAGAGATGGGTGCTTGAACGAACTAATTTCTTTTTTTATCAATTCAATGTTGGTGACGGGCAATTCTCTGTCTGTGCAAACAAGACGGCAACATTTCAATTGAGTAACCACGAAGTAATGGCTAATCGTCGGTATTCTTTATTGCTACTGCCTAAGTAATCATCTGTTTTTATTAATTTGCTCTTGTTTTTTTATTCAACCGGTGTTTTTCTGCTTTGCGGGTTTGAATTTCTTTTGCTTTTATTTGAGATTTAGTTCTGTTGTTAGATTCTTTTCTACTTTAAATCCATCCATACAAAATGATTAAGGTGAGAGAGTAAATGGTGAACTTTAAAAAATAATTTCATTAAAGAAAAAATGAAAAGCTATACACAGTCAGATTTGAAAGTACAAAGTCCATTTTGTAGCACCGTTACGGTGTCTGGCTTTTATTATTTGTTGTTCTGAGGCCTCCATTACACAATCACACTTTATCGTTTGATACTAAATAGTGCATACATATATTTTTTTTTATTTTTAGAATGCTGTATCTCTCGTTACTGGTGGAGCTTCTGGTTTAGGACGTGCCACCGTTGAACGTTTGGCCAAACAAGGAGCCCGTGTTGTTTTGGCTGATTTGGGTACCTCCAAGGGTCATGACGTAGCCAAGGAATTGGGCGACAATGTTGTTTTTGTACCAGTCGATGTCACTTCTGAGAAGGATGTCACCAATGCTATTGAAACTGCCAAGAATAAATTTGGCCGCTTAGATTTAGCTGTCAATTGTGCTGGTACTGCTACAGCCATCCGTACATACAACTTCAACAAGAATGCCGCACATAAGTTGGAAGACTTTACTCGTGTTATCATGGTTAACACTGTGGGTACATTTAATGTTATTCGCCTCTCGGCTGGACTCATGGGTGCCAACGAACCTAATCAAGACGGTCAACGTGGTGTTATTGTCAACACTGCTTCTGTAGCCGCATACGATGGTCAAATTGGTCAAGCTGCTTATGCTGCTTCCAAAGCTGGCGTCGTTGGCATGACCTTGCCAATTGCTCGTGATCTCAGTACCCAAGGTATCCGTGTTTGCACCATTGCTCCCGGTCTTTTCAACACTCCCATGTTAGCTGCACTGCCCGAAAAGGTCCGTACCTTCTTGGCTAAGTCGATTCCATTCCCCCAACGTTTGGGTGAACCATCTGAATATGCCCATTTGGTTCAGGCCATCTATGAGAATCCCTTGATGAACGGCGAAACTATCCGTATTGATGGAGCTCTCCGCATGCAACCTTAAAAAGTTACATCTCCGACTTTTTTGTGTCTTTCTGTGCATCATTTCCACACAGACTTGCATTTATTTTTTATTGAAAATTTTTTCTTGCTTAGCAATTAAGTTCTCAAGTGAAACTCTAGTTAAATCGACTTACATGGTTGCCTAGCAAACTTCCTGAAAAATATATGAGCCCTAAGGATTATAAATTAAAATATACGTTTATTTTCATAATACAATAACTTCCTAGTGTGTTTGTCGAAGACATCAATCAAAGACTCTTCTTATCAATTAAGTATCAATCAACAATGGTGGTCATCAAAGGTGGGTTGTGGTTTAAAAATTTTATGTAACGTAGTTAATTTGGTTCATTCTTTTATTGATTATGATTTCAAGTTTATAATACATTTTTTAATTCTATTATGTTATAGCCTGTGACAAACAAAAGGTCATGCAGTTCAACATATCAAGATAAGGTGTATAAATAATTTTAAATTCAATTTAAACTCAAGCACAAAGGTAGGTTTTTTTTAATTGTCTTACAATAATTTAAAATTTGATATGCCAGAAAAAAAAATGGAAAAAAACTACTTGAAATGTAGTTATTGTCAATGTGTTACTAGATGGAATATGTACTAGATGGGATAGTACAACGATGTAGTTTCCGACTATGGAAAAGCGTTGTTAATTAAAACCTATTGTGCCCATAACAGTGGTACAATTTTAAATAAAATAGTTCGACACTTATTAACGACCTTCTCTTTATCTACGACGTCCACATTATTAAACGAAACAAAAAAATTGATTTTAATTCTTACGTTTATTCGGAAATATAAAATATTTTATTATAAAAATCTTAATCTCTTGTTTGTGTCGCTGAGATTGTAGCAATTTAAGATTAAATAACAACAAATACAATTTAACAGAGTACATTTGTATACTTTTATTGAAAAATGGACTTTTAACGTTATTAAAATTTGTTCGTTATCAATAATTTGTTGGATGAGTAGCAAAAATTACATTTTTTTTTGTTATCTTACCTACTATATGATTAAAGTTAAAATGAAAAGATATGAAAGCATAATCACAATTCTTATCTAAAAAAATGATAATTCAACAACATTTTAAGGCTAAACCAGTCATTTATGACTTTTAAGATATTCTTTATGTGCTTACATTTGGTTTTATTTTCGTTTAGTTTTTTAAAAATTGATTTGTTATATGATCTATTGCATGGAAATCTTAACCGGGTATGCGATAATAAACGGGAACTTAAGGGGTTAGTACACTTCCTAATTTTCTAAAAATGATTTGTTTTACTTGACTGATTTTGCAGAAGTAGTCTGGTAGGTAGTGTGTTGGCTTATTAGACGAAAGGCCAGGGTTCGAATCCTCGGTCAGACATCAAAAACGAAATATGAAAAAAATATTTCTTCGGCGGCATCCTCTCAGCAGATTTCTGGCAAAAACTCTGAGAGTGAATAAAATTGCCATGAAAAGTTTCTCAAAAATCTGTCGTTCGGAGTCGACTTTAAACTGTAGGTCCCGCCACTCATGTATAAAATTAATACACACAAAATAAGTGGTGTGAGAAGCTAAGCCGTAATCCTGACTCAAGGATTGTAATGGCCAATTATGTTATGATTTTGCAGAAATGCTGGAGCAATGTTCCTAAGACGAGGCGTTTTAGTCCAAACTAAGATAATATTGCTTCGTCAGTAATTAATAATTTTATTAAAGAATTAAAGTAGAAAAAAGAAGAAAAACGAAATGAGAAACAAATTCTAAAACGTCGACATTTTTTATATTTTCGCTTTTACAAGCTAAGCCATATCCAGTAACATATTTTATAAGATTCCATTTGGAATTTTTCTTTCATACACACCTATCTTCATAAATCATAGTCACCAGATTTTAAGATGGCTTTTTCAGGCTGCCATAGAATGATTAAAAGAAATTGTAAGCTTAATTACATAAAATGTCTTCCGATATTCAAGTTTTAAATAGTTTAGCACCGTTCATATACGTTGCCTCTAAAATCGTATCTTAACTGCCCATTTATTTATCACATTTTATTTCGTTTCCATATTTTAAAAACTGAAAAAAGAACATTACCAATAAGAAAACAAAGTACTGCATCTTTATTTCTTGAGGCTCAGTTGTAGACCTGAAATATGTAAATACCTGAGACCTCAAGTAAACAGATACATACCTCAAAAGAAATTCAAAGAAAATTTTCAATACAATTTGAAGTTCCCAATTTGATCGAAACATAATTTTATCGTTTTGAATTTTATGTTTGGCATTTTTCAAACATGCAACACAACACGAAGTACACGGCAAAGTACAGCGATGGAAACATAAACACAAACTTAATGTTAAAAACGAATCAATATGTTTACAGGCATATTCTATTAACACGACGACTCCACATGCAGAGACAAATACGCCACTTAGATGGCGTTGTTTGTGTATCAACTTTACAAATGGCTCAAAGCCTATTAAGAACCTTATCGAATTATGTACAGCAACGTCTTGCAGCTGTTGAATCTAAAAAAACTTGACAAAAACTAGAAGGCATGGTACGCAATACCACATTAACGATGAATGGCACAGGTGAACCTTATGTCGAATAGATATGCAGGAGTGCATTAAAAACAATTCTTTGGATTTTGTTGCATTTAAAATAAGAGAGTATTGCAAAGCTGAAAACTCATACGAAAAACAAACTGACACGTTTCTTGACCAGCACTTTGTTGGTCTATTGGGAAATACAAATGATGAATATTATAAATGCTAATGTATAACTAAATGTATACGACAGAGAATGATAAAATAACAAAATATTCAAATGCTGAAATATTCGCTTCATGTTTTTTTGGTATTCAATTCTTCTGTATACATATTTTTAAAATGGTAATCGGTGTATCACAATTAGGAGATCTGAAGGTAGAGTCTCTTCTCAAACCAATTGGATTTGAGGCATTTAAAGCTGTTGGTCGGAAATGATAATAAGAAAAGATCTGAATCGTGCATCAGACTATGTAGTGTGAGAAGAGTAAAACAAACTCTACATACATAACATAATTGGCCATTACAACCCTTCAGTCAGGATTACGGTCAAGCTTCTCACACCACTTATGTTGTGTGTGTTAATTTTATACATGAGTGGCGGTACCTACAGTTTAAAGTCGACTCCGAACGACAGATTTTTTTGAGAAACTTTTCATGGCAATTTTATGCACTCTCAGAGTTTTTGCTAGAAATCTGCTGAGAGGAAGCCTCCGGAGAAATATTTTTTTCATATTTCGTTTTTGATGTCTGACTCTACAGTCGCAGTATTAAGGCACCCCTTAACACAATAAGAATAATTATACTGTGTATACATATGTAATGTACATAAAGTTTTGGATTTTTTTCTTCTCTATTTATATGCATATGTATAGTCTAGTCTGATGTAGAAATTAAGGCTTAAGGAACTAACTGTCCGCAAAACCTTTCTAGTCGACCAACTACAATATTTGAATGAATCATTTTAAAATTAGTTTCGCACAAAAAAAAGTTGTTTGCGGAGCGCAATTTTTTCTATTTCAAAACAAAAATAAAAAAATGTAGAGACAAAAAGATGAAAAAACACACAGCAAGTATGTGGATGAAAAGATGTGTCATGGTTTATAAAAATGTTCAGGTTTTTAAGTAAAATAAATTTACATGGCGGCTGGACGTTTAGTTGGTCGGTTTGGTTCTTTATCTCCACACAAACATAAATAGAATACATACGTACTTTTACATTGTGTGGGCGCCATTTGGCAGTAGTTCAAAAACATATGCAATAGATGATAACAACAACACTCTAGTAGTAGTGTCAGCAATTGCAGATAATGTGGTGGCAACAACAAGAGACATGAATGGCATGCACGTTGCACGATTTATTCTATTTGCACTGCCACGAAGTACAGCATCATACAGTTGAGTGGTACTAGTCAACGAAAAAGGTCTACGATATGTACATAAATTGTAAATCATTCGAAAACAGCATTTTTATTAGTCTACTTAGTCTAATTTATAATTATTTTCTCTCACATTTGCTATAAAGTCTTTGCTCGTTTTTTTTTTGTTTTTTTTTTTTGTTAATTTTCTCGTCTATTTTATTTAATTACTTCAAACGATGTTTTTCTTTTTTTTTCACAAATTTATTCAATTTTAGATAACATTGAACATTGAACATTGTCATTGATTTGTTTATAGGTTTATTTATTTATTTTTCTTGTTAATTTTATATTGATTTCGGTATTTTTCTTCTTTTTTTTTAATTTATTGTGTGCGGTATTTGATGCGGCCAGTGATTGACGTAAATAAAAAATGGTTGTTTTTAGTTTTCTCGGAGAGGGTACACATTTCAGTTAATAGTTCAAACATATATAAGATTTGTATTTAAAAAGCAAATTTAAATTTAAAGATTGTAGTTAAATTTTAATGATTTTATATTAAGAATTAATCATAAGTTGATAAGGCCTGAGAACTTACACCGCCAAGTATGGTAGCTTTTATGGTGCAATCTGCATTCATTAAATGGAACTTTCTTCTAAAACGAATTCCTTATTTTGTTTACTTTTTACACAATTTAGTCTAGAATTTATTAACTTTTTCGAAACAGAAGGTTTTTGTTATGCGATGCATCCACGAAAAGAGAAATTTAGTATTTTTTGTCTTATCATCCACGGATTCCTGAACTTAAATCTCTATATCAGCAGGGAAATTTTAAATGCATCAGCTGGATAGACACTTTGTAAATGCTTGTCTTCTATCTGTCTGTTTCCGTGATTGATTTTTATTTTCTTATTATTTATTTCATGCTTAAACTTGCAGTTAATTTAAGTCTGTTTTTTTTTATTTTTTTATATCGAAATTCAAGTATGTATCCACAAATTTAATAACAAGAAATAGACTTTCTAAACTAACCACCATAACGATATTAAATTCAATTCAATTCCATACCACAACAGAAGAAAGTCATAAAAATGAATATCAATTAAGTCCCGAAATGGTTTTTAGTCAATAAAATTTGATTCTTTTTTATAACGTGTTACCAAATATAATGACAGTCACTTAATATTGTACATAAACTGCTCAAAGACTCCCTTGAGAAACTGATGATTAGAAAGTCCCTTGAAGATCATAAAAATCGAAATCAATTGCAAAATGTCAGCACGTACATCGGCATGGCTTTATGTAAACATGTACTAAAACACACTCGTACATTCATATTTACATATGTAAATTAGCAGAGCAACTGTAATTTTCCATGTAAGTGCTTATGTATCGATAATTTTATTTCAATAAACATTGGTTATCCGAATTGTAAAACATTACTTACCTCATACAGCATCCGAAGTAAATAATCTGGTTTATTGTGCAAAAAGTTGCTTGAATCCTTTACAAAGTTTTATTAACATAAATGAATGTTTAGTTTGTTGTTTTTGTTGTTTTAATTATATCCGATGAATGAGTTAGTTACCACAATAATAGCGATCATATCTTGGTAGATAAACCTAGTAATAAAATTAATGTTCCGTTATTGTTGTCTAGTATAACTTTAAATTATAAATGATGATGCTATTGTCTGCCTTAACAGTTTTTGTTTGAACTTGTGATTATATATGGAGAAATAAATCGATAGCAAAAGTGAATGTGTCCTATAAATCTTGACCAAGGCCGAACTGCATCAGTAATGTTCTGAAAGGATCGGATTAAGTCTAAGCTTTTCTCAACATCTATTTTGTGTGTATTAACTTTGTCTATATTTTTATCCTTACCATATTTTACCTATATTTTATACTTAACACCGACACCAAATAATAGATTGGAGAAGCTTTGTTACATCAATTATTTCCGCATTATTCACTAAACATTTCTTAGATAGAGATTTCCGTATGTTTAAAATTGAACTGTGTAGGCATCATAATGATTTTGTTTGTCTGGATAATTTACTAAAATGACGTTTTTATCTAGGATATTCCCTAAAGGTTTCAGTTCTATTACTGCTCCTGCGATGTTTCCAGGAATGTTGATTCTGTTAAATTATTTTAGAATTAGAATTTTATTAAAGTAAACATTAAATGAATAAATTAAATTAAATTAAATCAGTTTGTGCTTTCTTGTGGGAATGGAATAGATTCGAAGCATTTTTTTCAATTCCCAACAAACAATTCTGAATGGCTTGTAAAAGTCTTTTATTATTTGAAATTTATTTTCAACAGTCTTTCTTGTTCACTATAGTTCGTGCTGTATGCTGTATCTTATCATTTACGAGACGTTTTGATTGCACTTTAACACTTACACCGTTCTCTAATGCTAAAACGTCATTTTATGACGTATTTAACTGTTATTATATTCAATTTATAATCATTGAATTTCTACAAGAAATTTAAGATTTATTGTCGAATGAAAAACTTTCTTTATTCTCTGCATTTAATTTTATACACGCGATAAAGTTTTATTGAACGATACATCAGAGTAACTTTATTATATTGTATGTATGTATGAATGTATGTACATATGTGTCGACTCCAAAAAAAAAAAAAAAAAACAAACGGAAGCGTTTTATAAATTTTTGTTCTGCGTTCGGTATTTCTTAAATTTTTTAAATAAAATAAAGTTGATAATAAAAATTAAATTTAATTTCTCATATACTTTCGTTACAAGATTTTATGTGGCAATTCTATTCGTACATATTTAAGTCGAATTTCATATAGAGAAATTTAAGAAATGAAATTACATTCTGTACTACTAATTTTGAGGGGCACGAAAAATGAAACTACCCAAAATTCATATAATTCAATACCATTTTTGTGATGATATAAAATTATTCACTTAAGAAAATTCCGACACAGCTAATGTAATGTATTGTTACGTTTTTACCTTTTAAAAACATTTGAAATATGAGTTCGTAGATTGCAAATAAAAATAAGAATAAATTTGTGTTTAATTTTAATTAAATCCTTTATTATTCACACAATTTTGTGTGCCACTGTTCACAACTGATTCTGACAACAACAATTGCTTTATTTGTTATTCCTTTGTTTATGCCCTTTGCGATAAACAATAACCATTACGACACAATTGTTCTGTAAGTCGTTGTAAAGGAGATCTTCAAATCAAAAGATTGGTTTACTTCACACGCTACGTGTATGAAGTCGAAACGGTCGCAAGTCGGGAACTACCTGTATTATTCTTGCTTTTGATATTATCTATGTCAGCTTTAAGCAACAACATCTTCATCTTTATTTTATTAGAGAGTGTATGTCATATATGTAGTATACAAGTATGTATTTATTATTTAATTTTGGGCATATTAGAGATTAGTTTTATTGTGCCGCAAATGCTGTACATCTACGAAGGACCATTAGAAATATCCTTTTGTGGTAAATTTATTGGTTTTAATCGTCGTTATTTTTTTACAACCACTGCCATGAGGCTTGCAATAGGAATAAGCGCTTACTCATTACCTATTATCAGTATAAATAGAAAATAAATTCACAATTCTCTCCCATCTATCAAAAATCATTATATTTTAGAAACAAATTTAATATCAGCATCTATGAATAAATAATTTATTTCATTGTTTCATTCAAGTAATGCTTATTTTAATTTAAAAATAAATTCATAAATTACAATACTGCTGTTGGTGGTTGGACATCAATTGTTGCTGCAAATGAAGTCCTGTAAAACTTAAAGCCTGCTGTTTTTTTTTTCTATATTCTCTTCAGTAAGAAAGCGCTGTCAAACTAAAACAACAGCGATTAAAAATAATAATAATATTCATGTTTTTCCTGCTGTTGTTGTTGTTGTTTTTGTTGTTGTTGTTGTAGACAACAATAATAATTATAGTAATAATTGTAATAATATTGATTATTTTGACAAGTTGCCAAAATAAGAAAGAAAAAAGAAAAGTTCAAGCCGAGAAAACATGATTACATCAATGAAAGCAACACCATAAAATAATACGGAATGTTGAAAATTAAAAAGTATAATTTCCATAAATTTAATGGCACAAGAAACATGGCCAAAACACAGCAACAAGTAAAAAACTTTTTGCACTGCTTCAAAATATTGTTTTTCGTTTTCACAATAAAATGTATTCTTTCTTTTTATGTGTGTCTGTATTGATATCTGTTTATACGTACATATGTATGTATGTATTGTACTTAAGTGTTTTCTCTTCTTTCATTTCCTTTTTTATTTTTGTTTTTTTTTTTGTTTTTTTCTTCTTCTTTTTCTTTTGATTCTATTCTATTAAATTACTATTAAAATTACACAAGAATAAACAGCAGTTTTTCAATTTTAGTTATAAAATAAAGAATTTTACCGTTATACTAACTCCGTACAAATACAACAACATGTAAACAACTCCCCAATTGCAACAATTGCTACAATTGTCACGCAAACTTTTTTAGTGCTACGAATAACTGGTAAGACTTGTATACAAAAGAATATACTGTGTACGTAAATTGTCGATATATTTGAGGGCTTCAGGGTCCTGTTACGTACTAAAAAAAAGCAGGTTTTTTTTAAATTTTACTTGCATACGAGTAAAGTAAATGTTAAGAAAACATTTTATACTTGGATTTTTATGTACTCTTCAATTGTTTTTATTGTATTTATATTCGAAGAGTAGAAATAAGTATTTTAGTTTTGGTCTGCTTAACTTGAGGATAACGAAACAAAAAATATAATTTTCGAAAACTATGTACGTCTACAATTCGAGAGGTTAAACTTAAGATTATTGTATATTATTTTTTCAGTTTTGGAGATGGGAAAACAATAAATTGTTTATGTATGTACGTAAAGTTATTATTTAATATGATGAACATAAAAATTGATATTTTTTTTGCCAGTAATTAAGATACCTTTTTTAAGCATATTTTTATTATTTTCGGTGTAAAACGATTCGTATCGAAATTGCCGCAATTATATGCCTCGTTAGACAACAGTTTTAAAACAATTTGTTAAAAATGAAATAAAATTTAAAAAAAAAAATTAAAAGGAAAATAAAAATAAAATAAAATTATAACGTAGACGTCAATTATTGAATGTGTGAGTAATTGTTAACGTCCTACAATATGTTTATTACCAATAAACAATAAACGTAATTGCAGAAACACATTGACATTCTGACACATGTATTGTTAGTGCACATATTGCGGTATACATTCTTACATACATATAGTATGCATGTATATACAAATATTTTCACACGTTTTGTATAGAATACGGTTGCACATTTACACGCTCTCATTTCCATAGTCAAGTGTAAGATTTTAATTACACATTAACACAACTGTTTTATATATACATACATATATACATACATACATGCTTACTTAAACCTATGCCACCATGCATATATGTAAGGACATTGAAAGTATAAATGTATTTGCATAGAAGAGATAATCACCTTTTTGATATTGAGATTAGTATTGCGAATGTATTTGATTTTATTATTTTAATGTCTGATACTAGGAGTTGACGTGTAATACCTGTTAACGCAATCATTTTCGTTAAAAACGCAAGTGTTCTTGTAATGCAAATAATCGTATTGGCCTGTCTGTAGTGGTTGTCCTAATACCGCTGCTAATTACATGTAATTTATGACAAAGTTGAGTTTTTTATATTTTTCTCTAGTGGTTTAAATTTATTTAATTTTTATTACAAAAAAAAAAAAAACGAAACAACAAATCTAGTTTTTGTTATCAATTTTTTTTCGATGCGCTCATAAACATTTTATGGTTGTTAGTGGTTGTATGCCTGCCTTTATGCCTTTTTTAAAGTGTATATAATTGGTAGGTCTGTGTTAATGTTTTTTAATTGTTTTAAACTGCGTTATTTACGCAAGTAATTATTTTGTTGGTTTCTGTAGTTTTTAGCTTTTGTTGAATGAATGTTTTTGAATAGTTTTTGCTATGTTTAGAATTAATTAATATTTATTTTAAATTAACTTGTGTTGATTTAAATGACTAAATTAAATAGCGACTGATATTGTAAATTAGTTATACATAGTATTTAAAGAGAAATTTAATATTTGACAGAATAATTGGATGTTCAATAAAATTATTATAAAAATTAAGCCGCCCTATGCTCCTCATAGGAATATAGGAATATATTGACAGTGGCTTACAACTTATTTTGTGTGCTCAATTGCTTATAGTAAATTTGACTCCAGTTTTTTATAATGAATTAATGAATGAATTTAACATTAAAAACATTTTTTCATATTAGTCATTACAAAGGAATAATAATAGCGATTAATTTTCTATTGAAAATTGGGCACACGAAATAAACTGTGAGAAACTGTTATATAGTGCAGAGTTTATTGTTATTAAATAAAATTAAAGATTTTATACTCTGATTATTACAAAAAATTTGCAAACATTGCAAGCATTTGTCGTAAAAGGTATTTTGTATGATGGTCTTTACCTTCTTTTACAACTAGAAGGTTTCTTGGCCATATTTCTAGTTATCTTTGCGGGAATGGGAACCTACTCGGTTTTCAATGCCTTCTTGTTGATAACGAGATATTTAGAGAATTCGGTTTTTATATCAGCCCTCAATAGACGGAAAAGTAGCCATTTTGCGACTACAGCTGCCAAGTGCTTTGGAGCGTTGCCTTTAACGAACACAAAACCAATTTCTAAATCAATTTGTTGATGAAATTAACTGAAATTAAGTTTGAAAAATCTGTTGTGGCACAGGAGAAACTGAGATATTCAATCAATTTAACAATTCTCTAATTAATGGATATTAAGGAATATGTCAACTTAAAAACGCTTAAACACCCACTCCTCTTGGTATTTCGTGTATCATTTATAACAACTTTAAGAGGAGTTCGGTTGTTATAGTATTCATATTGATATTGAGCTTATTTAAAACCTATTTCTCTGAGTCTGAGTATGTAAATAGCAAACTCACAAGTAGCGGTTTGTATATTGTTCACTCGTGCATAAGCGTTCGAAAATAATTAAATTGATTTTATAATTTTAGTTTTAATCCCCTGAATTGGTCATTACAACCCTTTAGCCACTATTACAATCTAGCGTCTGACATCGATCATGTGTTAATGACAGACAGTCAAAGTTTGACTTTTAAAATTCGATTTTTTTTGTTGAAATTTGCTTACCTGGAATAAAATGTATCTAATAAATAGTGATTTAAACTGAATTATTTATTTTGCTTATTCAATACTTTAGCAAAATAGTTGCATTAAACGAATTTTATTTTAACAAATATTTACTGTTCAAATGAACACTTACTAATGCTCCCTGGTCTATAACCAATGAAAATATACATCGCGATCTTGGTATACCTACAATTAAAGCCGAATTAAATAAATTCAGCGGAAGATATTTACATAAACTAAGCAATCACTTAAATATTTTAGCTATTAACCTTTTGAATGATAGCGATGAAATAAAAAGACTAAAAAGATCCCACGTACTTGACCTTCCTTTCAGAAAATAAAATATAAATTGTAGTTATTGTGTTTCCTATATAAGTTAATTTATGTTACATATTTAAATTGCATTTATTTGGTTCTCTGGCATTTAAAAACCTAAGTTATTTATATTTTCTCTTATTTAACAAATTTGCTTAATATTTCTCTGGAAAATAAATAGCAAAAAAAAAAAAAAGAAAAAAAATGAACATATAAATAAAATATTCAGAAAAGCAATAACTTCTATTTTCCCCATTATAAATATAATCCTGTGTTATGGATTCTGGTCTCTACCTTAAGCCTAGGTATTATGTTTAGAATACGTTGTTATTTATAATTGTATTGTAATTGTGCATACAACAAAATAAATAATTTGCAAATCAAGCGTCGTCGTACACATATAATGCATTTTAAATGTCTATTCACGTAACTCATACGTTCCGGTAACATCTAATGTTTTTTAAATTATTTATACGTTACAGTGCATGCACAGAAAAAGCGTAGAATTTATTTGATTTACATATTCTTCTTTATCAACGACTGAAAGAGCCAGCAGCCTACACTCCTGTACAGCCATTTATGCTCTGCATAATTTCTCTCACATTGACTGCAGATATTCTTTTTTATTACGTTATGCCTTCAACTTTATTTGGATACTTTCTTTATCACGTTCGTTTTGGACCCTTAACAAATACTCGCTCGTAATGCTCCCTGTTATTGTTTTTTATTTATTTTTTTGTTTTCACTCCTTTCCTTTGGTATATTAATTCTTTTTTGTTTGCTTTTCTTTTTTGCAATATTATGGTGACTGTTACAGTTGTTGTTATTGTTATTATTATTGGTTCACGTTGTATGCGAAACAGTGTTGTTGTGGCTCATAAAATTTCTCTTTTACTACTCAAGCCACTTGAACTTCTACTTTTGTCGTTGTATATTCTTTGTGCTCACGAAAAATGTAAGCAAAAGAGAATATTCTTTGTTTCTTTTTTGTTTTTCCATGTTCATGTTGGGCTCATTCAACAATTTTTTTCATGTTTTTGTTTTTGTTCTTTTATTCGCATGTTTTCATTTTCTCCTATGTTTACACAGTTGAATTTTAAACAGACTGGCTTGTATTTGTGTGCGTCAGTGAGTGTTTTTACTACTACTAACCTATATACTGCATTCCTGTATACATAGAAGAAATTATGCCTACTTCGTTTCGTATTTTCCTTTTTGGTGTTTTATGTGTCGAATGTATGAGCATGTACACATGATTGTTGTTGTTATCGAAAAAAAGCTCTAAACAAACCTTTTTTCTTTATTTTTTGTTTTTGTATTAAATACTTCCGTTAAAAAAGTATAAAAAAAGCTTATTAGCTTCCCGGCATTTTCCTACGGAAATTGTTGCTTTTTGCTTAAGAGTTTATTAGTTTTGTTTGCCTTTCTACAACTTATGACGTACTTACGTATGACCCCCATTAATCAACAGCAAGAGCTAAGATGAAATACAGAGAGGAAGCTTTTTCTTTTTTCAATGTTTTAACACTTTTTACTGTTTAGTAGTAAAAGCTTTCTTTGAAATTCTATTACTTTCTTTACTTTTCTTGATAAAAGCTTTAATGTGGGAGAAAAAAAAGAAAAAAAATTAGAATTAAGAGAGAGAGATAGTGAGCGAGAGTGAGTACGAGAGTACAAACAAGAAAGCTCAAGGTAATTTGTATGCAAAATTTCGCATAGTTCTTGTGCTTTGTATGTTTAAGTGATACACTCTTAAGCATCTTCTTTTTTTTTATGTGATGTATTTCGGTGAACTTCGTGTGTTTGTGTGAGTATGTGCGGTGCGAGTGAGCTGCAAATACGCACACATATACAGGCACACTTAGCAGATTGTTGGGGTCTCCAGAAATGCTTTTAAATTAAAGGCTGATAGTCGTTGGATATACGCCGCGATGCTAAGATTCGTAAACGCTATAGAGAAAGATTGTGCTTTAAGAAAATAGATAAAAAAAAATTACCGTTAAATGTGGTATATTCTATACAATTTAAGCTGGTATCGTAAATTGAAAACCGCCACCACCACAGACACTACGCAACGAAAGTATAACAAAAAGAAAGAAAAAAGAAAAGCTGTCTTAAAATAGATAAAAAAAATGAAAATCTAATATTCTTTCATAATTTTAAGAATTCACAGAAAGAAATGAATTAATCAATTTAAATTAAAAAAAAATAAGTTAACAATATAATCTAGAGTGCTTGCTGGTGGTCGGTCGGTATTAAAGGAAACATTTAATTAAAAAAGAAAGAAAAAAAATTATTATAATTAAAGTCTATAAAATAATGATTAAAAGAAATCCAAGAGAATTTTAAATTAACGAAAAAGAAAATCGGAAAAAAAATCAGCTTCTGAAAAAAAGTACGAAACATGTAAACAGTCGGGATTTTACAATTTTTTTATTCTTACGTTTCCTTTCTTCTTTATTAATTTGAAATTTGAAAGTGCTTCGTATATTTGCAATAAACTGTCGTTTGTATTCGTGCCA
This sequence comes from Sarcophaga bullata, assembly GCA_005959815.1. Taxonomy (NCBI): domain Eukaryota; kingdom Metazoa; phylum Arthropoda; class Insecta; order Diptera; family Sarcophagidae; genus Sarcophaga; species Sarcophaga bullata. The sequence goes on from QOCX01000008.1 coordinate 366,167, forward strand.
ATTAACTACAACTTCGGTTTGGTTGCCTTATCATTTGACACATCGTTCAGTCTTAACGTTTACGTTTTTTAATACGTTTTTTTTTTGTTCGTATATTAAAAAGAAGAGTGGAATTAAAATAATATATAATAAAAAAGAATACAATATATATACATATATGTATGTCTGTATGTATATATTCATTTTGAGACAAAATTTTGGAAAGCAAATTAAAAAAAAAAAAAATTTAATAATGCTACAGTGACGTAAATGTGTTTTTATTATTAAATGTTTTATACTAATTTAATATACAATATATAGTGTTTCTTAAAACAGTATTTTTAAATTCAAAAAAAAAAAAAGCGAAGCCAGAATATAAAAAATTGATTTCGTCTCGATTTTATTATGTTCTCCCTAAATACACATTTTAAAAATTGAAAATAAAAACCGTAATTAAAAGGTAATTTGGAATTTTGTTTTAAAAATTAGAAAATCTGTCCGATTATAAATAAAAATAGAAAATAATTTTTTTATTTGAATTATTTGAAGCGAGTGAATGCGTGAGTGACTGAGTGGTGACGGACTGTAAAAGTATAATTGTGTGTTTATATGGTTATGTCCTTGAAATTTAGGATATTTTACTTTTTCCATTTAAATAAATATAAAAGTAAGAGATGTTTTCAAATATCAGATAAAAAGCGTACCTTAATTTATAACTAAACTAAGTGCTCTCTACAAACTTTAAAGCCATTTGAAATGTCATCAATATTATTGTCTAAACAATTAACATTTTAACAATTTAAAATTGAATTATTTTTTCATTTTTCAAATAGCTTGCACAAGTTCAATTAATGTCACATGTGTTAACAATACTAACGAGAAAATAAAGTGATGATAATGATTTTTTTTAGTGATCATCCAATAAAATTTAAGATATAAATGTACCAAATTCGTTACAATTTGGAAAATTCTTATGTTTCTGAAATATTTTCTAAAAATATTATCAAATCCTCAATTTTAAAATAATATTTCAATGAGCATAAGCAATCAAAATTGAATAATATCAACTATTAGCATAATATTCTTGAAGAAAATCTTTCGTAAAGCACCAAAATAAAAATCCTTTTCATAATTAACATTTTGCCCCTTTCAAATACAAGTTAAGATCAGAATCATTGTTAGTTGGCCCTTCAACGCTGTCTATTTTTGTGTTTTCCTCCCTAGATGAAGTGAATAAAATCCAATTTCTACATTTGACTCGCTGCCTTGAGTGCAAATTGTTTGTTTGTATGGCTTTTTATGTTAAAAATGCTGCACTTGTTTTGTCTTTTTTAGGAGGGGAATAACGTCAAAATAAAATTAATGAAAGAATTGTAAACTCAAGTTCGTTTCTATTTGTCAATTACAAAAAAAGGGGGAGGCAATTATTATTATGAAATGAAATAGTCTTCAGTTTTTTGTTTTCGTATTCATTTATAGGTTTTTCTAAGACAAAAATACTTAGAAATTTTGTTAGAAATTTTGTATTTCAAATAAAATTTTAATAAGCTTACTTTCAATCAGAAATTTAAGAAATATTAACGTAAGGAACATAAGCTTAATGGTTAAAGTTAGTATTTTGACAAAAAATAGTTTGAATTTAAATAACGATGTTCCATTGTAACAAGTTTTTTAATTAGATTTTATGAGATTCTCTTTCATGACAAAACAGTCTACAATTACAAACATAAAACTGTTAATAAAATTTCTATTTTACACTGATTCATAAATCCGTGTCAATAATGTCAACTGAACCGAAAGAATTGTTCCACCAAACAGATAATATCGCTTTTATGACTTTCTCCCACAAACGAAACGCAGTGATATTTTAAACAAACCTATTCAAATCATCATATGTATGTATGTATGTATGTATTTGCACATACACACACACGCACTTGTTATATGAAAGAAATATATTTTCCTAATGCTTTTACGCTACTAAAAGAAGAAAAAAAAAATGAAATTCTTATCATATTTTTCTTACAAGAAATTTAAAAAAAGGAGGAAAAATATTTTCATATCTTCTATTTTCATCAACGATGTAGATTTCAGTGGTTCCCAAAATATAATTCAATTGCAAGGAAATCTATGTATTACTGCACTGAATGTAAATATTTTAAATGAAAACCTAAATATAGGTGATGAGTTCCCTATTTCACTTAACAGCACGAGTACATGCGTTAACAAGTGTTTTTAGTTTTTCTTAATATTTTATTGCAATTCCCACAAATTTCTCTTTTACGGAGCAATAATAAATATTTTTTCTTTTATTATTGCCTCAAGGTATATAATCTCCTCGGCTCAATATCAGATTATTTCAATTCGTAATACACTTAAGAAAACGAAACAAACATAAACACACCAATGTGCTTGTTTATGTGACTGTGGTATACACATATATGCATGTGCCATCATCTCTACTTTCTTTTATCTATTCGAGGCTCTACCAGTCGCTCTTTCAACTTTTTTGATTTACTTAAATAAGCTTGACTTTCTATTTGAGTCCTGTTGTAGATTTCAAAAAATTATTTTTTTTTGCATATACACATACATACGTAGATATACTCTCATATTTTTACATGTACACAAGCCCAGTAGTATATGTTTACTCTTGTTATTGTATTGTAAAAAATATTTTTTTCTTTTTCTTTTTCTTGATTGTATGGCTGTGGACAGATACGCAAACCAACATAGAACCTAATGAAGATTTGTGCCGAATTTTTCATTATCTTTTGTATTTAACCACAAATAACGGAACATCCACACACACACACACGCGCATTAATTAACATTAGCTTTTGGGCAATTAATTTTTACTCATTCATTTAGTCATGCTCACATTTTGTTTGTTAATGAAATTGTTATATTGTACATATTAGATCAAATACAATACAAATTAATCTAAGTAATCTTGGTGACAAAAACATTTGCAACGCTAGTGTTATAGAGAGATCTACAGGCAAGACCTCTAATAATCATCTTCAAAACTATTTAAACTATGTTTTCATAATTTCGTTATAAATAGTTGTTTATATAGCAATCGAAGTCTGTATTCGATGTGTCTATGGGCCAAAATATCCGCAAAGGGCGATTTATAAAAACCTATGGCGTGTAACTTCAGAGCTTGCAACCGTAGTGTAAGTTAGATTTCACAACTAAAGCGAATCCTTTTTTTATTTTGAGGTTTATCAGTGTGTTGATTTACATATCTTAAGTAGAACGCCAAATAGCTGATGTACATATTTTTCAGTATTGACCGACCGAATATGTGATGCTTCCCAGTTAGCACATAACTTGGACATTCTTGAGTTCTAAGTTTGCAAAAACTTAAGAGGTTAGAAAGCTAAGTGGTATTAACTGGCAAAATTCTAGTATTGCTGATATTAATGTACAAACCAACATCGGTTGCTACATGTTACAGTTAATCTAATTTGGCGGAAAATATCGGAATAGGAGACAGACATTCACATCCTGTCTTAAGTCCTTATAATGTCTGTCTGTCTGTTGTCTGAAAAAACACAGTATTGTACTTTAGTATTTACACTCAATTAAATATAATAACAATTATTATTCTAATGCAATCGAAAAGGATTTTCAATTTTTTTTTCTTTCATTTGTTATTTCTCCATTTTTAATTCAAAGTGTAAATCAATCCAATAATTATTTTGATTTTTTTCTTTATCTTTGCAGTTGTACGAATAATTCTGGAAAACGTGAATAAAATATAATTGAAAGCAATTAATAACATTACAATACAACAAGATAATACAAAAAAAAAATAAATAAATCAATAATTAATTAAAATTTTCTATTATAAAATTATGAAAACAATAAAAAAAATCAATAAAAATAATTGATAGTAAAAATCGATTATAAAAATAAACAAAATATAAAAAAAAGTGACAACATATCATTCAAAATTTGTTTTAAACAAATAATATAATAATAACCTGCAATAAACAACAACTAACAATAAATCTAAGAATTTTTTTTAAAGAATTAAAACATAAAAATATTTAATTAAAAAATAAAAAGGGATCGGAGGTAGTAATTCTTCACGTGATAATCTGTAATTTCATTTCAAATGTTATTTTATAAAATAAATAATAAATAATAATAAAAATATATTATAATAATCTACTACAACTAAAAATTTATATTAAAATTAATAAAAACCAACAATATTTTAACAACGTAATACAAGCAAGAATAGTTAAATTTAAAAGCTTACATTTTAACAAAGTATCGAAGAGAAACAATTGTTTCCAAAAATCGTATTATGATGATATTAAAATAAATAAATGAATATAATAAATTTAAATCGCCATTTAATCTCAATTTTGCCATAAATTTCTAATTCAATAAAAATAAAGAAAAAAAAATAAATAAAAAATAAATCAATTCATATGTAAACATTGTTTTGTTTTTTTTATCGATCGTTTATAAAATATTAATCGCTCACAAATCCTTTTTCGTTTATTTTGTAATAAAAGTCGTTATAAAAATCTCGCGCGCGCGTTTTTAATAATAGTGTCTGCATGAGTGAGTGTGTTTTAATTTCAAATAAAACAATAATAATTAAAAGAAATAGAAAATAGAAATAGAAATGAATAGAAAAAATTTGAAAATTTAAAAATTCAAAAATTAGAGAAAAGTGAAATGAAATGAAAATATTTTTTATTTGTTTTTGTTTTTAATTTAAAATTTAAAACAAACAAACAAATCGAAAACAAGTGTAAACAAATACATATGTAAACGAAAATTAATTCATAAACAAATTTTTAAAATGCAATAATTACATGCTTTATTTATTTTCAAAGAATAAATTAAATTAAATTTACAAAAAAAAATAATAATATAATAATAATAAAAATGATAAGAATAATAATAACAATAATAATATCAATAAATAAAATTAATGAAACGGATAATAAATATTGCAACAACACGCTGCAACAGTATTTCAATTTTCCATTTGACGATGAAAACACAAAGTGACTTCATTTCTCCAAAAATCCTATTTTAATTAATAGTCTCTGTCTGCAATGATACCTATCTGTATGCAATAATTGCAACAACAATTAACACAAAGACGCAAGAAACTACTCTCCAAAACTTAGCAATAGTCAAGTAGAACGGAATAAAGCTTACAAGAATTCTTAGTAAATATCAGCAACAAAGAAATTTAAGGTAAGTTCTTCATTGCTATTCTTATTGTTTGTTGTACTTGTTTATTTCATATTTTAAATAAAATAAAATATTTCAAGAATTTCTTAAAGTCAAGGGAGGGATATGTCCAAATTAGTTTCAACTTTAAGTATGAAGATGAACAATATTTTGCATTTCTTATGCATTTCAAACAAATCAAACTATCAAACAAAAGGCTTCAAATTTAATTGTAATAAGAGAAATAATTTAATAATTACTCTTAAAACGTTTATTTTTGTTGTTTAAGTCTTATTAGCTTTACATATTTTATATCTGCAGTTTTTCTTAAGCAAAAACGTAAGGTACCATGATATGGCTGGCCGTGGGTTTATTTAGTTTAACATTGTCAAAGTCATACTTTACCCAGCCAAGTTGTTTCTACTACGGTTTGTGTTATGAGAATTTGAACTGATTATCAGAATGAAAGAGTACAGTGCAATCTCAGGAATGAATGCCCCTCAACTCCAACAGCTTATTGTGGTTGCATTTTATAAAGTAGGTCGTAAAAGGAACAAAATAAAAAGTCTGACGCAGAGGATTGCTGGATTCTTTTTTTTATTATTTTGTGATAATCACTGTTGTAGCTTCGTCATCAATACTTTTTTTCTTTTTTTTTCTTCCTTTTTAATACATAAACAACAAACAAGAGCCATTGTTGCAAATTCAGTATCAGTTCTCCCTAAGACTATTTGAAAAGGCTATTATTTTAATAGCAATGACTGAAGTCCAATACCATTGTAATTCGGTATTTGTTTATTGTCAGCACTATGGACACATTTTTTAATATTTAAATTCGATTTTGAAAGATATTAAAAGCTATCAATATAAATTAACGTGCTTTAGCTTTATTTGCCAGATTTTGCAACGTGGTTAGGTTTGTCATATTTAACCGAAATGTAATCGAGTTTCTGATAATAACAATTATTGGAAACTCTCGAAACTAACGTATGAGCGATTTAAATTGGAATTTTTGTGTTTGTTCGACTAGCTCGTTACACGCGTTTTACTCGCTTCTTCATAATGGTACACAGGCTTTTCTATAAAAACACAAACGTACTTATGCATACACCATGAGAGATATGTTGTTGCTTTTTGACCCTGAAAAAATTAAAAAAGAAAAGCAAAGAAAAATCAAACAAAAAACTAACTGAAGATGAACAAACACTTCTAGGCTGTCGTCTGTTGTTTGTTTGTATTTTATTTTTTATTTTTTTGTTGTTTTCACTTTAGTTATCCCGTGCTCTCTGTTTTGGTAAATATTATGCCCTTAACTTGACTCGCTTAAACGTGATTAAGATTATGCTTTTTCTCTTTCTATCACTCTCTCAGTCTCCGCCTTAAGTTGGCTTCTGCTTTTGATATGCTTTCACTTTTCTTTAAAAAAAATCTTAAAAATGCGTAAGGGATCTGCCTCTCTGCACAATAAAAAAACTCTTGTTTTTCATTTGGTTACACATGTAAGAGTATTTATTCATCCAAACAAATGTGTATATGTTTCTATGTGTGTGTACCTTTAGAATGTTATACACGAATGCTTTTTCTATTTGCTCTTTGTTATTCTCTTATGTTTGTAAGAGTGTAATTAATATTTCAATACTTCTCGTCGTTGTTGCTGCTGTTCCTGTTGCTGCTGGCATGTTTCAATGTCAGAATAGATTTAATTTTGTATTGGGCTAGACTGCGTTGACCGTTATAATGAACGCATTAGAGTATGTGTGTGTGTTTTTGTTGAATTTTAAAGTAGACCTGCTTTAATTATCATACGTAGGAAAGCAAAAGAAAAAATAACAACAACAACAACAAAAAAAGAACAGGATATGTGTGTGTGTGTGTGTGTGTGTGTGTACAAAGATGTGGAATATCTTTTTATTTTATTTTGCTTAACGATAACAATAAACGAAGTTGTATAATAAAACATATAAGAATTAATGGTTGCAGCAACAACAACGTCAGCCACATTTCTTGCAACAGTAATGACAACTGTAACTGAACCATACATACTTAATTTCTCTGTGTCAGTATGTACGTATGTGTGCACAAGTGTTACATGGGAAATAATTTATTTTTATTTGACTTCATTTCTTGAGAAGGTATTCCGCTCATTAATTTATTGTTTATGTATTCTGCTCCGTTGCTCTCAGGTGCTACACAGAAAGTATTCGGCTTCTGGGTCAACTAGTAATTTTAAAAAAATGTGAAATGCTCTAAAAAAAATTATTATTTTCAACCTTAAAGACACCAATTTAATAGAAAAAAGTGCTTACGTTTTTATGCATCTATACTGTGTGTGTATGTATCAATAAATGTATGAACTTTCTGTAATTTGCAGCGAGAAACCTTTTTTTCTTAATTTTTTATTTTTATTTTTCTTTTGCTTTCATATTCTTAATCATTTGTGGTTTTATTTCAATTTCTTTTAAACTTTTTCCAACAACTTTTGTTGTAGCTGTAATTTGGAATTAACAAACATTCCTTAATGATCTTGTTGTTATCCTACAAAAAAAAATTTATCTCAACAGGATGAGCTACGAAATACCATGAATATGTATGAACATAATAAAAAAAAGAACTGAAAACAATCTCATTTCTTTAAGTAGCTAAATAAAGAAGAAGAAAAAAAGAATACAAAAAACAGTCATAAGACACAACATTATTTGGCTTTTTCAAGAGTTGTTTAATTGATTCCAAACACATTTGTTTTCTCACTATCACTTCTTGTGTATACTTTCCCTTAATTTTAGCATTTATTTTATGTGTAAAGTTTTGTTTTAATGTTCCTGAGAAAAAAAAAAACAGAAAAATGTTTCGTAAATTATTTTCATTGAATTTCTTTGCCATAACATTTACTAAGAATTTCATTTCCATGAGTTTTGTAAGTGTCGTTAAATGGTTCAGATGGATAATATAATTATTATGCCGTAAATGTTGTTTTTAGAAATTAATTAACATTTTTCGAAAACATATTGTACATATTAAAACATACAAAAAAAAAACTAACTGCTCGAAAAAGTAATGTGTTTGTTATACTCTCTTAAAACTATGATCAATTTAACTTCAACCACACCTTCACATCTAATAAGCCAACAAACTACTTACTAGACTATGACAAATGCACTAAGATTTGAATTGAATTTTAAATTTTAAGGTGTACTGATGTTAAAAATTAATTACTCTTTACCTTTAACTTTAGCCTAGCTAACTCCTCTCTGTATTATCAAGAGATCTCTAGGATTTGTAACTTTGCCTTTTTTGTGGTCGTTAACTGAATTATCCCGTTCTGAAAGGCGCCAGTAATATATTATTGAATTCGCAGTGCTCTATCTTTCAGTCCTACATACATCTGTTAAAGTAAAAAAATTGAATTTATTTTATCACAAATAAATTCATTAGTCTAAGTCATACGCTCACTTACGTTTAATTGTTTGAAGTGTGTCGACTGTCAGTGACCTCTTTTTATTTAAATTTATTTATTTGATTTATTAAATTTCTTATAAATGTCTTAAACAGCAAAAACAAAAAACGTTTTCAAATCTGCATACGTAAACAAAAATTAAAAAATTCTGAAAAAAAATTAAAATTATGAACGATTTGCATAAAAAATACGTCCGAAGACATTCTAGATACATAAATTCATCTTCATCTGGTATACAAAAAAGTTACTAATTTTTCGTTTTTTCATTATTATTTTTATTATTATTATTAATCGTATTTAAAAGAAAATGACGTTTTTTTTCATGAAGTAGCGAAAAACAAGTGATGCGATGCTATGTCTTGTTACGATAAAATGTAATAATTTTCGTTGTTGTAGCAGCTGACAGAATTACAGTGGAATTACCGAAAATGTTTAAAACTATGATGTTTTCTGCATCCGTATCCTTAACATAAATACGTGTTAGAAGAATGTTGTAGGTAGAACGCTAAAAGTGGCAACTTAAAAAGTCAAGTGGTTTAATCTTTTTGATTGCATTTCATAAAACCAAGAACAAGAACAAAAACAAAAAAATAAAATTCTACAAAAAGTAGGGCGTCATTCATTTGTTAACTTTAATTAAGTTTTTTGCTTTTCTTTTTTGGAGAAACAAATATTATCGCAAGATTATAAAAAGAAAACGAGTGGGTTGTAATAAAATTTGAAAAAATAAAATTACAATTAAAATTAAAATTAAAAAATACAAATATTTCAATACTTTCAGAGAGTTTGGTTGTGAGAAGCTCTAGTTTAACATGCAGTATGAGTTGTGATGCTTCTACAAGGTTAGGTTAAACAGGGTCTGATAGGGCCCCATTAGAATATCGATAGTATTTACTCCGTTATTCAACTATAATTCCTGGTTCCATAACCACAGGCTAGACATGTTCTATCAATAAATTTTAAGTGTCCAAGAATACTTCGTAGCAGGTTCCCAATTATCGGTTACTGACAGAGAGATTATTCCACAGAAGCCTGTGTAAGATATTCCCATTCTCACAGAGGCCAGTGTTCCGTTATCAGTACTATGAGGTCCCTAAGATGGATTCGGGTTAGTTGTAAAGCAAATAGCAAGCCAAACTTGGTTGTTCTTTATACAAGTGTGTTCATTATTCAGTCTTTCTTTTGCGAAAGGGTAGGCAGAGGAAAACTTAAATTTTCTTTTCATCTTCAATGTCCCGGTATTCCGGAACTCATTTGATGGCACCGTCGGGATCAAAAATTTTTTTGTTGTAAATATTAAAGAACTTATGACAAGCATTTCTTGTTATTACTGCCTGTGAGATATTGGGCGTTTTGCCGTTTTAACGCCTTATGTAGGTATGTCTTCCGTTTTAGGAACAGCGTCTTGGACAATTCCTTTTTGATCTTAATTAGAAGAGCTTATAAGCATAAGCATATACATAGGAACGGTATAATATTTGTGCAATTAGCAACGTTTAATTCCTTTGTCCTCCTTATATTTTTGTTTATTTTTATGTACAAGAAATATGATCTGCTCCCTGCTAAACAGTTCGCTGCTATAAAGAAGACAAAGTTGTCGTCTATCAGTAGTTTTTCTAGAATATAAGATTTTCATTTGGTTTTCTAGCTTTTTGTTCACTTTCTATTTACCTTGTACACCAAATGCTTTAACAGAATATGTTAACAATTTTGTTCTGTACGTACTCTTTTCGCAATAGTAAGCATGTATGTGTGCATGAGGGAGTTTATAATAAATAACAATTTATCCTGTTGCTTTTTGCGGTTTTGTGCTGCTTAGTTCTTTTTTATTATTATTATTATTATTTCATTGGTCGCTTTGCTTCCACTTTCTATTTATTTTCAAAGGAGGATGGATGCATGGAGGATACAGATAAAGTTTATTGTGTTGCTGAGTTTTATGTTTCTTGTCATTACTCTTTTACTTTTTTCCTTGTATGATAATGAGAATTTTTTTTTTTTTTTTTTTTTTTAGTTTTGTTGTCTTTGTTTATGTACAAAGCATTGTAAGACTTTTTGTATGTTATTCGTATATCTTATTGTATGATAATGTTTTTTCTTATTTACAATAATGATAACAAATAAATATTTCATATTGCAGAGAGGCAAACAAAGAGTTTTTTGTGGATTTTATTTGTATTTCTTGTTTTTGCTATTGAAAATCTGTGCAACACTATGTAACAATATTTATATCAAGTAAATATGAAAGCAACTTGACAATAACTGCTCACATCATATAGCGTTAGAGTTTCAAAATATTGTTGGTAAAAAAACGGATGATGCCGACATGTTCCAAAATTTATGAACACTGACCGCTGAAGGAAATTTTAACCATTTTGAGAGTTTTCTTCTAGTTTTAATGAAAAGTTCTAATATTTCAAATTTTATAACGCTACCACTCACTCAGTCTATTGTTTAATCAATATTTTATTTTAAAGTTCACACTTAACATTCATATGTAAGTCGTATATCTGGTATTAAATAATTTATTTTATTCTTGTATTCCTAATTAAATATGAGATTCAAATGTAAATTAAATGTAACACAGCAAAAATACTAATGTTGCATAGGACACTTAAGTACACAAAAAGGGTGCTGTGTTAGGTTAAAATTATGAATTTGTTTTCTAATGATAAAAAGGGTTAAACGTGTCATCAGTTAGGTAAATTGAAAATTTAAGACTTGGCATCAAAAAAAATTTTCAGCCTTTTTAAGGTTTAACCATCATCTGAAATAGGCAACAACTATAAAATGAAATGTAATGAAATAATAGAAGACTTGGAATCAAAGAAAACGTATTACTAATGCATTTCATGTATACATACATACGTGAATTTTTATACTCAATATGTATACTCAAATATGCATGTACACTTTATGACACGTAGATAATAGTAAAGTCTTGAACTTCCCAATATAGCAAATAAAAGATAAATGCGAGTAAACAACATATTCTATCATTAAGAATCCAAAAAAAAAAACAATTTGTCGTCTTATAACCTTAACTGTAAGAGGAACCTTCGTACGATATTATGTCTCCATTTTCCTAAGGAGTGTTGCATAGTCTACTTTCTACTTTTATTTTATTTTTTTTTTAATTAAAGTACAGAGAAATGACATTCTCTTCATTCAAGGCAGTTAACAGCTGTGTCATTTAAGAAGAGGAATGGTTTCCCATTTACGTATACGAGTAGTATAACAATCGGATGAATCCCATGCCGTCAATTCAGAAAGCTATGACCATACAAGCTATTACACATTTTGGCACTTTTTACTTTCTAACTTTACAACTACAAATTATGCTATAATTAATATGGCTAAGTCTAAAGCTGTGAATCGAACCCACGACCCTCACAGTAATAGTCCAGCAATTTTTTAATTCTATATTTCCTTTTTAGTGTAATAATACTAAAATTTAAATGAGTAAATAAGTCATTATATTTATATAAAAAAATTTTTATTTTATTATTGAAAAGTTTTACAATATTCTGGAGTCTCTTTTCCAATGTTTAAAAATGTTTTTATCTACAAAATGTATACTCTTCAATATTAATTTCGAATTAAATCGGATACTATTTTCGTAATTTTATGAATAAAATTTTTAATATTGAATTTTAAACCACACCATTTCACTTTCGTGCTTTTTTCCACTGCACTTTTTAAATTTTTTGTTCCCTAAACAGCTTCTAAAGCATGCAAACAGTCTAGAATAATTTTCCATATTGCAATGCAACTTTGTTTTTCGCAATACAATAAAATATTTTAGTAATGAGTCCATTCGATGCAGTTTGAAAATTAGAAACTTCCTTCACAATCATTGTAAAATGGTTTTAAGGCCACAAAAGTAAATTGTTTTTTGACAATTTATTTATTTTTTTATTTTTTTTTTAATTTAGAACTACAATTTGCTATGCAGTTTGCTGCCGTTAATGGTGTTAATTAAAATTTAATTAACAATAAAAGTAGTGCACAGCATGTTTGCATGCCTTCATTCGAAGCACAATTTTGATTTCACACAAACAACAATTAACATTCACACACAATAAAAAAATATCTATTGACTGGAAAAAAAAACATAAGAATGAAAATAAACAATTCGGGTGGATAAACATTAAGAACGATTAAAATCCAACATTAAACACACACAATTCTGTATATCACAGCAGAAACCAAATAAAAACATTTTGTTTTTCAATTCAAATAGTAATAAATACAACAACAACAACAACAATAACATGTATTCGTTAATGGTGAAATGTTCTTGAAAATGAAAGAGAAAACTATTGTTTAAACAGGCAATGAAATCAAAGTCTTCGTGGTTGTAGTCAACCTAAAACAAATTTCGATATTAAAACCGTAACACTGAAAGATGTATTTGTAGACATGTGCACATACACCGACAGTATGATAGAGCGAGAGAGAGAGAGAGAGAGAGTAGAAAAATAAATAGATCATCATTATTTCTCATAATTTTCAGCAATATTTAATGTTTAGCTATAGCATCCCTCGTTAAGTTTATGAATGCCACCCACCACTAGCTATGTTTATTGTTTTATTGTTGTTTGTATTGTTTATGTGATATTAATTGGTATATTTATGAAAGAAAAATCATATTCATATTTTATGTTTGTTTGTCTGTTTGTTTGTTATGGAAACACAATGTATTTTATTCGTTTCTTTCTCTTTTATATTGAGCCCCCTTCCTTTTAAATTTATTCTTTTTATTTTGAAAAACTAGTTCCATATAGTGCGTCAGTGAAGACAAGCAACCGATACTATTTATGCAACATTTCAATGAAAAAAATATTAAAATGTAACAAATAAGGGTTAAGAGAAGAAATACATACAATACAGGATAATAAAAATTAATACTTAATGCGGGTCACATTTTTACATTTTATTTTAAAAGCTGATAGAGTTCAAGATAACAATTTCAAAGTGTTAGATTTGGACAATTGTAATTAAAAATAAATCCATTAGCCTGATGCATCTATAAAGAAAACTGAATTGAGTGTAGATCATAGTAAATGAGAGTTTGTAGTTAATAAGTTCTGTTAGCATATACTTTCAGAATATTGACAGAAATCCGAAAATAAGATGAATAACTACACTTTATTTTTATCATTTGGCCTTTAGATAATGTTCTCGGTTTTGCTCCAGCTACTAAGTTATCCTTTGAGTCTTTTTATTGAATTAATATTATTATTATTATTATTATTATTATCTATTAGTGATTGAATTATATTTTGAGCTTTTATATTCTAAATGATTTTGCTTTTCGTCTCTGATAGATAATTTACCATTTAAAACTGTATTTGTTGTGCATAATTATTTAAAATTTATTTCGTTTGTTAAAATGCTTTGCAATTATAATAAAAAATAAAAAAGGAAAACTTGTGTTGAAAAATATATTTTTCTTACCTAATATTAGCAAACTTGTGGTAATGAAGTAATCGAATTACTTCTCCCATTCTAACAGTTAGAAATTTTTGGTCAAACTGCAGCTTTCTTCTCAAAACGTATGACGATAATCGTAAAATTTATTTTTTCGTCACATTATTGTGTCCTTTTCGCTGGCTGAACAGGATAAATTTTTTTTTTTATAGAAAACTAACTCAAAAATTCGAAGGAAGCAAAATATTTAATTGATACGAAATTCTCAATTTTTATTTTTGTCGCATGTTTCATGGCAGTGTAATGTCCGAACGTGCGTCCGAATATGTGGTGACTTTTAATGTTCCAAAACTATTTTTTTCTTCTTCATCTTGAAAATAGAATCTGGGGGAAAACTAGTTAAATTATTAAAAAAATAGATATTTTTAAAATATAAAAATTTTTTCTTCTAATACTTGCTTTGTTTAGATAATTTACACCAGATTATGATTATAAAGTGGGTGAAAGCCATACAAGACTAATAAAGTGTTAAATTTCATAGGCTACACTTTAAGTCATTAAAAAAACTCAAAATTGTTAAAAAGTTGAAAATACGTTTTTTACGACAACTGACTGTTGTCAACTGGCAACAGTCTATCCTATTGCTCAATTGAAGCTGCATTTTGGTCCGGAACTTGAAGAAGTTACTGTTGATTCGTTGTTGTTATTGCTTAGAGAGTGATTAAATCCGAAAAGGTCCTCATCCTAGGCAATGATAGATGCTCATATCTACCACCCACAAGAGCCTCTACTTTATTTAGATAAAAAAAACAAGTTTTTGTAAGTAAATTGCAACACAGATGTTTATGTAAAAATTCAAGCAGTGCGTGTTTTTCAAAATTCTCAAAATTTGTTTCAGACTTTTATTCTCAAATGCTTCATTTATTCTACGGAAGCTTAGTGTAATAGCCAAAGTACATTTGTGCATTATGCTTCAATCGTACTTAATTTTATTAGCAATGGCTCCTTGGTACCTACCATCCATGCATTTTAAGCTTAATGGATACGTTATTGACGTCCCCGGTTAGACGACCGTTTAATGTAATCGATGGTTATGTGCATCTTCTGCTTAAACTAATCACTTGTTTTGTTGAAAAGACTTGATGTATAAAACTGAAACAATAGCAAAACAACAATAAAAGGATGACAAAAGATAGGAAAGAAAAGAAAAATTAAAAAATTTACATGAAATAAAAGCAATAGAACATAACCTAGGAATTTCTAACTTTTGTTGTTTTTTTATTTAAATTTGATTGAACTTTTAATGTCTTATGAAATATTTTTATTTAAATATTAATTTAAAATTGATTTTTTATTGAAACTTTTTTAGATATGCACTATCGAATAAATCAACAGTTATTTACAATCATTAGCATTTATTTACTCGTTTGCAAATAAGGTTTATCTCCTTCAATTAAAAAAATAAAGTAATAATAAATGAATTAAATACAAATGTTTTATGTTTTGTTGCAACTTATTTAATAAAAGCGAAATAATGATAAAACCACACACGTAACTCTGGCTAAGAAATGATTTTGGCATGTCAATTTGAGTATTGTGCCATTTCTTTCGCATCCAAATCAGAGCTGTAAAAGAACAAATTGCTACCTTCGTTAGGGTTTTATTATTAAGCAATTAACAAGAAGTTAATATATTCACATTTATAGTTCATATCTCTATCCAGTATACCTTTAACCAGTAAGCAATCATGGCGCAATTGAAGACAAAAGCTCTTTACTACGCACAATACAATCGCATTGTCAAAGAATTTTGTTTTCGATTAAAAGCTGTTCAGTGTATAAAGAATTCATTGTTATTGATTCTGTTATCATCGTATAAACTTGAGTATGCAAACACGCAAGCAACTACGAGCAAATTCTACATTCTTGCTACGCGGTTTCCTGTGCACAAAATTAGGGTCAAAACAAACTGGAAGAGGGCAAAGGTGGCTAACATGAGCAATTTTTCTATATTATATTGAGAGGGTTGAAGGCTGTTCTAGAAATTTTATTGACAGCTGCTGAAGCTATCTGCTTAGTATAGAATGACAAGAGTTTTAGAACAAGATGGAAAATTATTTTAAAGCAAGCCTTTATCTGATAACGTGATAAATTAGAAATTTATCTGCACACAAATTGTCAACGCGTAATTATTAGGTACAAAAACTTTTGAATGGTTAAAGTCTATGTAGTCTATAGAAGTATACTTAGTGCATTTTAAGTTAGTTGTCACATTGACTCACCTCACCATTTTAGAGCCAAAAAGACTTTCGAATATTAAGATTTGTAGGACATTCTGACTATCTTTGTTATTTACTTTCTTGGAAATTTTTCCTCAAAATTTTTTACGAATACATAGATGCCACATAATACTTATGAAGCAAGTGTTCTTAATTTTTTTTATCGAATAACAGAACTTCAGAGTCACCCTAGTAATATATTTCAGTTGCATATGCATGTAACCAATTGTTTCATTTGGTCATTTGGCAGTTTCAGCATCAATATTTGCCTCTGAAAGTTTTTTTTTGTTACGAATTTTAGTGCACTTGAGCATATGTATGCGTGCATGTTGTTTTTGTACTTGTTGTTTTTTTCCTTTATGGCGGTTGACCAATTTATTTTTGTGGTTTCTTGTTTCTCCATGCGTCAATGTCTATGCGTTCTGCCTTAACGCGAAATTTATTGTTGAATTATTAAAAAAAAAAAGTTTAAACATTTGCTTTGTGTTACACAAATGCAATGACTTGAACAATATTAATGGACTCTGGCTGGTATTGATCACGACACTAAGCTGAACAAAAGATTATTTAAAGCATCGCAATTCAATCCAAATAAAATTACATAAGTAATCATCATTAAAATAATTCATAAATCATGAAATATTTTGCATGTTCGCTTGCTTTTAATTTTCAAGCATTAAAGGGTTAATAGAGAAATTTATTCCCATTTGAGATTTTTGTTGCGTGTAATTCAAACACCTTTCGGCACGTTCTTATGTATACCACTCCATGACATTTTCATTTCATTTTGTTTCTTTCACAAACTCTTATAAAAGTTTGCATGAATAATGTATGGTATTTGCATGCTCTGACAAAAACAAATAAAAATATGTATGCGTTTGTGTGTGTGTGTATGTGTGATCTGTTTATTCTTTATTATTTTATTTGTTGTAGAGTTTATTATGCATAAATTTCGAAATATTTCAGAGATTCTTCAATTTAAACAATCAAATGAATGCGTATATTAAGTTATCGGAATGTTTTTGGATCATTCAGCCGTTCCGTACGCAAAAGGGATAGCAATTATTACTAACTCTGTTAATCAAAAGATAAACCTTAAGTCCATTGGGTTAAGTCCGTCCAATAGGGCGTTACCAGTACAATATAACTGATCATTGGAACGCCCCTCATTCAGAATTATCATGAAGCTTTTCACATTATCAACGAGGTATGTGTTAATTTTCTCTATGACTGAAGGAGGAACGACCTATAGCTTAACACCAGTTTCGATCAATAGACTTAAAAAGTTTTTCAAGTAAATTTATTACTATCAGAGCTCTTGTCTGTTAAACTAGTACTTTACATATTTACTAATATTAACTGTATTTCTACAAATACAAAGAGTTTTCACATAAAAAATGTTCATGAAATATTTTTTATTTCTACAATAATTTTTTTTTGTTTGTTTCTCTATTCATTAATTTAGAACGTAATCATCGTATATTTGCGTATAATTATTCAAAAAGTTTATGATTAAAGTTAAATTGAAGTTATTTACACGAAACACTTTCACTTTTCGGTTGATTTTCATTCAGCATCAGTAGAAATGCCAGAGAGTGACAACAAATACGAGGAGCTTATAAATGCAATTCATTGAGCGAACAACGAGTTGAATGGTATTAAACGAGAAACTTTAACATATTTTTGCTGTTTTTGTTGTTGTTATTTCATGAGTATTTAAGTGCAGTAAACCATAAAATTGGATTTATGGCTTAAATGAAAGGAAGAATGAAAGAACGGTAAACAAATATTATAACCCAGGGAAATATAAGACAAATACATACAACAATACAAACACTAACACAAAAACAAATTCATACTTAACTGCTAAACTCTCTTATAAAATACGAGTGTACATACGTATACTTCATGAGTAAGTGCATATAAATTATGAATTTAAATAAAAATATGTAAACAGAAAACGGCAACAACAACAACAACAACAGCAGCAGTAGCAGCAGCAGAAGCTATTCAATAGAATATGCACATGGAATAATTCTTTGTTTTTTTTTTTTTTAAATGAAAATGAAAATGAAACAACATTTTAGCATTTTTTAAGTTTTGCTGTAAAATGCATGAAATATTCACTAAAAAAATGCAGCAGCAACAGCAGCAACAACAACATCAAAACAGTATACAAAATGTTGAACTAAAAAATAAAATAAAACATGTATGGAATGTTAATAAATTTTAAATTTCAGCTATTTTTGGAAGGCAAAAATATGGAAAATGAATTCATTTTTTCACTGCAATGCAACAGAAAAATACCGAAATAAATACAGTTTCAATGTTTTTTTCTTTTATTTTTTTTAACACAAAAGCTGCAACAAATATTAAAAAAAAAAATACAAAAAAAAAAATAAACTTTCATGCTCACACACTTGCATACAGGAATGAATGTTGTTAGGCATATACCGTACCATACTTACGTATATATATATATATATTATATATATATTACTATATATATATTTCTATATTGTTTCTTGTTGTTGGTAATAAATTGTTGTATAAAAAGCAAACAAATAGTGTGGCGTGTCCCAAATCGTAAAGAAGTATTTTTTTTCTGAATTTTAAAACAACATAACAAAGTGAAATATTTGCCCATACGAGTATTAATTTTCGTAATTTATTACAAAGGAAAACAAATAATTTGTTTCAGGCATCATTTCTTGCGGAAGTGTTAAATACTTTGGATATTTATTTTTAAGTTTTTTAATTTTTATTTTTTAAAATTAAATTAAACCAGTAGGTAAATAGGCAATCTGTTTTAAAAATTCAAAGCCTATTTAAGGCTAATGACATCCTTTTCGACCAGATAAAGTGTTATCAGATAGACAGATGCAACAGACACCAAAATCATATAAAAAGAAATTTTCTGTTCAACTATTTATGGACTACGAATTGATATTTAAGTATTAATAAAGTTACAAAATTTCTTATTGTTTAGTTTATCTTTTTCGCATTCACTTTTTACAAGTTCAATAGTCTCAGATTGAAATTTTGTTTTGGGAAGGCAATTTAAAGTTGCCCCCATTATTATTCCGTACAGTTGATTTGCTTTCTAAAACAACAGCCGTAAATAACTAATATGCAGAAAATGCATAGTAAAATGAATCTCATATTTACTAACATCAATTAGTATTTTAATTCTTATTATTGTAATGGGTATGTAAATTATATACCTTTAGTATATATTTATATTCGTTGGCATCATACAAAATATAAAGTTTCACAAAATTCCATCTGGTATACATGGTAACAGTGTTAATATTTAGTAGAGCACTTTTTTTTTGTATTTTTTTTTTAATTCAATTTTTCTTCATAAATTTAAATTAAATTTTTACTTTGCTTGAACGTTACAAGTTATAAAACAGTGCTCTTTTTTTTGTCGTATTTTTCTTTTTTAAATCACAAGCGAAAAAAGAATCAGAAATTAATTGCTTTTCATTACAAAATAAAGATTAATTTTTTTTTTCCATTCAGTTCTATTTTTGCGTTCTTTTTTTTTTTTTTGGTTTTGTTTTTTTGATTTATAAACTAAAACGGACACACCCTTTAATCGCACCTTTTAATTCCTTATTGGATCCCGGTTTGTGGTTTTGGTCAGTGTAAACGTATCATGACTTTGCGAATGTTTTGAAGAGAGTGTGTGTGTGTTTGTATGTGTTTTATTTTTATCGAAACAAATTAATACTGAAACACAACACAAGTAAGTAAACGAATGAAATACTCAGACACTTAAATTTAAAGAAACCCATAAGTAATGATATTTTTACACAAACCGACACACACGCATACTTATTCAGACTTGTCACTTCCGTTTCTTTGGTTTTTCTTTTTCGCCATGAATGTGTACTTGAATCGTTGTATGTGTATGTTAAAGTTTAAAGACATGCAATGCTGGTGTATTGGCTTTAGAAACATTCTTGTTGTTGTTATTTTATTTGCCTTTTTTTATCGTTACTTCTTTCTCAGTTCTCCAAATCGGTTTCGTATGAAATTAATGAATTCCATGTCTGTTGTAGTTTATCCTTGTTTTTGGTTTTCTGCTTCAGCGTCTCAGTTTAATGTTCGATTGCATGACTTTGATTTCAAATTTTATTTTTTAAAAAGCTTGAGTTTTATTTAATTTCTCTTCTCTGTTTCTCTTGAATTTCTTATTCATTTTTCTTTCAAGCTGCCTATCTATCTACCTTACGTCTCTGTTCAACTGTCTGTTGTTCTGTTTATTTTTCTTGGGTTATTTTTCTTTTCTTTTCACTTTTGTGTGTGTGTGTGTGTGTGTTTCTTTGGTTCTTTCATTTACGAAAATTAATTAACACTCGGATCAATTTGCTGGTCAGTTGGTTGTTGGTTAAACACACCTTAAAGCTATTTTTTATGGTCATTTCTTGGCATTATAATCAATATGGAGAGCCAACTCTTACCTACTAGTAGGTGCATTAATATTTAAACATGTGTGTGTGTACTTTAAAGGAATTTTTAATCAATACAAAATGAGATAAAAGAAAACCAAACGAAAAAGAAAAAAAAAACAAGAAATGAAAATATTTTCTTGGCTTTTGACCTTTTCGGAAGAGTAAATTGATTTTTATTTAATTTGCGAATTGGTTTCTTATTTGTTCTGATAGTAATTCTATACATGCGGCTTTATTATATATTTCCTTTCATTTGAAATATCATCAACATTTCAAAACATATTTATTTGTTGTTTTATTTTTGCGCTGTTTTATTTATATTCAATGTGCGATAGATTTAATTCCAATTATAAACACTGCTGAAGTGCAGATTAAGAGGCCAAAGAAAAAAATACAATAGATCTGATAGTTTCCTGTAACAAACCTAATTAATCCTTAAGATTCTATGTTTTGAGTCTAATATGTGATTAAGTACAAACGTTGCTTACACAGATAAATAAATAAAAAAAAATATGGAAAAAATATTTCTTCGGCGACTTCCTCTCAGCAGATTTCTGGCAAAAGCTCTGAGAATAAATAAAATTGCCATGAAAAGCTTCTCAAAAAAATCTATCGTTCGGAGTCGACTTTAAAAGTGTAGGTCCCCGCCACTCATGTATAAAATCAATACTCACAACATAAGTGGCGTGAGAAACTAGGCCGTAATCCTGACTGAAGGGTTGTAATGGCCAATTATGTATGTATGTATGCATTTCAATGTAATTAATACAAATAAACGATATTGGCAATACTTGTTCTAAAACAAGTTTTGATTAGGGGAATAATATTCCATTATGGCTACATACGTGTTTAGATTTTTTATTTTTTTTTTTAATTGGTTTAATAGTTCTAAATTTACTTTGTACTTGGCAATGTATTGAGATTCAACACTAACACATTTTTCTGATACTTAACAACTAACCTAGTTAATAACTACTTTAAATAAAGTGCAAGACAAAAGTGAACATGCCTATTTACATGTTAGTTTTACTCATATCGTATCGTAATTTCTTTTTTTTTTTTGCCATTATATATCTCGTTGTATAATTTTGTAACGTACTGTATTATAAATACATATTTTTCCTCTCATTTTATTTTCTATTAATTTATGACTACATTTGACCTTGTTTGTTTGTTTAATGTGTCTTTTCCATATGTTTTTATCATATTTCGTGTTACTAATGTCTCATTCCATCGCTCTCTCGCTCGCTCTTTTATTTTTTTATTGCTCTAATATGTATGTATGTATGTATGTTTGTATGCATGGATGTATGTATGTATGTAAATCTTTATTTTAGTATTTATATTAAAATTTATTTATTTGACAATGTGTCGCATGATGATGCTCTGTGTGTATTTTCTTAGATTTTTTTTTCTTCATTATTGTATGCGATTTAATGTCTGTCTATGTTTTTTGTTGTTTTCATATTGATTTGCATTGTCATTCTGTCTAGTCGTTCCAGAAGAAAATATATTTTTAAATATAAACGAACTTTTATTTCTAATTCTAGAGAATTTTTATAAAATTTATGTAAAGAAATTAGAAAAGATATTTGATTTAAATGATTCAAGTTATAATTTAATAAGATTAGATTTCTGTTTTTTTAATAAATTTTACAAAAAAATTTTTTAAATCAATAACACTCTGAGGTGTTACGAAGTATTTATAATAATACAACCATAGTAAGAACAAAAAAAAAATACGATGTTTGTGTTCGTTTATAAATAAAATTTAATGAAAATTGAATTGAAAATTTATGTGGCAAAAATTTTATGAACTGATTGATATAAACAAATTGCATGTTATTGTTTCATATCGCTTTAATCATTAAAAAAAAAAAACAATAATTTGATTGTAAACAAATAGAGTATAATGAATACAATTTTTCCTTTTAGGAAAAAACGCGTTTTTAATTAAGGGACAGACAGAATGTAATGAATGCGATAGAAAATCGATTTATCGAATTTGATTATACTCGGTTCTGTATCTATGTAAATACATTTAAAATAGAAATTTTAAACTAAAATCCATCAACTTTTTCGGAGTACTACTCGCCTTTATTGTTTGATAATGATAATCTAAGGTTATCATTAATTTTATTAAATTAATTCTAAGATTTTTACTGCATTTGAATAGTAAGTGAATACTAGATATTGTATCGTAAATAAAAATATAAAATTTTCAAAATTTTAAAAGACTAACTTTTGCCTTTTTGTCACAAGTACTGGAACCTTCCAATTTTAAAGTTTGAATCTTTACCAATTTTAAAGTGAATCTTATCAATAAAATATTTTTTTTTGGTACCCAAATGATAAGTGGATGGAAAAATTGGTTAAAAACCAAAATGCTGGCATTTATACTAGAAAATTGACAAAGAAATGCAAGATAATCAAATTTGCATTTAAATTCTGAATTTAAAAATTCACACAGAATTTATTCGATTGTATATTTACGTTCAAGCACACTCATATTTTAAATCTTTAACTCTGCAATTTTCACACGCAATTTATCTACACGAATAAAAGCAGCAGTTGGTCTTGTTATCCAAACTTTTACCACTTTTTTTTCCGGAGAGATTAAACGGTAAACAATTGTGATAAATCACCGGCAACATTCGAAAATACTTTTTTTTCTTCTCCATTTTAAATCTAGTTCGTCTTCTTTTTGTTTCAACTGTAACAGACAGCAACAGCAGGTGTTTAGGAGGGTGTAAGCCGAGTTGGTTATTTCCAGAAGAAAAATAAAAAAGGAAAATGTCATAAATTTTGTAATTCCATGAAAAATTGTTGAATCAACAACAGAAATCATAACAACATTCAACCGGAGGAGCTTTCAAGGCTAATTTGTTCGGTTACCAATTCTTATTCTTTTTTTTTTTATTGAATCTTTCAAAGAGTTTATGGATCGAAAATTGACTGATGATTGACGAAACATTTCAATCAAATAATTACAATCATTTATTACACAATAACAAAGTAACACACACCTCATTCACAATTGATTAGAGCTGTGGTGGTAAAAAAAAAGGTAAAATTTAATTAAAAAAAGGAAGTGAAAGTTTTTAAGTTCATATTTTATGGTGCAAATGATTTAACTGCAACGTGATATGAAAAATTTAAGCGTAATTTATCTGAAGGAATGTTTAAACGTCCCTAACATTCCTAGATTCGAGAACTATACACACGTTAATGATAATTTATTTGCATCCTTAAGAGAAGAGGACTGAAATAAACTGATGATATACGTACACGACACATATCTTCTGTGAATTTGACGTAGCTGGTACCTCAAAATAATTGAGCGCACATTAAGCCGCCGCGATAGCGTATGTGTATTACGATAAAGCACGAGACAAATCCCTAAATATCTAGATACTCCATAAAGATCTTTTGTATTGCAATCAATTGTGTTAATTGCTCAAAACATACTTTTTTTTTCTTATATCTACATTAATAATGAACTTAAATTAGATTTTAATTTTAAGTCCTCTGAACACTTTTTGCTCTCAAGTTATTTTCTTTTAAGACGATCCTTATGAACAATACACGAAAGAGAAAGAATTTTTTAATTTAATTAAATGCGAAGAATGCGAAAAACTCATCACCAAAGTCATTTTCCAATGTTATTCCTTCCAATACATATTAAATTGATTGCTATTATACTTATGTTACGTTTAATTAGTAATTATAATACGTAAATATTTTGCTTTATTTAATTTGTTTAATTTCTTGCTGTTAGTTTTGACATTCTTGAACAGTTTATGGTTAAACATAGATTATGTAAAATTTCTCAATTAATTTTGTTTACATATTCCATTGGTTGTTATTTGTTAACGCAAAAACGATATGAATATTTAATTGTTTAATTCGATTTGTTAAATTATTATTGTTTTTAAGAAAAAAAAAAATTCCTAGTTTTCTTGACTTTTTATGGTCACCGCACAATGATTTTCGTGATTTTGAGTAAATTAAACCCAATTGAGTTGAGAGAACATTTTCAATTTAATTTTCATCAGTACCCTTAAAGGAACGAAAGTAAAATTTTCTTAATGGCTGTTATCGTTTGTGTTATTGTACATTCACATACACATACATACGCACTCACATACGCATTATCATTTTCACATTAATAGCTTGTCTGTCGTATGTGCTCAACACACTTTCGTATACATATTCCCAGTGTTTCAGCATTTTAAAATTCCTAAACATGTGGGTGAATGATTCAGCTATTCTTAGTACGGTTACGGTCTGTCTGCGTGTGTGATAGTATAGTGGGTGCCTTCAGGTCTGACTTGAATCATGGAAATGACCATTTTTTTTTTCTTGCTGTTGCTATTTCAGGAATTTTAGGAACTCAACAAACATCTCAACAATTATTAAGAGGATTTAGTTTGTACACACTCACACGTACACCTACACACACGCATAAATGTAATGTTATTATAAATCCTTTTCCCTTAACATGTACATATGTAAGTATGCATGGGTGATACACATTCATATATTGAAGGCACCACATGTACATAGTATGTCTGCATTGTAGCTAAGAAGGAAATTTCTTAATCAGATTTTTAGGTGAAATGCTTGTACTTGTTGTTCTTGCCATTGTTGCTTGTACTCCCACTCCCCTAAAAGAGTAGATGTAATGAGATGAGCTGTAATGATTTGAGTTGAGTACCAAAGAATGGGCATGAATGTATATGTTTGTGTGTTAAGTTCATAGCTAAGAAGTTTTTGGTTTTTTTTTGATCAGGCTTTAAGTGCTGTTTTCATTATTTGTCGGCTATACAACATCAGATGAGTCCTTTGGGTTTAGAATTTAATTAAAACGCTTTTAACATCAGCCTGTGTGAAATGATGATAATGATGATAATGATGAACGGTGTACCTTTTGCTTTGTTTGCAAAGCAGCATAATTCCGAAATATTAATGACAATAAAGGTTTCGTCTTTAACAAAACTAGTGAGCAGTTAATTAGAACGAACATTGTGCTTCCAAATTTTTGATTTACAATATTTTAAAATTTTTTTTCTACAGTTTCTTACAAATTTGAAATTATAAAAGCGCCACCATTAGAGACTAACATAACTTCACTCAGTAGAGTCGGCTAAATACAAGATATATTCACAAAAATGTTTTTTTCTACGCGGTGACAGATGGGAAACCTATCTATCGCCCTACAACTTGAATCAAAAACCCAATCACATGCTTTCCTGAAAATGATACAATAAAGCCAAGAAAATGCTTCGATTTTATTCTTATATTCTTGAAATACTAAAGATTTGAAACTTCTATTATTAAATTTCCTTTGTTCTAATTACTTAACCACAAATGTTACTTACATTAAATAATTTTGTTAATTAGAGAAAAACAATTTTATGAATATTTTAAAATGAAATTTTAAAACTGAAAGTCACTGGAAGGTTTTGATTAACAAGAAAGATAAAATCTTTATAACATTGAATGAAGAAATTAATTTTAATTTTATGTCATACTTTATGGTTACCAGCAACTAAAAAAGGACTTCAAAAATGGAATATTATTTAAGATTAATGTTTTAAGATATTAAAAATATTTTTGTTTAATTTTATATCACAGACTTAAAGCCTGCCTTATTTGGAATAATTAAAAGCATAGAATTGTAAAAATTAAAGCCTTATGCTGCATATGCTAAAATAACCGAATCAGATGACGGTACAATTTTAATTTAAAGTTAATAAAATTACACAATGCGCCTACATTTAAGGCCAACGACATGTAGTTTCAACAAGAGGTCGCTAAGTGCGATATACCTCATGTCTCACTGGACACTTGGAGGTGATGTGAACTGTCTACCAAGATCGTGCGATTCCATTAGGCATTTTCATGTGGGGGTTTTTTAAGTCGCATGTGTATGCGTCTCAATGCCAACAAAACTCGTGCCATCGTTGCGCTCTTCTCAGAAGCCGTAGCGGACAATTATTAGACGATGTTAATTATTCGAGGTTTCGGTTCAGATTTGATTTGTCATCGTCATGTTGGAATTTGTTATGGTGGCCATTATGGCTGTCATTGCTTAGGGTGTGATCTATTTTGTCTGAATACCTCAATTATAATGGTGCTGGTTGTTTGCCCGTTTGTAATCGGCTGAGACTAAACTGGTTTAACGAGAGGAGACAATGACTTATGAAATGAAAATTTAATACAATAATCATCCAAAGACGATGTTTTATAAATGTTCAGGCATATGGAAAAAATGTTTGTGAAACGCATACTGCCATTATTGAAAAATGTTTAATATTTATTTATTTATTAATTACAATACAATTTCAAATTATATTCAATTATTACGAACTGATTACCTTAGTAACAGACCAGAGTC
This sequence comes from Sarcophaga bullata, assembly GCA_005959815.1. Taxonomy (NCBI): domain Eukaryota; kingdom Metazoa; phylum Arthropoda; class Insecta; order Diptera; family Sarcophagidae; genus Sarcophaga; species Sarcophaga bullata. The sequence goes on from QOCX01000008.1 coordinate 393,379, forward strand.
TCTGTTAGAAATCGTATCGAATTTCACGCTAATACCCAGTAGGCTACTAGGGCATCCATATTTTAATAACAAACTGTTAGAATAGAAATTTTCAATTCTAATTAAGTAATAACAGCTGTACATAAACCATCACTTTCTTTAAAAGCATTTTGTTGTTGCTGCAATGTTAGCATAAAAGTGTGTGAGAGAGTAATTCTCATAATTGCACGTTTTTAATTATTCAATGCATTTATTTCATTACATTTTAGTTGTTTTTGTTGTTGTTTTCATTTGCTACTACTACAATAACAAGTGCATGAATTTCCCGTAGAGTGCAAGTGGCTAAAATATGTTGGCATTTGATAGCATAACCATAAATAGACACACCAGACCTCCTCTCACATAAATTGTATGCAAGTATTTGTGTCTGTCAGTTACATGCTCGTGTGTACAGACTGTGTTTTCGTTAGTCGTTGTTATCCTTCACATGTTTTTATTGGCTTAAAAATGGTATTGGTATACATAGTGTAAATGATAGGATCTTAGTCAGTATCTATAGACCGAATCAATTGCATGTGTGTAGTCTGCCTTTATGTTTTTAACAATTTTTTTTGTTCATTGTAAGCTTGGCCGTTGTTGCTGAGCTCTATATGAAATGTGTATGTATGTATGTATGTAATGTGGATGAGCAAGAGTAGTATTTGGTGTTAAAGTCAAAAGCCGTGTAACATGTCAAGTGGTACCAGCAATTTCCTTAAGCATCTTAAATGCAACGCTTATACACTTCTCCTATCTCTAAGATGCATGCACACAAATACAAGCACACCTCAAATTTTTCAGATATCTGTGTGTTGAAATTTATTACTTCCTTAACAAGAATAACAAATTTTTTCCCTCTTGATTATCAGCAGCAATTTTGTAATGGCTGTTCAGGCATACATAGAAATTGAGTGAGTGAGAGAGAGAGTGTATAAAGTATGAGTATGAGAGCTAAAGGAGGACATGATATAAACGAAAATGCCATAAATGTTGCCAAGTCTTTATTCAGGTCTTAGATGCAGATAAAATTATATGGAAATTCTTTTTAATAAAACCAAAACCACAAAAGAAAGGAAAAATATTTTACTATCCGCATTTATAACGCTTAATTTTCTCTCTGTCTCTCTCTCTCTCTCTCTCTCTCTATCTTTCTCTCTCTCTTTCTTTTTCTGTGAGATTTTATGAACATAAATATTTTCATATTTCATTGGAAATGTGATCGTTTTTCTTTTAATATAATGGAGGAGGAAAATATTTATTTTTTATATTTAATAAATTCCTCTTAATTTGGGTCAAGTGTTTGTGTTTTTACTGATTTTTTTTTTTTTTGTTTGTTTGTATGTCAATTTCAATTCAAATCTTTTGCATTGAATTAAAAAGAAGAGATGAATAAAATTTTATAAGTGATGTCTTGATCGAGATTTGGTTTCGTTAATAAATGTTAAACTTAATTAAATTTCTGCATTTTTTTTTTTAAATTCTATGCCAATTAAAACAAATTTTAAAGTGAATAATTTTTTACTACTGATAGTTTTACGTTCCGAAATAATTTTAAAAGCCAGTAAAATTTTAACAAAACACATATCCTTTCGGTATTATATTCTTAAGTAAAAGTAGAGGCAGATATGAGGTTTCAAAATTATTTGCATACTTACCATTGAATTCCTTCTTTTTTTTTGCAAAAAAAAAAAAATTGAAAAATTTTTCTGAAATCATTCGATAAGTAGTGAAAATCTTCAAGAAACTGAGTCGGTTATGGGTAGTAAGGCTCCTGTTACATACTACATTCATAATTGGCCAATACAACCCTTTAGTCAGGATTACGGCCTAGCTCCTGTTGGTCCCTTAAAAATATTGCAGCTATGAACCCGCATTTCAAAACAAATTTTGACAAAAGATCTTCACCTTAATGTGTGCAAAACTCACATTACTAGAACCAAATCAAAATTTCATTTTGTTTACAAAATCATAATAATCGTACAAGATAATAAACGAGTAAATATTCTTCAGCCTAAAAGTAAGTTCCCTGCTGCATAATCTTTGTATTAAATTAACATGCTTTACTTGCAAACAAAATAAGACATCTCTTGGGAAACTTTTTCCAAAAATTTAAATAAATTATAATTACTTAACATTTTTAGAGAACATTTTACACCAAAAAACCAAAAAAATTTCTAGAGAATAAAAAGTTGAAACCTAATTTAACAGCCATACACACCAACAAATGCTCTCAAATTAACACTTTAATTTTGAATAACAAATGAGTCCTACATACACAGTAACAGCTGATTATCATATTTTACTGTGCTTCGGTACTCTGTTGTTTATTATGAGCACCACCATGTCAGCGGAATGGCTGTACATTGAAGGATTTGTATATGTTTACATACGACTCTGATTTCTTTTTTTATAATTTTCGTTAGTGCTTGTAATCTCTGGGAATTTTTTTATGTCTTACTTTTATAAGCTTTTAAAAATTTCATGTAAATTCCAAGTGTAGGGGTGTGTGTTTATATTTTTCGCATACATTTTAACACCTTTTCAGATGTGATTGAGAGAGATAGAGAGAGTTTACTTACGGAAAAAACCGCCCTTCATTTGCTTTTGGTAGAAGTATTGTGGTGAAAGGGTGGTATATCTGAGGACTAGATTTTCAATTTATATCTACACTGTACACTCACGAAACTCCATTGCTGTTGTTATTTATCTTATGCCTAAGATCATGAATTTTCAAATTGGAATACAAATGTGGTTTACCCTATATTTTTTTAACGAAGCGCATATTATTGAAACTAACAGTTGTTGTTACCAACGTAGTGCATTTTTTGTATAAAGGAAACTTCGATCTATTGTTACTGTTACTATTCCACTAATCATGAAATCTATTTAAAAATAATTCTTGAAATAATTCTGAAACAAATAAATTTCCTACCTACCTTGTCTAAACTGACCAACACATACAGATTTTTAATGACAGTTGATATAGCAACTAGAAGTCTCCGTAGTCTAGTACGTAGTGTGTTGGGTTATTAGACGAAAGGCCAGGGTTCGAATCCCCGGTCAGACAACAAAAACCAAATATGAAAAAAATATTTCTTCGGCGGCTTCCTCTCAGCAGAAGGAGTAAATAAAATTGCCATGAAAATTAACACACACAACATAAGTGGTGTAAGAAACTAGGCCGTAATCCTGACTGAAGGGTTGTAATGGCCAATTATATTATGGTATAACACTAACTAAGAAACTCTGTATTTAAATTAAAATTATAAAAAGAGTCATTATTATAAGACATTTTTGTAGGAAATAAAGAAATTTAGTCGAGTAATCGACTGTTTAATTTTATAATTACGCTTTTTTCTTCTCATTATAAGGCTTACATGGCCAATGTATGGACTTAGACTTGAGTCTGTGGCTAGATTAAAAAAAATTATTTAATAGATAGCACATAAAAATATATAGTAGACATCAGATTATGTGAATAAAAGCTAATTAGCAAATAGTGGCTGTACATTAAAAATCTGCAGTTGTTTTAATCGTACGCAATCTCAGTCGTCCTGACACACATCACTTACTCAAACACGTTGGCACATTTCTTTTCTTTTCTTTCTTTTCTTTCTTTTCTTTCTTTTCTTTCTTTCTTTTCTTTTCTTTTCTTTTCTCTTTTCTTTCTTTCTTTTCTTTTTTCTTTTCTTTCTTTTCTTTCTTTTCTTTTTTTCTTTTCTTTTCTTTTCTTTTCTTTTCTTTTCTTTTCTTTTCTTTCTTTTCTTTCTTTTCTTTTCTTTTTTTTCTTTTCTTTTCTTTTCTTTTCTTTCTTTTCTTTCTTTTTTTTCTTTTCTTTTCTTTCTTTTCTTTTCTTCTTTTCTCTTTTCTTTCTTTTCTTTTCTTTTTCTTTTCTTTCTTTCTTTTCTTTTCTTTTATTTGAACAAAAATTTTTAAAATCGCTAGAGAGTGAGAGCATATTGGATGGGTCCTAGCTTAAAAGACAAATATTTTGAGGGAAATAGGTTTTCCGTAAAAGTCAAAATAAAATTTTCCAAAATAAGTGGAATGCTAATGGCATACACTATCCTAAGCAAACTAAATGTACTTTCAAATATATTGTGTATCCTCAATAAATAATTGTTCCGATACATGAAAGGTTGGCAGAGATAGAATGCGGAATGAATTATGGAGTGATACATTAAAAGCAATAAAATTGTTTATATATATACTAAGAACTTGAAATTAATGTGTGTTAAAATTCCTGTAGACATTTCTTTTCAAATTCGCTGAAAAAGATTCAATTGACCATAGTTGTGGGACGTTTATTGGAAAAAATTTTACATTTAAACTTGAAAAAGTAGACTGTTTGGTTCTAGCATAATATGACGACAACAAATACGTCATTTCATAGTAGTTATCGATAAATTATTTAACATTTGTTTATCATAAACTTGAGCGTTTAGAATATGAGTCCATATTTCACACTGTCTTAATGATTGCCAGATTAAATGAAGGATTACTGCTAGATATTCTTTGATTTCAGAAAAACAAAACAAAAAAATGTTCACTTGGTTTACTTGCAAAGGCATGTGAGTTGAATCTACATGTAAAATAAAAAGAGAGAAAATAAATTGATATGCATGCATGACATGACTATATCTTTAATAGAGATAGTCAACTAAAAAGAGACACAGCGAAAAAAGTGAGTATGTATAGGTATGTGCTTTTAAATTCCAAACAAAGAAAATTCATATCCACACAAATAAAATAAAATATGGTTGACAATGCTGTCGCATTCGTATGTGTTAGTGAGAGTATTATGCGTTACGATGCGAGTGTGTGTGCCAAAGACAACATTTTTTCTTCGGCTTAGTTGGCACATCTCCACACATATTCACGTAATAGACGTCGTTAGGTTAATAAAATGCAACTACTGCACACATTAGCACATCTAGTACAATGATGATACACCGTTAATATAGCGGCACAGACATTTTTTATGTACATGCTTATTTCCATTTTCTGTCTCTCTCTCACCCTCTCTTTTTCTCTCTTTGCCTCTTACTCTCTCGTAATCTTTTGCAATATTTATGTGGCTTAAAAATTCTTTGTGGTTTTAATGTGGCTTTGTTAATACTCTGGTGGTTTTAAATTTTCTGTTGTTTTATTTTAATCACTGTAAACGCTATTAACTGCAATGCGTTTGCTTTGTAAGTAAACAAGTCAGTACACAAATATAGTTTAAGTGAAAAATAAACCGTTAATTATTGCCATTTACTTACTGAGTACATAATAGTGATTTGGATTTAGTAGAGTATTTATATACAATATTAGAATCGTTTAATCTTTCGGACAACCGAAAAACAATATAGAGTTGTAATCCTCATAAAATGCTAGATCAAATGGTCTTGTCTCATGTACGGAAAAAAATTATGGACTGACAGTGGAAAAAGCTTTTAGTGGAAAGCATTTAAAAACAAACAATTTGATTAAAAATCTTTTTAAGAGCCATTTAAACACGACTCGGTCACTTAATTAAAAAAAACCTAAGAGTAATTTTAATTTTTCAGACCAAGTTTTCTGTTCTATTTCAATATTTTTTAAATCGTTTTCACATTTTTTTTTTTAGAGTTTTATGTTAACATTTGCCCGCATTGAAACTTAGACGGTTTTGAGTTCACTTTGAATCATATTTGTAATGCAATGCACACACTACACATCATTGATGCGATAGCAATCACGAATTTTAATTCTATTTTGTGTTTGTTTATTAAAAAAATAAATACGAGTGACACATGGCGCTTTCTTTGCATATTTTCAAATAAATCAGACTCTTCGAGTACCCCTATCAAAACTTGTAATTACCTTTGGCTTTATCTGCAAAACTAAGTATAGTCTCAGATAATTAGATACGAAACAAGGATACAAAGTCGCTGTAGTCTAGTAGGTGGCTTATTAGACGAAATATGAGCAGATTTCTGGCAAAAACTTTGAGAAAAAAAAAAACTGCCATGAAAAGTTTTTCAAAGAATCTGTTGTTCGGAGCCGACTGTACATCCCGCCACTCATGTATAAAATTAACGCACACAACATAAGTGGTGTGAGAATCTAGGCCGTAATCCTGACTGAAGCATTGTAATAGCCAATTATGTATGTATGTACAAGGATACAAATTAATATTTTAAGTTTTCATTTCTTTTGTCTTCAATCTTTAACTTCTTAAATACAACAGATTATGTATGTTTTCTTTGTTTGTATTATTTATGAAATAACTTTACAGCTTTAAATTTGTAAACTATTAGTATGGACAGTAAATTTTAATATCGTCATAGCGTAGTCACCAGTTGACTGTCAAAAAAACTTAAAATTTTTTTTTTGCTTGGCTAATATGGATTTATTACTAGAATTTTTTTGAATAGAAATTTACCACGTCTACTAGAATTCTCGATGTAGATTAAGTTGTTAAGTTTTGTTATAATTTTCACATGACCTAACTCTAAATGAAATTTTTTATAAAAGTTTCTCAATGGTGGTCGTTGTTCTTTTCAATATTTTTATGAAAGTTATGGACTTTTGACGAAAAATGTTCAAATTATACTTAAATTTTATTAAATTTACTGGAATATTAAGTAATTGCATCAAAAGAAATCTCACATTTGCTCTTCTTTCAGAACAGAAATGACGTAACAGTAGTTATGTTAAAACAAACTCAAAATTATTTTATATTTTCATAATCTTCAAATGATATTTAGAAGAATATTAACAGAAGAGCTATCCATTATTATATTTATCAGAGCAGTTTTAATTGAAAGTTTAAGTTAAAATTTGAAAAAAAAAAACACTTTATTCACGATAAAAGAATCTTATCGTATAAATAAGTACACTTGCCACAAAATAAAGTGCTTGAAATATTCGAAAAATTTTCACAACGCTGTGTTGTATCTTACTTTGTACAAACTACACACGCGCACACTGATAAACATTTCCCATGAATAAATGCAAATGGATTGAATGCAAACATGCATAAGCTGTATTAATGTATGAGTGTGTATGCACGAAAATTGCAGTTACATTTTTAATATACAGTACTAGCAGAAGTAGTAGCAGTAGCTGTAGTAGTATTATGTGAACGTATATTGTAATAACTACTGTAACATATTCTACATGCTGCAGCTGTGTTGTTAACGCTATAAAGGTTAAATATTGTTTTCTGTCTTCGTACTTTCTCTGCTTTTTTTTATTTTTGTTGGCCTCTAGTTTAGTTCACTAACTTTGCGCACTCACACATTCCGTGCCCTCTTCCCTCTAAGCATCCACTCAAACCAAATACATTGTATCATACTCAAAATGTTTGTTTTTACATACGAAAGAGATGCTAAGTGCAAATGAGTGTTTCTACTTCCATTCATTCAATGTATTGTTGTATCATAATTTTTCTTATTTTTTCTTTTACTTTTTTTCTTGCTTCTTATTCCTCTTGCCATGATTTTTTTTTACATTAAATTATTCATTGTTGTTGTAGTTATTCGTATTGAATTGTTTGTGAACATAAACGCAATCTTTTAACTCAGCGGACATAATAATTCCCCTTTATGATCTTTGTTTGTGCTATCGAACGCAGAAAGAGATAAATGATGAACGATATGCTGTGTTGAAAATCGATAAATTATTTTTAATTAATAAAATTTAATGATGATTAAAGGACAATAAATTTTCACTTAAGTTGTCTTTTCCATTAAAGGGTAAAATTTTTTTTATAGAAAAATATATACGATATATGCTGGCTTTAGCTTAAATAAATAATATGTTAGGCTAGTAGATTTTACAATAATTATTCTCACAAATGAGGAGGTGTAACGTATATATAGTTAAATATAATATAGGTAATTGACGGAAGCTTCAAGATACGGAACTAACACTTAGAGAGTGGTTTACAATAATTAAGAATTTCTCCAGTGGTAAATTTAAATATATGAGGAGGATTTTCGTTACGTTTTCGTTCTTATTTAATTTATGGTGATTTATGTAATTTATTAGCAAAGTACTTACAAATACCATGTTAGAAAATTCCCTTTTTTCGTTTTAACTACCATTTTAAGAATGAAGGTAACGGATTTCATAATCCGGTTTGTTTTGGCATTAAGAAAAGGTAGCTTGAAAATAATTTCGATGATAAAGTGAGGCTCTGCTGGTTAATAGCAGTATAGTTTGGCTAAAAATAAATCGCAAACAATAGAGAGTGAACAGTTACATAAAGATTTTCTTATTTATTTATTAATTACAAAACAATTACAAGTTATATCGAATTATTTTACGGGCTAAGTAACTTCGACTTTTCATTTCATGTAGTGTAACAGACCAGAGCCTCTGGTGGGTTTCGTACCCGTAACCCTTACACTAATAGTTTAGCATAATACCCACTAGACTATCATATTCATTTTTATCGTTTGAATATCATCTGTTTGCCTTTTTTCGGCACATAGTTTCTTGCAAGGATTGTTTAATTTCTTCACCAAATAGTTGTTTTGTAACCATATTTGGTTTTTATTTGTTTTTTTTTTTTTTCTTATTTGTTGTATTGTGAAAAATGTCATAAAGAAGTTCTTGAAATTGTGCCAAATATTTTGTTGCTGTGTTCATATTCCGCACCATCTGTAGCCATATGGCGTTACAAATTGTACAATTGTCGTAGCAGTAGCAGTGCCATCAGCATCTACAACTTCATGAACATCTGAATAAATTGTATCCTTGAAACAAGTTTGGTAGAGAAGAGATACTGGAGCAGAGAGATGATAAATCTTTATATTTATCTTCAATCCTTTCACCTCTTCCCCTCGAACATTTAGCATTCGCTGCTGTTTTGCTATTTCGTAATTAATCACAGCTTTTTGCAGAGTTTACACAAGAAGCAGAAGATTGACGGACGTATTGCACAAAATTTGTTACCAAAATTGCTTCTCTCGCTGTTGTTGTTGTTGTTGTTGCTGTTATTCTTCTCTCTTGCTTTTTGAAATAAATCCTTTAGATATCTCCTCGTTTATGGTATTTTCCCACATAACACTGTAGAAGTGATTCTTAAAAAGAAAAATAAATGAAATCCGAATCAGTCAATCAACAAATTGCTAAATAATCTTTAAAAAAAAAAAAAAAAGAAGCTCAACTCAGTTGAATAACTCAATATTGCTATTTTTAGCTGAATGACTGATGCCTGCAAAGCATTTTAAATTAATTCTTTTTAATTGGAAAAAGTCTAATTACAAATCGAATACATATTGTAGAGATGAGATTCTAAAAAATGTTTAATCTTTTAATCCTTTTGTGCTCGCTTTTTTTATTTTTATTTTTATTTTATTTTTTTTTTTTTTGTGGTTTTGTGGTTTCTATTAACATTGTGTGGCTTCCGCTTATGGTGGTTTTTGGATGATGATGCGTTGCAATATACAAGCGTCACCGGATATGAATCTGGTTTGTTTGCATTATTTTGTTGTTATTAATTTCAACACTTTTACTGTTAAACGGAAGTGTTTTGGGTTCAGTGTGCATTAAACTTTTGTTGCTAATTTTTTTTTCTTCTTTGTCGACAAAGTTTAAAAGGGATTTGGTTTTGACTCGTTGTTTTACATTTTCCTCAAAAAATATCGTTTTTTTTTCTTCAGTTTTTATTGTTTTTGTGTCAAATACTTAATTTAATAGCGTTTGAAAGTTTGTCGACAAAAAGGTTGTTTTTTATGTTTGATTATGTTAACATATGTTTTTAAATGCTTTTTTCGATCTTTTTTAGTTGCAGGAGTTTTCTTTTTATTAATTTTGGTTTTTATTAATTTTTTATTTCCTTATTGTTCGTTATAATGGTTACTGATGGTTTCTTCTTTTAAAGTGCGTGTGTTTGATGGCCTTTTCTTCCATTATAGCGGTTGCTAGATTCGAAAGGATTAAATATCCGTTGTCTTTAATCAAACACAATACGTTACAATACGCGTACAATCAGGGAGTGGAAAGATACAAGAAATGTTTTAAATTTTAAATTAAACCATTTGCTTAAACCATTTACCTTTAAAAAAAAAGTCGAAAGAAGGAAGTCTTAGAAGGATTCTAACCTCTTAATTTCTGCTACCTTTCTTTGAAATTATCATTTCCAATATTTATTATTTTATTCATTGTGTTGGACCATTCAGATTTTATTTTACCTAAAACGTTGATTGACTCCTTACTGCTCTTTTAGAAGGCTTTTTTTTTAAAGAACACCTATGTCCATATTTTTTTCCCTGGGTGTATTTTCTGCAAAATTTAATTAAAAATTTGAAATACGAACTATAATTTAATAAAATCGCATTTGAATTTGTTTTTGTGATACTATCAGCTGAAAATAAGAGCACATGCTTATCCACAATTTTTTCATTCTACTTTCCTTCTCATAAAGTCTCTAAGTGTCATTTATCCTGGTGTCCTTATTATTTTACACATCACTGTACATCTGTATATAGGAGTATGTTATCATGTCTTTTTTTTTTTTTTGGTGACGTAACAACCTATCTTTTCAATTCTCTTAACACTCCTCTCGCACTCGTTCAGATCTACAGTAACAGACGATACTGGATATATTTTTTTGTTTAATTTGCTTTGTACAATGATTCATTATTATTAGTAGTTGTTGTTGTTGTTTTATTTTCTGATTAAAATAAGAATAAAAAGTACATTCTTACACCTGCTTTCGCCGCATCAGGTTGAAAGTGTTAGAGATTGAAAGTTTTCATTATCTAGCTATCCTCTCTAATGTTTTTATTATTAAAAGGTTTTCTTTTTTGTTTTTTTTTTGTTCTTTACTTTTTTTCATTCTCTTTTAGCACGTTTTACGTTTGTGAAATTTCCTTTTTTTCTTAACTGAATTGTTTCAAAACTTGACTAACGATTCACTTAACCCCTGTGCAGCTTTTAGAGACACCAGAGAGAACGAGTGCAAAATGAATGTGAAACATTTAATTTTCCACTTCATTAGATCATTACGTTTTTTTTTACGTTTCCTTCTTTAATTTTATCTTTTTAGATTGGGCTTTCACTTTTTTCCAATATTTTTGCCAGTTTGCGCTTTACGCAGTACAAAGAATGCGGACTATTTAATATTGTCGCACAGCATTTGCAAATTATTTAGAACTATAGTCACTAAGGCACGTATTGTCGTATTGTTGTATTATTACTTCGATATAAAAATTATAATAAAAAATGTAGACCAGGTTTCATTTTCACTGCTTGCTGTTTTCCTCGAATGCTATAGTGAAGTGTAGCAGAAGTTCTTTGAAGAAGGTCATATGATGAATTAACTGAATGACTATACTAGAATTTAATTCTTCTACGACTGCCCTACATTACTAAAACTCAGAGAAGCTCTCTGCCTAAATCTGCAAAATTATTTGAGCTTGGCTGTAACCACCATTTTCTGATACTAATCTTACTTGATCTATGACCCTAAACGTGTGTATAACTGCATTCTGATTTTGTCTGATTCTTTCGATCAAAGTTTGTATAACGATAAGTAGAGTAGATAAAGACGAAAACATAGCTGTTTGAAATGAGGTTAGAATTGATCGATATTGAACTGAAGTGAAGTAAATTACAAAAATTCAATACGACAAACAGAATTTTTTTGTGAAACATTGTTTATTAAATACTTATTACTATTTCACCGTGTTGAGCTGTATTTGTTTTAAAATATTACGTTCATAGAATATTTTTATACGTTTCCTTTTAACAAAAACTTAAAGGTCTAATGGCCATTAAAATCATAGCCACGTTATCTCTGAGTACAGCATTCATGTTGCGTTGTTTTTCCAAGCTGCTCGGTTGGGCATGAACTTGAGCCAGTTGATACAAATCGGCATAATATTCCATGCCTGCAATGCCTTGCGAATTGAAGCTGGCCGAAACTTCGGTACAATCGATAATGGCTGCTTTCAAAGGTGTCACCAGCAAAGTCGAATGATTAGGCTAAAAAAAAATAAACTTTATTTTTAAACTTTGTAACATTCACCAGTAAAAAATTAAAAAAAAAATTGAAAAAATTAACAAACTTTAATGGCCTGTAGTACAAGAGGATTATTTTTTTATTTCATATTAAATAAAATCAAATCCCAGATATTGTACGCTTTTAATTGTTATTGTTATTGTAACACTTACCACTTTTTTGCCGTCGACTAATTCCCTTAATAACAATACCGCGGTACGACTGCCAGCCAAGAGATTCCATCGTGACCAACTGAAATTATGTGACAATGCCAACGTCGACATGCAGGCGTACAGATGCATTTCCATAACGTAATTCTTTTCGCATGAGCCCTCCGTATAGCAGAAGGCATCCTCATCAGGGAATATGTCGACGGCTGACGAAATTAAAATCTGTTTAATGGCATCCAATGACAGTGTTTTACCAATCATTCCATTGATGGCTACAGTTGAGCCACCTTGAAAATTGTTAACACAGTAACCTTCCGACGTAATGGTTAAGTCCAGGCTGATCAAAGAGGCCGTAAAACTAAACAAAATGTTGCCAGGGCTAAAAATGTGGTGAAAGGAGGAGAAGAAATTGTAAGATAATAGGTAAAATACGTTATAATAGCTTTTGTTAAATCAAAACAAACATAAAAAACAGGAGGAACAATTAAACGAATTAAGACCACAAACAATTAAAAACCCCTGATTATAGTGGAATTACGAAAAAGAGCGCAAATTCATGAGTAAATAAAAACTGAATTTCAGCCAGAAACAATAAATAATAGAAAACGGATTGAAACAAACGTTTGTAGCGGCTAGAGATATGTGTGTTCATAGAAACAAAAAAAAAAAAAGGAAAAAAAGAATTGAACTGTAAATGCTTTAAAAAGGTTTTGAATAATTTAATAACAACTTTGCGTTAATGGTTTGCACTGTTTGAATAAATTGAAACTCAAAGTATATTTTATTTTGGCTGATACTTTACAATCAAGTTTTATTCAATTGAAAGTATTTTTTTTATAATAATAAAGAAAACAAAAAAAAAGAAAAAATAAAAACAGAAATTTTTTAACAACGTTTTTTTACACTTTACTCTCACTTACCATTTGGCATCGGGCTTAATTTCCCAAGTCTGATACGGCATATTACTGTAACGATTTAAAGCAAAACCAAATATTCCTTTTATTTTGTTCCAAAACCAGTTTGCATCCAAACCAGCCATTCAAAAGCAATTTAGGGTAGTGTTTTCATGTGGAATTTTTTATACGGTACAATAGAAGTAGAAAGAAATAATAAAATTCATAAAATTTCATACAATATATGTGTGTATGTATGTATTTTATAGGCCTTGTTAATTGGTGTTAACAACAAAATCTATTGAATTTATTGATGAAAAAAGCAAAGAAAGCATTAAAATAATGGAAATGAACAATTTTTTTCGCTACATCAATGTAGTTTAGACTTAAAATTTAATGGCAAATACAAAAATCCAACACGGTATGATGTTATTAGGGTAGTAAACGTTTCATTATTTTCTACTTAAAAAAGTGATTTCCTCTTCCCTCTGTTTAGGACAATAATATTGTATGAAATACATATTTTCATATAATAAAACAGATTATAGAATACACGCTAAAATAGTTATAATGTGTTCTGCACTTGTTCTTTATAAAAAAAGATAGAGTAAGGATTTTACTGCACACATATTTTTATTCTCTTACTTTCACCTACTTCTCTGGCAAGTTGCACTTGATGTGCATGGAATTAGCTATGGAAGTTAAATTCTTTTTTTTTGCAGTGACTGTTATGTTAACAGAACAAGAAAAGAAAGGTGAGGAAAAAATCTTAAATAGTTACGAAAATAGAGATCAATTTGAGAAAAAGTAAAAGGAAGACAAAGCTTTACTTTTCTTTCTTTTAATTTTTCTACAACTTTTTTCAATTTTTGTGATGTTCAATCGATTTTCTTTCCATACTCTTCCAAACTTTTCAATTATGTTAACTTAACAGTCTCTGTTAATTTAACATTCACTGTAGAAAAAATATAACTTTTGTACACACATCTGCAATGTTCAATGTTCATTCCACAATATTATAATTATTGAAACATTACATGGAAATGTAAATGAATTCATTTTGTAGAGAACTTACTGTCTTTTTTTAAACTAAAGAATATTTTGTTGTAAAGTTCTTACCTAAACGACCGGTACGAAATTGTATCGATAGTTTATCCTCATTGAATTTAGTATCGTGGACATCACGAGTACTCCATTTACCTTGAGTAAATGCGGCTTCATTTAATTCTTTCGATTTTTTCCTAAAAGAAAAATGAAGAGAAAAAAATTCAATTCTCAAGTATTTTACGGCTAGAAGTGCTTTGCTTTAATTCAATCAAGAAACATTTTTCATCATTGATGATGAAATGAAATAATCAGAATTTCCATTCTTTCGATGCCTTTCGTTTTAAAAAATAAAGAACAAGAAATTGTTTTAAAATTATTTTTTTCCATTATGACGACATAAACATTTGCATTTTTTTAAATTCCTTTGAAATGTTATTTTTTCAAATACGCTTGTAATTCAATATGATTTCTATCGATCTGCTGCCATCTAAAATAAACGTTTGTTAAAAGTGTCTCAGTATATCTGTCTGACCGTCCCTCTTCTCTCTCTCTCTCTTTTGCTGTGTGATGACATTTATGTAATCAAATCAAATCAAATCAAATTGAATCAGAGCACTTGAAAATTGTCAGTTAAAATGGAGAAGAGAAGTCAGTTCAAATGGAAGGAAAACACAAGTCAATTGACACCAACTGTATATGTGTAGTAGTATGTGTATTGCTACTATGTGGCGCTGGTGACGGTAAAAAGAAAAGTGCTTAAACGAAAACAATAAATCTGTTCAATTGGGGACTTACAGTTACAGCAGTTGTGTCTGGCATCCATCGGCAAATGAAAGTTGTAGAAAATCAAATTTCAAATTTATTGTCGTTGGAAAACACGGTAGTTTTTACCAATACGCTGAAAGCTAGAATTCAAAATGAACAGCACAGCAGGTGACAGTTGATTAGAACGATTTTATATTTTGTTATACATTTTAAAGGCAATTTCTTATAACATGTTTTATCATGTGATGCTTTTTCCTTACCCTCAATCATAGCTGTACGTTCAGTTTACTGACAGGGAAAAATGTACAAAAAAAAAACCATCTGAAGGACTCAAAATGATGGTTTTCTTGGTCGCTGCCATTGAAGTAATAATTATTGTTGTTGTAGCAACAGTTTTACAGACAACAGTAACAACATTGTTATTGTTATTTTAATCATGAAAATCTTTCGATTTTACAACAAATACAACAATTCATTACGAGTAACATCTTTACAATAGAAACGTTTTAACAGAATTTTTACTGGGGAAAAATCGTATGCTTTAATGTCTATGAAAATATTTTGTTCTCTATGTCTGTGTGTCTGGCTGTGTATTTGTGTGTTTAGGTTGTGCTACAGTGAGAGACAATGACCATAATCTCTTTGTCTAATAGACTACTTGAAACACAAACGAACTGCTAGTCTGTTTTAAATTTGAGTCTACGTTTGCTTTTTGGTTTTCTCATCATTTAAGGGTCATTTCCATCCACTTGCCTGTACCGTTATCCATATAAGCTTCCATTGTTCGGAAACCTTAAGGGGATGCTTAAAGCTGTATCGCGAGACATTTGTTTTTAAGTGGCATTCTTTTCATTTTCCTGCCTTTAATAAAATTTTACGGCAAAATTTACGAAAATTTTTAAAGAATAATCGAAAAAAAAAATAAAATTGTGTGATGAACAGGTTAAGGTGTTCATTACATATTGAATTGAATTTTTATTCTGCCGATCTGATTGACTAATTCGTTTAATTATTTTCATCTTATCACTTGTTAAGCGTAGGTATTTTGAATGTTTGCATTGAATTTTATGTAATCTCTCGAATCTTGAGATTATTGTTGGTGGTGTCTTTGATGATTATATTGAGAAGCATTTCTTTTCAAAGCTCTAAATAAAATGCGAATTTTAAACTTGTTAGTCTTACCCATCAGTACTACTGCTGGCATCACTTGAACTGTGTTTATTTAAAAAGTCATGTATGGCCTCTTTTCCTGTTGTTGTTGTAGCAGCATTTGTGCCACTTGTTCCTCCACTGGCTGCACTGCGATACGAAACTAAATTGCCATCTGCTGTTGCGGCTGTTGTTCTTGTTAATGTAGTTGCCTCGTTGTCGGCAACTTCGTTTAGGAAGTAGTCTTCATAGTCATCATCTTCATTATCGTATTCGTCATCTTCTGAACTGGTCTCTTCAGCATCCGCGTCATCATCACCATCAGCGCCATCATCATTATCGACATTGCCTTCGAACATGGTTGAATCACATGCAAAAGATATGCCTGAGTAATAGGGAAGTGCTGCCTGTTGTTGCATTACATCCGTCAATGGAGCTCCTGCTGTTGTTAATGTTGCCGGTTCACCTCCATTGCCGCCTACAGCAGCCTCCATTGCGATACCCTCGTTGTCTTTACCATTTGACAA
Source organism: Sarcophaga bullata (assembly GCA_005959815.1). Classification (NCBI taxonomy): domain Eukaryota; kingdom Metazoa; phylum Arthropoda; class Insecta; order Diptera; family Sarcophagidae; genus Sarcophaga; species Sarcophaga bullata. Next base: position 409,928 of record QOCX01000008.1, read on the forward strand.
CAATGTTGTTGCTGTCGTGTTTTTGCCCATTAGCAAATCTGAAATGTATTGTATCAGCTCCTGATGCTGCTGCAACGGTGTTTGTAAATCGCACAAGCGATCCAAGTCCTTTCAAATGGTAAAAAGAAAAAGAATAGAAAAGAAAAAAAAATGGTGAAACACTACAAGCAGGAGGAACATGAGTTTTAATACTGAATAAACGACTTTGTTTCATAACGTTTTTACTACCTCTTCGTCTGCTTGCTTCTTCAACTTTTTGCAATTCTTGATTGCTTTGAATTGATTGTTTGTATGCGAATTTCCTTAAGTGTATGAATGTTTGTATTTGTATTTGATACGCCGTTAAATTTTATTGTCATCCTTATTTTTGTAGTCGTTGTGTTGAACGCAAAGCATTATTTATGCATACGTTTATCAATGAGAATGTAAAATAAAATAAAAATGTTCAAAATAGATTCGAACATCATAAAAATATATGAGATACTCTTCTAATGCTTGTTCTTGTTACTCTTCTTCTTCTTCTTCTTCTTCTTTATTTATTGCAATTCACATAAAAACAAAAAACAAAAATAAATCGATAGAAATAGAACATTCAAGCGGCAACACCCAATTCTGCTTTACAGAAAATTTTCGGAAATTTTTTTTTCTTTTTTTTTTAGAACTTGGGAGAAGAGGCGGTGATAACAAATTCGATTAGATGACTGTGAAAATAGACCACTTTTCATTAATTAATTTATATTTAAATTTTTAGTAGAGAGGGGTAAAAAATGCTGTATGTGTGTACGTTTATCTATTCAAGTTTTTCATTTAACGTTTAACTTAACACTTACTAAGGAGAGTGTGTATGAAAAATTGGTCATCGGCTGTGTGATAATTTGATTGTTAAAACTATTACTATTTAAACGATCTCTAATGTATAAAAAAAATCAAGCAAATGTACGTAAACATATTGGCAGTGTTTTTATTTTTCCTGTGACATCTCCTTTCTCTTGGATTTAAAATGCTATTTTGTTCGTAAATATTTCATAAACTTTTAGTAAAAATTTGAAAATTTTAAAATCAAAATCGGTTATATTGCAGAAACAGCAATTTCTATAATTTCAAATTAAGAATGCTTACCTCAATGAGTTGTGAAAACATATACGTGTTGCCAGCCTCTTTCCTTTCACTGATTTGTGATGAACGTCTTGAAGCTGCTGTTTCTTCATGGCTTGAATTAGTTTCAAGGCTTTTAATGCTACCAATGCTAGATTTACTGTCACTTGGGCTAATCAATTTTAATTTTTCTTCCGTAATTTCTTGGCCACAACTGGCTTCTTTCAGTTGTTTTAAATTTAATTTGTCTTCAGGTTTTTCAACCATTGGCTTAATTTTTAATATTTTTTCGAAACGTATGCAGGGAAAGCATTCCTTTGGTTCATCAAAATCCAGAAAATCCTCCGTAATACGCTTTCTATAGCATTTTTGTAAATCCTTAATATTTGAGGATTTGTCTGCTGTTTCTGTTCCTGGTCTTGGCTTTGCTTCATTGTCCTTACGCTCTGGGGAATTTTGTAAAATTTGAGTTGGTGAGGCTGTTGGACGACTAAGGCTTATATTTTTAGGCCGCGCTAGAAATAATACTTTTGGTTGCTTTTGTGATTTTCGTTTACGTCTTATTGCAGCGACATCCAAACGCACATGAAAATGTTGCGGCAGTCGCGGTAGTATAAAATCCTTAAGTAGACTATGAATGTCAATGTCACTGGTCATATTAAACAAGTCAAAATCATTTATTTCACGTATCGGTAAATTGCTGCCACAGTATTTCTGTGAACTTTTCTTACGTATGCGAGGGATGGGGAAATGTGGCGAGAGACTTTTAAGCGGACTTACATTTGCAGTAGTTGACAAAGGAGTAGCTTCAGTCGTATTACCACTGCCTGTACTTAAGGCCGTAATGTCGCCTTCTATGAGATCCGATTCTAAAGTCTCCAAGTGAGTTTCCCAACGGCAGGCTATAGGTGGTTCAAACCAAATAACTGTGTCCTGTAACCTGTAGTTCAAACAATCATTTTGATTAGAAGTTCTAGTCTAACGAGATTAACTTACTGCACAGTAATTAGAGCCAATTTATCTAAAGCCGCTTCAACCATGCGCATTTCAGCCTCAATTTCCTCTGGTAAACGTCTGACGCCCGGCTGGGGTGGTGGTGGTGGTTTAAATGTTTGATAATATTTCTTCTGTGTCAGACAATTGGGAGCTAAAACTACAAAAACTATGGTTTTAATACAATTTAAATACAATTTGCTTTTTGAATTGAACTCACTGATACGAATGAAAGATCTGGCGTTCAATTGTTTATCCTGTTGAGGGGTTTCCAAGTAATCTGTACAATATACGCCACCTATAATACGATATTTTCTTAAATTAACATCTGTGTCCTTTAAAGCGAAACCTTCTGGTCCAATAGCTCTTCTCCTCAATTTATTCAATTCATCCTCATACTCTAAATAAAGTTTATCTACATCGAGACTTTTCTCTCGGGCCTGTTGAGTATTCAAATCACGTTCCTGTTCAAATTGTTCCAACTCAGCAAGGGGAACCTCTCTGGAGCACTCATCCAACATATTTTGCAAAATCTGTTTTCGTTTTCGCCACTCTTTTTTCGTTTGTGTTAAGATGTCTACCAAGAAAATGTGTGAAAATGAAATGAAAAGGAAAAGAAGGAAATACAAATTGAATTGAAATAAATTACTGATATAATCTGGACGTGGTCTTTTCAAATTGAAACTGGGACAATAATCACTGAAATGATCATAATTTAACCATAAACCTCTCAAAGCCGAGCTGTATAAACTGACTGTTGGCGGTAGAGAGATTTGCAACTCAATAAGTGGGAAGTCTATTTCATTATGAAGATTTTGTTCACCAATACGTGGCTTAGCACTTAAGGAACTTTAAAAGAAGACCACAAATTAATATTGAATTAAAGAAGTTCCCCCAAAAAACTCAGATACCTACATTTGGGCGTCTTTAGAAAAAGTCCATATAAAGCTTTTGAATACGATCGATTCATAGATATGTTTAGACACGCCAGGACGATCAATTCTGTAAAGAGGAAAATCTGTTTAGATCGTATCAAAATTTTTAGAACCAGCATCATAATACTTACTCCATATCCCTTTCTATGTGAGACATTATTTTATGCGTAAAATCGTCCAGATAGCTTTTAAGTAAAGCTCGGATTTCTGTCTTTAATTTACCTAAATCAGCCAGAGTATGTGGAGGTTTTTGTTTATCACTCAAAACCTCATCAAGCTCGCATAAAATCTTTTCCAAAAAGAAAAAAAAATGTTGTACGAATATCCTTATGAATCTTTAATTAATGTTCCACTCACTCCCAATATTTCCTGCACCCTTTGGGCATAAATATCACCCAAATTTCCTTGTTGCTTACGTAATGTTGCCTTTGTCAAGTCAGGCACTTTAGAGTCTTGAGTCAATAAAGTTCTTTCGTCGGTTTGCAATAGCCAGTTGCGAGACTCGCGATTTCTTCGCTCGATATCCATTTGCCACTGATGGATATATTTCCGTAAATCACTGGGACTATTGGAATTAGGCAGACCATTGCAACGCATAAAGTTTTCCCAGTCACGTTCATTCTTATTCGCCATTTTAATGTCATCAATCTTTTCACGTACATGCTGGAAAAAGGCCATGCTATCCTTGAGTTGAGCCCGCCTTTGTTTATTTTCTTGAATCTCCAATTGTAGGCGTCGTTTGGCTTGCTCTCGTTCGACTTTGCGTCGTTGTCTGGCTTCTTCTAGCTTTTTGAGTCTGTAATGAGAAAATTATTTGTAAAACTCAAATGAGAACGTTAAATTAAAAAAAAGAGAGTATAATTTTTACTATGTTTGTAGTCGCCGTAGTCTAGTTGGCAGTGTGTTGGCTTATTAGACGAACGGCCTGGGTTCGAACTCCCGGTCAGATATCAAAAACGAAATATGAAAAAAATATTTCTTCGGCGGCTTCCTCTCAGCAGATTTCTGGCAAAAACTCTGAGAGTAAATAAAATTGCCATGAAAAGTTTCTCAAAAATCTGCCGTTCGGAATCGACTTTAAACTGTAGGTCCCGCCACTCATGCATAAAATTAACACACACAACATAAATGGTGTGTGAATCTAGACCGTAATCCTGACTAAAGGGTTGTAATGGACAATTATGTGTTATGTATGTAGTATATGTAATCCATGTAATCTATTTACGGTTCTGAACGTGGAGTGGGAACGATGTTGTATTTCTACATTCTTTTCCGCCCAGAAATGACATTTCTAGGTAGTCTCATAAGCCCAGATATGCATTTGATTATGGATTGGCCTGAAAATATATTGTTTCCTTATGATCCTGACTGGGCCTACAGACTTAGAGATTGTGCTTAGCCTGTAACTTTTCGTGTTCATTGCATGGCATCGCTTCCATAGTTCTATATTCGACCTGATGCTAGATTGTCTGGAAAGATCGTATTTAAGACTTACATGTGCTGAGGAAGACTTAGAAATCAACAGATTTTGAGAGAACATATCAGCACCTATTTCTGAAATCTGAGGCTGTCTCTGATGATAGAGTGTTCTATTCAATGCTCAATTCAACACTAACTGTAGTCGAATACAATCCTTGTTATCCACAATCCTACACATTGGAACGCCTATAATAAAAGTTGATATAATTTCGGGCAGAGAAGAAAGTAAAACCGTCTATTAGTGAGGTTCTTGTTAGAGATCTCTTTCAAGAACTTAATTTGCAAGAAGTAGCACTTAAATTTGTTTTTATACGAGAACAGAGCTATACAAATTTTCTCTTTAGTTTTAATGTTTTTTTTTTTACTTTTCTCTTTCCATTTCCAAGCGCAAAAATTCAGCTTGTTCTGCTTCCAAGCGGGCTTTTTCCTTTTTTGATAATTTCTTTTTTGGTGGCTAAACAATAAAAAAAACAAAAAGAAAAAGGGATTTCATAATACAATTCATGTTAAACTTATTGTTGTTGTTGTTAATTTTTAATTACCATTTCTATTCGCTTTTATTTTAAATTTTATAAAAAAGAATTCAATTTTTTATTTGTCCCTAGCACTTGTGCTTTTGAACCTGCCTGTTACTCGAAGGAACTTTAATTATTGATCTAACTTTTAACACTGCACTGTAATGTTAAAACCTGTGCTTACATTTTGGCCTCGTGTTAAGATTTGTGGTTATTATGGCAACAACAATTGTTAAAACAAGTAAACCATCTTGCTTTACCGAAAAGAAAAACTTTTTATTTGCTTTTGATTTGCTTTGTGTATGAGCAGATTGCAGATTGTTCTTTTGATGTGTTACCCTCGGGCGTGGGAGAGTGTGCGTCAAGTCTCGGACAAAAGTTTGAATGTGTTTGTGGTAAGGCTATCACTAAGCAACAGTTTGAATAAAAAAGAGAACAAAACCAAAAGTTGAGAATGAATGCGTCTAATGAATGCGTCTAAAGAAATTTAAGCGGCATTAAAGTGTCTGGGAGATATAATGACTACAGTGAGAAAAAAATTAATAAAGCGGGCAACATTATTTGAATTCGTAATTTAATTCGTAAATAATAATGTTGGTTCTGGTATTCTTAGAAATTTTTTTAGATTCTAGTTTTAGTCGCACCTAATCTGTTTTTGAAGTCGCGCAAATGTTAAATGGTTTTTGAAGTTTTTAATTCTACGCTAATGTTTAGATTTGACAAAAGCAACATTAAATCTGTTCCATATTGAGTCATTGTCATTAAATAGTCTGTATATACGTATGTATAATGGATAAGACGGAAATAAATGCTGTAAAGAGTAATAAAATAAGAAATATTTATTGATTTAAGAAGCGTAAGGATTTGAATGATTCTTTCAAATGCATTGAATCCTGATGACATTTATGTTACATAAACCCTTATGATGCACTTAGGCAAATAGGGGGGTAGTTATTAGAGTTGTTATGATTTCATATAAAATGCTAGCTAACGTTCGGGATAGCGTTAACAGCATTGATTCAGGATCAACGGGTATACAATGAGTATACAATTCACCGCAGAAGATTCGTTTTATTAAATTGTAGAAGCGATCATATTTATAGGCTTTTGTTTTTAAATTATTATTATTCATTGCCGCTTAATTTTGTTTCATATTCATTTTATACGTTCTCTTAGTTTTCCTTTTGCTCTCCTAAATTGGCAACAACCACTGTCCTTTGGGGTACTTTATGTTCCAAAAACTGTTGTTGTTGTTGTTGCTATTGCTGTTATTATTCTCAGTTTATAGCTTGTTTAACTTGTGTTTCCTGTATTAAAATTTTTATTTACGCTTGTTTTTCTGTTTCTTTTCTCTTTCTTTTGAATCTTTTGTTTTACGCGTTTATCCTGGGGAAATCCTGTGCAAATCCTTTTTCATAAAACACAAATAATCCATGCTTATTATTTTTTTCTTCTGTTCTTTTGTCTTAATTAAATATTAAAAATATAATACAAATCAAAATGAAAACAATTTCGTTGAAGAATGAAATTATTTTTTGTGTTTAAAAATTTTTTCCTCCGATTTTATTCATTCGATGTTTTTGGGTCACAAATGCAAACATTTTGTGTTTTTGGTATGGAAAAAAATTTTAATTGTTGAAATGAAGTTTTGTTGTGCTCTTGTTTTTCTGCTAAAGTTTTTCAAGTACAGAATTTTTTTTATGTTTTTGTTGTTTAGTTTTATAAAGATTTTCTTAATTAAGATTCTTTTATACACAATAGGATTGATATTCATTAAGAAAGAAAAGCAGAAATTCTTATTTAAAATGTTTAAATGAATTGAGAGAACTTATTTCATTTTACTTTCATGCATACATACTACGACCATTACTTTATTGGTACTTTAGTCACGATTAGGGCGTAGCTTAATTTAATCCATATGTGGTGGACGGTGTCGATGATGAACTATAGCAATGAGTTAGTTTTAGAGCTTTGCCAGAAGACTGTTGGAAAGGCATCGTCATAAGGAATATTTACGTTTTCAGTTTAAGAACGTTTCGCATTCCACTTTGGCTTGTGTACAGCGTCAAGCGTTCTTGCAGTATAGTCTCTGAAGCATTCTGACAAGGCTAGACATTGCCTTATAGAAACTAGTACTAGAACAATAGAATAGTCTTGCAAGAATTGATGTCATGTGACTAATTGTTCTCGTACTATTACCGACACAGAAATTATTTCTACAGACGGTTAAAGTCGAGCTTTGCAATGAAGTCACTTTTACAGAACCCAAATGGCGAAGATATTTTCTAATGCCAACTATTTGTCTCTCGTAAGAAACTACTATCACTAGAATCCATATATGAAAGAACGAATAGCACCATTTACGGAGCCAATTTCTATGAAAATTAAAATCAAATCATTTAATGGAAATAAAATGAAATTAATTTGTTTTCCTAATTGACTTTTTCTTATAATTTTAATATGTGTTCGTGGCAAGTAAATTATTATAATTTTCACATTTCACAGTTCATTCTTATTTGTTCTTAGATTCTGTTTATCATTTGAAATTATCACCAGCTGGCTGACTTGCTTCCTTTTTTTGTGCTCATGAAATATTTTTTTATGGCTATTGTTGTTGTTTATCTTATTGGCATTATTGTAGTTTTTGCTTTCGTATGTAATAACTGTTGGCATTAAAAAATATTTAAATTGCCTTGAGCGTTGTTAATGCTAGAGCTGTAAACCAAAATAAATACTTATGGCGGTATATATGAACTGCAATACACTGAGAAAAATAAATGTATTGTTTTCCTTTTTATCGAAATTATCTCATATCTCTTCTGTTATAAATAGTATTCTGTGAGTATTGTGACTTACTTTTAGAATCCATTTTTTATTTTTGCACCATCGTCTCTACCACATCATAAGTATTCGTCGTCATTTGTTATTGTAATTCGCCAAATAATAGTTATTGTTCAAGTGTATGTATATTTTACGTAGTTACTGTTATTGCTATAAATGCCTTAACATTTGTATGCATATTGTGGGACCATAAAAAAGTAGTTTTTTTGCTTATTTTGAAACAAACTTTCAGCATTCCTTGTAGCTTTACACAGTAACTCAAAACTAAGGAAATATTATGATAGAAAAATATTAAAAAAACCGATAAAATTGAAATGCTAGTTGTATAGAGTCTTGCAACAGGGATGACAGTCTGTCAAATTAATTGTCAGTTATTCACCATGTCTACTCTGCCACCGTGGACGGATATAGCATTCAACGACACCTGCGATTTATAAGATTATTTGATCAAATGTTCCGTTCTGACACTAATTTTCATCGTTAGCGATTAGGCCCATATCTGTATGATGGGGTACCCGAACAAAGGAAATTTGGAGCGCTACCAATCCGCATGAGATGCAAGCACATCGAATGTATACCGAAAAGATTACTGTTTGGTATGGATATTGGGCTGTAGCCATCGATGTATGTAACGATGTATTCGTCGTAGTCTAGTAGGTAGTGTGTTGGCTTATTAGACAAAAGCCCAGGGTTCGTATCCCCGGAAATATGAAAAAATATTTCTTTGGCGGCTTCCTCTCAGCAGAAGGAGTAAATAAAATTGCCATGAAAAGTTTCTCAAAAAATCTGTCGTTCGGAGTTGACTTTAAACTGTAGGTCCCGCAACTAGAGCATAAAATTAACGCACACAACATAAGTGGTGTGAAAGACCGTAATCCTGACTGAAGGGTTGTAATGACCAATTATGATTGTGTGTAACGATGTATTCTAAATTTCATTTAAATTTAAAGAAAGTTAAGATTTTTTTTGAAAGAATTAATGAAAACATGGTTCAGATAACAATCGAATTAACAATTAAATATAAATACCTCGATTATCCGAGATGGCCAAACATCAGTCTATTGTATTTTGTTTGCAACGTTCTCAAATTGTTTGGTACGATTTAACGTGATTACCTCTATTATCCCTGAAGGCAGAATTTTTCTTATTGACTTCAAATTCATACATACAACATAATAAACATGAAAACGGGGAATTCCCTTGTTTGATGAGTCAGAAGCATCTACAAGTGATTAGTTAAAATTTGAAATTTGAAAAGTGCGGGTGGTTAGATCTTGTTATTCGATTAACAGTGAAAATTGATTATCCGTAATGCTTCTGGTCTCGATCATCACGGATAATCGAGGCCCAACTGTATATGTATTTATGCTTTTATTGGAGTTAAAAACATCCAACAAATACGTCAAATATCAGTTCAAAATATTATCCTTAAACTATAGAAAATGAATTTAACAAATATAACGGTATTGTCTTTAAATTCGTTTTAACAACCAACATTCTGGGCATATATCCCTTCCTAATGCAGGGTACCGTATTCGAATTACTATCGTATTTCAAGTTTAAATATATTCTGATTAAATTTGTGGCTTTTGCAAAATATAAATTGAAACCGTCGCTGTAATTTACCTGTGAGTGTAAGATTTTAAATGTAAATTCCTTTACAGGATATGCTCTGTCATGTCCGAGATCAAATCATTGAATTGCAATATTTCCGTTACATATTTTTAAAATTAACATCAACTCGAAATGTTCTTAATATCACGCTGTCAGTATCTTCTTCTGTCTATATTCCTCATATTCACATACAAACACACTCTTACGCACAGTAAGAAGCAATGTGTGTCGTTGTGACTTTTAAAAATTAAAATAAAAAAAGGCAGACAACAACATGTATTGAATACCAATTGGTGTCCATTATGTTCTGTGTTTCATTTTCTCTTCTTCTTCTTCTTCATCTTCTTCTTCTTCTGGTATAATAAAAGTTTGTTTGTCCACTTCATACTCCATTTGTTGATTTTCATGTTTTCTTATGAAATTAACATACACCGACGCATGTGAACACATGTTTATTACGGTAGTTAAAGAGTGTGTGAGAGAGGGAGAGAGTGATAGAATGAGAATCATTACAACATGTCGTTTTTACGCCTTAATTGCCTTTTTCTTTGATATCGTAATTACAATATTTTAAAAATATTTTCTCTTCCTCTCTTATTATGTTGGAATATTACTCACTGCATGTGTGTGTGTTTGTAATATGAGTTCGTGGCTCGTGTATATATTTAAAAGCAATTCTTTTTGTCGCTTAATGCGAAACCTTAAGCTATGCTACGTTTTTTCTTTTTATTAATACGTTTGCTTGTAAATTTTGTAATTGACGTTAATATGGTCACCATAAAATCTTCCAATTAAAGACAGTTGAATGGCTGTGTGGTATTTTAAAGGAAAAATATGAATTTTGTTTTTAAAAAGACTGAAACACATTCGTTTTTGTAATTAGTTTGTGAATACTTTCAAATTTGTTTACATTTAATTTAATGCAGAAATAAATATTTGGCAAATCCTTTTAAGTTATTCCTTTTTATTTTTGGCAGTTCATTATTTTTCCTTTAGAATCTCAACAATAAGTTACAAGGCCAATAGTTCATTCATATAATAATAATAAGAAATTAAAGTAAATTTGCACAATCGATTTGAAGTCTTTTGTATTTGATTTATTTTTTATTTATTCTGTGTTTTATTTTAATAACTCTATTCGAATTTCTTCTCTTTTCAGTTAAAAATTGATCTTATCTAATGGCAACACCAAAAAAATAGTTTAGGAAATGTTCATTAAGAAGTAAACTTAATCAAAAACAAAAGAAATATCTTTTACAAAACGGTACCAAGAATAAAGTGTGTTTAGAGGATCGTTTTTAAAGAAATTAAAAAAATTAAAAAAGCAAAAAAGAAAAATACAAAATTAATAATTAGCTAGTCATCAAAATGTATTGCAATAATTTAATAAATATAAATTTTAATAATTAATAATAATCAATAATAATCAATAATAATTAATAATTAATAAAAAGGCAAAAATAATAAAAGATTTTTCAATTTATTGTGATTCTTAAAAAGATAAGAAAAATTAAATTAATTAATTAATTATGCATTTAAATTTCATATTAAACTAAATAATAAAAGCTTAAATATTTTTTTAAATTAAAATAAAAACAAAAAAAAAAATAAAATAAAAATAAATTCAAAGCGCCCCGTTGTTCAGTAGCAAATTTAAAATTTAAATTTAAATTAAATTGAAATATAAAAAAAATAAAGAAAAACCAACACAAATAATAAAAGTCTTGCAATCTTACTTAATAGAAATTCAAAATAGAAAAAAAGAAAGAAAACAAAAAAGGAAAACGTCATTAGCTTTAAAACCAAACCAAAACAAATCAAACTAAATCAAACCAAATTAAACCAAAGTAAAGTAAAGCAACTGAAAATATAAAAAAGAAAAGTAAAAGAAAACAAAAAATATCCAGCCATCCATCCATTAGTTTCAAATGAAATCGCATTGTAATTAGAAATTAATACCTAAAATAACAATAACAACAGCAACAGAAAGAAAGTGGCCAAATTAAATTTAGAAATTAATAATAAATAAAGAAATTTATAAAAAGTAACAAATTAATAATTAATTCAATAGTTAGTTTGACTTAAAATAATTTTAAAATAACAAAAAAAAAAAAAAAATAAAGAAATAATTAAAATAATCGAATACAAGATAGTAACATAGTAACGGTATAACAGAAAAGTTTTCGCTTAAATGAGTGTGTGTTTATTCATCAATTCATCTGCTTTCAAAAATTTCTTCTTCCATTTAAAATGACGTGTGATCACAATTTGACAGAAAATGGAAAACTTAGATAAAAAAATATGTCGGAAATTAATGCAATAGAAATGTAAAACAATTTAACGCGTTAAAGTGTTAAAACATTAGAAATTAGTGTCAAACGCTGGTAAAAGCTATTACCAGAGCGTTGCCATATATAGTGGATAATATTTAGTTTGTTTGCCATTGTTGGCTTCAAATAAATATAAAATAAAAACGCCAAAATGACTATGTGGCAGAGTGGTGGCATGGGAGGAGGTCATGGCTCCCAAAATAATCCATGGATGAAACTGATGGGCATTGTACACAAGGAGCGACGGCATACGGACAATGTCACCAGTCAGAGTGGTTCCAACGAGAGGAATTTAAATCAGTAAGTATATAATTTTGCTTTGCTTTCATTTCCTTTCTAACCTTAAGCTTTTAGTTTCTTTACGTATCCACCATTTTATTTTATCTGCTTTTATACTCTTCTCTTGCTCTTAAGAGTATTTCTCTTGTAAATATTATAAATTTTGTTCTCCCGCTTCGAAAAACCTTTCGGGATTATCTCGCATTTGCTCTGACTTCCATGTTCAGTAAAAACTGAAGGATTTTGTGCTATGAATTCATAAAAAAAAAATATATTTTCATCATCATTATCAACTTTATTATCATGCCACCCACCAACATTTATTTCCTACGTTTTTCACTTCATTGCAGCAATGACTGTTTCATTATTTCACCCTTCTTTCCATTTTTGTACTTTTATTTGAGTTCATACATAATTCTACCGTGACATATTATGACACAATGAAAAAAGAAATAAAAAGACGGAAAATAAAAGAAGAAAATAAATTTAACATGGGTTACGTGCTTAATCTCACTTAAGGCTCCGAGTTAAAAAAAATCCCAAAAAATATCCAAGGGCTGATGCCTGCTGCATTGTTACTGAATGAACGGATAAATTTGGTTGGTTGGCTGGCTGGCTGGCTGGCTGGCTGACTGTTAAAGATACAGTGTTGTCATGTAAACGAGTATTTATTTTGGGGATTTTATTTTTATTATACAATATTATCCGTTGTAGGGACTACGTTCGTTTTATTTCATTTCGTTTTGTTAGCATATCTGGGCAATATTTTTGGCAAATTTATTTTCAAAAGTGTTGAAAACATTTCAATTATTTTACTCTTTTCCTGATAATACGATACATTTTATTCCTAAGTAAGAAATTTCATCGCATTTAAAACCAGGAAACACCAAAGACTACCAACATCAAGCATGTAACCGATATGACATTGGTACTCAAGCATATTGAAAAGTACTTTTACTTTGCAATACATTAACTATCGAAATATTCATTTCTTAATATTCTTTTCAAATATCAACACTTATTTCAGTTTATGGCTTATTCTTGCCAAAAGTCACAATTTCACCTCCTTAGTGCACTTATAGGGTAATGTGCAAAAGACCTTAAGCCACATTTTTTTAGGAATAGACAGAGAAAAATTTTAAAAAATAATGTCAATAAAATGAGTCGCCGGTTTTCTTTCAACGCAAGTATTTTTAGAGGATTAAAGAAAGAAGGAAAAAAATTATCATTTCAATGCAAAGATAACCGGGGAGAAAAAAAGGGGAAAACATAAAAGAAATGTTGCCGTTTTAGGTCAGTTGTGGTAATAAAAATATAAAATCTAATGTAGGCGCATAAGTGGATGGCGATACTATTTTAAACATTTTATAACATTCAATGAATATTTTCCTCACACATACATACATACATACATACATACATTCTTTACGAAATATATTTGCATTCCGTTTCGGTAAATATATTTAGAAAAAGCAAAAGATCTAACAGAACCAAATCATGCCTGTAAGCTGCGATAAGCGGATGAATTCATGTTGAGCTACGAACTTAAAAGATAGACAAGAATTTTAAAAATTATAAAAACAAACACTTTTTACAGTGGTTTTAGAACTCCATTCGTTTCTTTAGCAATGGATGAAATGGAGCATATTTAATGTATACAAGAGAGAACACTTGCAATTCTATAACATGTTTTGCATTTTACATTTCAACTCAGTTTAAACAGATGCTTATTACACTTTCTTTTCCATTCCTGCTGCTTTTACTTCAGGCAGTAAGAGGGCAGCATATTCAAATGCATACTTAAGGAAATTTATTTTCATTAATGAATAAAGTGCATAATTAAGTGCAATATTAGCAATTTGCTATTGTCACCTGCATATCGGCACAATATTAATCAAGAGAAATGGTATGCCATTATAAAATTTTCTTAATTATTTCATATTCTCTCAACACTTACTATGGTTTGTAGGCGGCTATTGATTATTATTTCAAATATACTGCACTGTATTTGATGTAATGACTTTGAGCAAAGCAGCATTCAGTGCAGTATCTGGTAAATACTTGTCGATTCATTTATTTTATAAAATTTAAATTCGATCTAGAAAACAAGGTAGCCTCTAAAATTTTATATTTTTAAACGATGCTTTTTAAGTGTAATAAGCATTTAATGTGTAAGGCAAATTGAACTCAAATGTTGCAAATATGTTCCAAGATTAATTGTGCCTTTCGCTGCCCAGCACTACATACAAGCTTCTTTCAACAATAATAGGTAACAAATGAAAATGTTCTTTTAAAGATACCAGGCTGCTTGCAGGACTGGAAAATCGACGACAGTTCAAATCTTTGCTCTCCGACAAATATTTTAAAAATAAATCGTCGAATATGGATTGAATACCGCCCAACTCTTTATACCTTATAGAGAAGCATTCGATACGATTAACATATAGCATGCCATCTTCAAATTTAAAGAAAACAAAGTGTGTGTGACATACCATAGATATTTTTTACTCATTTGAAAGATCTATTGATGATGCATTGTGGTATATAACATCGTTCGAATGCCCATCACGCCTTCTCTGGATGGCTTTGGCGCATAAATCTCACTGAATTTGGTCGATTGTATTTGCTATGTTCGATTAGAGTATCACGTACACCGCGACTTAAAAAAACCCTACCAGAAAATTGAGATCGCGGTAAAATATGTCGATCTAGGTGACCACTTTACACTTCGATCGCTGTGATGGTCTGGCTAAAATGTTTTTGTTTTGAGATTTATTGGAGGCTCCTAGATGTCATCTGAATTGGTATCACTCGAAGTTAACAATTTTATTTGTTCACGTATCCATTCATCCACAAATGTGTATGATTTTATCACTTCTTCTGTTACCATGCGAATCGAAAAAAGTAGATAAACACTCTGCAAGAAGTATTCACTGTACTATTTTACATAAAACTATTCATTTTAATCATGCAACAATTGATTGCTACCTGTGGAAATACCATTTCTGGAGAATTAAAAATAATTAAACATTTCGAGAAGTACAATTAAGACAATATTTCTTTCGTTCGATGTTTCTCAGAAAAGAAAAGTAAAAAAAAAATAATTCAATAGTGAATATTTAATCAAACTTCATTAATTCAACGACAAAATGTACTGCCGTAATCCTTACACTACTCTTCCTTGCTCTCTCTCTCTCTCTCTTTCTCTCCCTCTCTTTTTCTCTCTGTCTCTCTCTCTCTCACCCTCTTAGAAATATATTTTGTTTAGAAATTTAGATGAGAAAACAATAAAAACAATTTTAAATTGTCTTTATTTAACTTTTACTGTTATTGTTGTTGAGTAGTTGAATTGACGTAGTATTAGTAGCTGCAGTTGTTTTAACGAACGAAATCAAAACATATACACGCAGCCCGATATTTTCTACTGAAATGGTGTGGATGGGTGAATGTGCATGCAAACGTTTATCCGTTATGTAAAGATGGCCTAAAAGTGTTGATTGACATGTACATGTGTCCAAAATGTCTATGTGTTTGCATATTATACACGTACACACTTATACATGTTATCGCAAATGTTTGCCTACATATTTGTATTGGTATTTAAATAAACTGTTAAGCATTCAACCATTTTTGTATGGACGTATGAGTGCCTAAGTATTCTTGTCGACATTGTATTACTCTCTCTCTCTCTCTATCGTTCTCTTGCAAGTGTTCATTCATACGCAATCAAATCATCCAGTCCATGTTGAAATGAAAATTGACTGCAAGAGTGTAGAGTAGATTAAATTTTACACTTGCATACATACATACATACATATACACAATACAGACGATTCATGTGTATAAATGAATACTTTTAGTTGTTGTTTGTAGCATTATTGTTGTCACTTGTTATGGCACTTAATGGTTTGAGGCTTCTTATGTTTTTGTTATTCTAGCCCAAAGTATCATTCATAAATTTATGTGCCCTACAGACGAAAATTTTCCCATTAAAAATTTTTTTTTATGTATCTTATGCTCTCATGCCTTGAACGCCTAAGGCTTTAAACGTATTGTTATTTATTTTGGTTTCAATTTTCACACACACACACACACACACACACACATTTTTTATTTTTATTTAGTTTTACTTTCGATTTGTTTGTCTGTTTGCGTTTCATTCAATTACAATGTGTTTTAATTTCAGTTTCAATTGCATTCAGCAATTAAAATTTTATGTGAATTATTCCGATGTTGTCCTTTATAATAAGATATGAAGGAAGACCATGTCAAAAACAAAATGAAAGAATGAAACAATCTAAGTAAAATATCCTAAGTGGATACTGAATCAGGAAAAAGTAACAATTTTTGTAGAGTTTGATTCGAATCATCCAATAGATGATCTAATAGGTAATTGTTCGGACGATAATGCTGTATTATATTCGCAATTCGACACCGTTTAAAACACAGCAAAACGGGATGATAACTAACACTTCTCAAAGGTTTCTCACCACTTTGCCTGCGTTATTGCTTCTTAATAAATAAAACAGTTTCGAATTGAATTCATTTGAAATATGCCAGGCACTAAAACGGTGTGTGCGTACATTCTAATTGACTTTAAATTCCATGTTCATACATGGCGTATGAACAACTTATTAAATCATAATTTATTCTTGTTGATGCATTAATGCATGTGTAAAACGTATGTATGCTTCTATCATTCTAAATATGAAACACATTCAAAGAATTGCTTAACCCATAAAGCTATTGCTAATATTTTCATAGAATTAAACCTTGTGACTGCGATTAATTATATAATTGCTGGGGAGCCATTAACTCCGTCTCATAAGCATGCATCCGTTGTAGATGAACTCATGCATGTTCATAGTTATTGTCAATCTCTTGAGATCTTTTAATTATACGAACTAAAAAAAGAAAGTTTTTCGCTGATTTCTCTTCTTTCTTTTCCTTTTTAAATTAATTTTTTTTTTTCGCAATATTGCCGTAAATTATTGTGGGCAAAAAACGGCAACATAATGTTATAAATTTACGATGCAAACAAGCAATAACAACATAAATACTATTCGTATTCCTATAAATATGTTGTTGCATGCAACAAATGTCATAAAATGTAATTTATAGAATTTTTATTGTACCACTATTTTGTTTTTTTTTTTTGTTCTTGCTTTTGTAATCATTTCTTTCATTTTTATTTCGATTTAATTTTGTGTTGTTGCTTTTCAAGTTGTGTTATGTGGCTTAAGAGTTGACTTTGAATTGCTTTGCTATTGCATTCAACATGCATTTATGCTCATACTCATACTCATACTCATACTCATGTTCATGTTCATGTTCATGTTCATGTCCATGTTCACATTCAAGCATGCCATTTCGATTTTAAAACATTTTTACGTTTTACTGCTGCTGCTGATCCTGCAAAAAAAACCGATTTTTATGTGAAATGAATAAGAAAGTAAGTGGTTGTTGCCAGTTATTTTTTGTTTGTTTGTTTTTCTTTTTGTTTTTTTTTTTTGCTTACATTTTATAGGTATTGTTGTTGTTATAATTTTTCTTATTAAATGTCAGCACAGTATGTGACTTTCTCTTTTTACAAACATTATTTACTCGAGTGTATTTGTGTACGAATAAAGAAAAACTACACTTCCTTTTTACTCTTTTTCTTTTCTCTCTTTTTTTTAATTTATTTTATTTTATGTTGCATTTGGCAAAAGAAATATAATTTTTATATCTTGCTGTTGTTGCTGCTGTTGGTTTGATGGTATGTTTCTTCTCTATTGAGAGTGGCAACTCAGCTGTTGTTTTACCATTGCTAGTACAATTTGTTTTTTTTTTAATTTTTTTGTCAGCATGCCAAAAATGTGTGTGTGTTTGTTGTGGTGCTTGTGCCATGGCTAAAATGTATAAACTGAGTACTCTTTTCCATTTAGCCAGTCAAACAGTTAGCCTGGTCATAAGAAATTAGTAACTGTTGCTTTATTAAACATTCATTAGTCATGAGAGATGTCAGCACCAGAAAGAAGGTTTATTAAGTTTTGTGTACAAATATTTCACAGTCACATTCACTACATACTTTATTTATTTTTATTTTTTATATCAGCTGTTGCCTGTTTTCTCTTTTTTTTTTTTTTTGAAATTTTAAGAGTTTGTTTGAGAGTAAGGAAGACGTGACTTTTGATCTGTTAAATGAGCGAGAATTAATTTCTGAAAAAAAAATCGTTTTCTTTCTTTATTGTATCCGAAAGAAAATAAGTATTATACTTAAGCAATAAAAGAAGGATACGGAAGACATGACTTATTGTGTAAAAATTCTCTAGACGGATGATCGAAGACAGACTGAATAAATTTTTAAGCGAAAATATATTCGCTTCATCTCATCCACCACTATGTCTATCGATATTGTTTTTGCCACTACCAGTATCGCTTAATCAGAAATCGCTTATCTATCTAATCACGCTTAGGCGATACAACGAAGTGAATTTCCTCCTTGTCGCCCCTACAGAGATTGCTTCCGATCATATTGGGCCAGTATATAACATTATCGCCGTTATAACTCTCGATATTATTCTCCTCTTAAATGGATTTGTTCCTCCAATCTTCGGCATCAGTCAGTCAGACCTCCTTGAGTTACAGGTGCGTTTTCACCAATGAATTTTATATGCTCCTTGAAGTTCAACCTGTATTTTATGGCCCTTTCCGCTTTGATCTTAGTGTCTTCAAAGCAGCCTTGAGAATATTCGAGAGAAAAGCCCTATGTAAGATCTTCGGTACAGTGGGATTTGGCGATGATTTCCGCATACGATCCAACAGTGCGCTCTATGAGCTCAACATATCAATCTGCATATGTCGGCGAAGAGGACCAAAACGAGGAAGCCCTATCATCGATTGGTGTGACCAACAGGCGTAAACGCGCAAGAAGCAGAAGGATGTGTTACGTTAGGCAGAAATTCGTTAATCGGATTGTTAATGGCCAATAAAATAAGTAAGACTTCAAAGGTCACTTCCATTCTATCCACTATTTTCCGGCCACTTATTAAGACGGCCTCTGTATTGTGTGCAACAAACGTCAATTCTACCTCATAAAGCCTTGCTCCAACTTTTTAACCTCTATATATACATATGTGTGTGTGTGTGCTATGGCATTGTTATTGCCATAACTGTTACATGTAAAATTTGGTTGATCTCTTTTTTCTTTTTTGTTCTTCTCGTTGTCGAAATCAAAAAATTAGAAAATCTCTGTCAAAGAGAAAAAAAAACATATTCAAGAGGAAACGGAAGTTGATGGCAAATATGTTTAAGCTTTACACATTCAAGCAGTCTTCATACGTGAAGTTCGTGCGTATGTATTTTAAAAAAGTTTATCATTTTCTATTCATAACGTAATTTTTCTTTTTTGCTTTTAAAAAGAACACAAAAGAAACTTGTGACTGTATAAAGTAGAAGAAGCACTAGCAGTTGCAGTAGCGGTAGCATCAGCATCGTCATCATTATTTTGGAGGTTTATTTGAAATTTTAAAAGAAAACAAAGAGGAGAGTAAGAGGAGGGCAGTTACAAACATGCTATCCGTTTTAGACACTTCTAAGAGAATTTGTTTTCCAAAGAAGAATGTAAAAAGTTTTCAGTGTTTTCACTCTCTTTTTTTCTACTTCTTTGTTTCTATTTGTGTTTTGTTTTTCAGTTGTTTTAGAGGAGGTCTTAACATTTTAATGGCATAATTTAAAGGCTTTATATTTTGGCCATAAACTTTATTAAATTTCTAAATGTTTTGTTGGTCATTCCGTTTTCTAAAGTTTTTTTTTTTCTTGTTGTTATTAAGCCTGCTCAGAGCAGGTCAAGGATGTCATTACAGGAAATTGTTTTCATTTTCGTTTTTGTTTGATACTGAATGCACAAAAAAAAAACGGAAAAGTTTTCCTTTTTAACAAGTTTTTATAACAAATAAGGCCAGCATTTTCTAAGCCTAAGTATTATTATTATTTCTATTTCTATGCTATGTTTATATGTGTGTATGAGTGTGGGTGTGGGTATGGGTATGTCTGTGTCTGTGCCTGTGTAGTAAAAGTGTTTGCAATTTAATTTTATTGATACCAAAATGAAAACATTCCTTAGCCCTCTTCTGCGAATAATGCCTATGTACTACCCAAAAACTTCCATTAAAGATTGTCAAAAATGTTTCGAACAGTGTTATCCAATTTACAATCGATAAAAAAAAATTATGCTTATGACTGTCTGCAGATAATGGTTTCCTTTTGTAATCTGATGCTGGATCTGCTAGATTATGGGCTGACAGGGCGTAATTCAATAAATATGGATTGGTCCAATTTGATTTAATAAATAAATTGCTTTTCTATACATATTTTTCATATGTTTATTATTTGTTATTTGATTTTATTAAATTTTGCATTATTTTTACCATCTTTTATCATCTTATTCTTCTGTCAATTCTCCTTATTGTGCTCCTATAAATATATTTGCTGACAATGGCATCAAATGAGAAATACTTTCTGCAGCAGCCTAAAGGTCATTATGAAACAATACAAACATTTTATTACGGCAGAGATGAGAGAAAATAAATTTTCTCTTTTTCTCTCTCTCTCTCTCTGTCTTCTGTGCATATCGTCGAACAAGAAAAGGACTCACACATTTTATTCATTAATATTTAAGTATTAATTTTAAGCTGTTTGCGGAGACCATAATGCCTTAGCCAGATAAAGAATTATAATAAAAGAATGAAAGTGTTAATTTGCAAATGTTGCCTGCCAGCAAATTGATGTCACAAGTAAAATTGAAAACTTAAGCACTTAACAGATAAGCGAGATAAAATTGTTATTCGTGCAATTACGAAACTATTAATGGCTGCAAATCTAGATGAATTTCTAAAGGATGCATATATACATATGCACATACAAACATACATACATACGTACATACATATTTACTTGACAGATTAATATGATCATTGATTTTATATCATGCGGATTAGTTGGAGAGTGAAAGTGTTGCGTTTTTGTTCTTTCCTAATTCATTAAATTATTTACAGAATATTGGCTTAAATTTCAACGAAAGCGGTCAAGTAGTGGTGGATAGGTTATGAATAGTGATTTCGGGAAAAACGCATTTATGGTTCATGCAAATGGACGCGTTGCACTATTATGTGTTCTTTACCTTCCTTTTCGTATTATTTAAGTTAAAAGAAGGTTTCTACCTAAGTAATGCCCTAAAGTAATAAATACCATGAACAAATAAAATCGATTTTTTGAAAATTAGAAACTATACTAACCTCTTAATAATAACTAAACGGGGATTTTGAAATTAATTTTTAATTAAACTGTGTTATTAGCATGTTAGTTTGCCATTAATTTCTATCATTTTCATTGTAAAAGTTCTTTAAGATTTTTAAAGTGAATCTTCTTCTTTGACTCTTTAATAAAATTCCCATAGAAATTCATTACGTTCACTTAAGTTGAAGTTCCTCTCCACTCCTCTACGTTGTAAAATTATTTACAATTCATTTATTCTTTTGAAAAATGATTTCAAATTCGAGAAGGAAAAGTTTTTTGCATAAATAACGTACAGAATTAATGTTTGGCAATTTAAAATACTTTAACAAAAAAATCCCGAAAAAAAACGAAACTTCCCATCCCTGCCTACTGTTTTGGCCTGCCAGGAATGTTGAAATAAAAAGAGCATAAAAAATTAATTTCGAGGTACGACGACAGCAACAGCACTACTAAAGTAAAGGCCCAAACTTGTTGCTACTTCACTTGTTGTTGCTGTTGGGGAATATCCAAACCAAATAATTTGAAAACTTTTGTGTTTCACAAACAAGTGAAGCGATAGCCTTGAGACAATAAGTAATAAGGGATGATGGTTGGTCCTTAGATAAGTGGGGAAACGGATATAACTTAAGGTCAAAACTGTACACATACATTAATCATGGTTAAACCAACGTGAGAATAAAAATAAAAAAAAGAAACAAAAAAACGATAAGATATCCCAAATTAGAAGAAAAATGAGGGAAAGAAAAATTTACCATAAGATGAGATACTAGAAATGGTTCACATTCAACAGTTGCTACAAATTTGCATAGCATTCATGTGTCATGTCACTAGCGATTGTTAACACGTTGAGTTACCAATCAGTCTTCCAGATGACATTCTCATCAGTATAAAAAATTTTGGATGTGCAGGCACACATACATGTTAACGGAGATGTGAATGTGAAATATTTTAATTATTCATGTAACATAAGGATTACAAGATCCTTGATTGCATTTAAATCATTAAAAGTTAAATTGGCAAAACTATAACTATGTGTGGTAGGTTGTTATCCATGAACGGTTTTTAAGTAATTTTGCCTTGAGTGACATCTCGTATTCATTTCAATAGCTGTGGGATTTCCTTTCACAAATTGTTTGTTTGCATGACCACTTTCCAAGTCTAGGATATTTTTTTTTCTTCTTCTCATGCTTCCCTGGCTTCCTGGTTTTGTTTTTGGCTTTCTTTTAATATTTTATTCTTGCAATCTCATTATGATGGTCTACGATGTTGATTTTGTTTGTTTGTTTGTCTGTAATAAATTTATACACAAAATGATGAATTACATATCCATTAATGTCTCTACACATTTTAGTTTTATTATCCTCGTGTGTGTGTTCCTGTGTGTCTGTGTGTATTTCCATAAAATAACGTATTATTTATCAATTTCATTGCCTTCTTCTCAGACTCCCCTGCCCTTGTGGATCACTGCTTCATTTCATTGACTACATTGTTTGTGATTTTTTTTTTATTTTTCTTATCATTTTTTGGTTTGGTTTGAGACAAATTATGATTGCCATTTCAATGTGGCTTAAATCAATCAAAAGTTAAAGACAAATTACTTTCATTTAATTTTTTATTGGAATGTTTATGGTTTCAAAACAATTTGGTTTTTTGTTCATGTTTAATTGGAGAATTGAATGAATAATAATGCTAAATGACTAACGAGGAATGACATTAAAACAAGAAACATTTAAAATTTGAAGCTCTTTGAATATCGAATAGTTTTGTTTACACATTCATATTGCCTAACTTAATTGGTATCTCCTTAACAGGGCTATTTTTTTTTTGTGCCAGGTTCATAAATTTGAAATAAAATCAATAAGATTCTGTTTATGTTTGGCAAATTATACCCTTTGATCATGTACCGGTTACCGTTTCAGTTGTCCTCTTTTCGTAACTTACATAGGAATGCCTTAAGTTCATATTGGTGCATGTACCGTTTCATAAGAAATAACTTTGCGTTCATGGCTTCATTCGAAGTTGAACTATGGAGTTGTGACTCCTAAGAAGTAATACTGTTTGCTAAATACGATGCACATCATTTATGCATTCTCATTGGATATTTCAATTATTTCATGTTTCTTCATTCGAATAAATTCTTTAACAGACAATAATTTTAATTGCTTTTATAAATTCTCTTTCCTGATACATGAAAGACAACAATTTGTAATGTTTCGAATAAAAAAATAAAAAAAATAAGAAATATGGAAACAACTTGTTTAATCGTATTTATTTGGGATTTGTTGTTGTGGTCAATTGCTAGTTTGATTTTGGAATAATTCAAGCATAAAATTTCTTTCTTTTGAATTTTAAATATTTTCTTTCATATTCTAAAAACTTAAATTGTTGGAAAATAAGTTTTTCCAAAGACTGAAATATATGCACACATAGCACATACACACGTATACGTATAAATAATTGTAAATATATTTTGGTTTAAAATTTTATTTCTATGTGTTTTGAATGGATTTTAAATAAAATTAAAAACTTTTTTTTCTTCACTATTTGATACGCATACAATGCCAGTGAGATTTTTAAGGCATTACGGTAAGTTTGGTTATGTAAATAAAAATCCATGGCATAACTAAACACTGTTTACCTAAAATAAAATAAGAAAGTAAAAGAAATTCAATCGGTTTTACAATCTCTTACAAAAATTTTGTGTTTGGTCTTATGCCACCATAGATTTTGATTGGATACTATGTTTCTGTTTGGATTCCTTGTCACTTGTGTACTTTGCAAAAACCTAGCAGAGTCTCTTTAATTTAAAACCATTCAAAACCATCGTTTCTATAAATAGTTGAACAGTGTTGTTATAGTGATTTTAATTAATTATCATCATTAAATATACACACAACACTTTCATTTCATATGAATGGATTGAAGTCCTTTCATTTACTCACAGAATATTAAAAAAAAAAAAAAAAGAAAAAACCACTTAATTACATGCGTTCTGCCTTTTCATGTATGCATGTGCTTTACATGTATGTACGTACGTATGTATACAGAGTTACGCATGTTTACCATAGATTAAGTGACATTACATCACGATCTTATTTATTCATGTAGTTTTTACGCACGGTTCAGCAGTGGAATGTTAGGCATTGTAAAAATATTTCCGATGTGTTGTAATTTTATTCAGCGGATAGCAGAGTCTCTGTATCAATTCCACTAATTGTATTGAAAAATCCATACATTATCCACCGGACTCGACTGTTTCCGTTGTAAACGTGTGCCATTATTTCGAGTCGTTTTAGTTTTTCTCAAATGAAAATTATATCAGTGAGTCGCATCGATCCTTTGATTAATTTAAAATCTTTACCTTCAGGTTCAGGGTTTCCTTACGAAACAACATTTAGGGGAAAATCTTATCTCTACAATTTCAGCTAAACGTGATTAATTCGTGGTTATGTGACGTAAGATAAAGTATTCTAAAGCAATCTATTGGGAATGGGCAACTTATCAATGCTTGTTTTTAAGCCACAGGCGTTAGATAATAGGAACTGAGGGTTTATTCATTAAATTTTATAAAACTTAAGATAACACTCATTCAGCAATTCCATGGCTTCAGGTTTTATTCTTTATATTATAATCTGAAATTAATGGAGATTTATTAAAAAGAAAGGGAATGTCTTGTGCGGAGCCATCCAAAAATACTTTTTCTGATTATGTTATCAAAAATGATTCTTTGAATAATCAAAAATGGTGTCTTAACAAATCTGATAAGGGTCACAAGTGAGATTAAATTAAACTTGAAGAAATTCTAACTGACATATTCAAAGAAATGAGTTGATGAAGTTGATGATCCCAGTATGCATTATTTACGTGTTGTGTGGTTTTATTTATAAAGTGATTACAGTATTGTTTATTTAGGTTTACACTTAATCCTTTATTTACTTACACACACCATCCCCCTTGATGGTATTTAAATCATCATGGATATATCGTAAAGAAATAAATAGACTTCAAATGGTTTTACGTCTCTCTCTCTATATCTCTTTCTCTCTTCGATATGTATGTGAATAAAATGATTATTAACTTGGACGACCACCAGCAAATGGCCACAACAACACAATAACACGCAAATACAAACGATTATTTAACATAAAAATGACCCATTACAAGCATATGCATAACATAAATCTAAACAATAAACATATTTGCACATACATGTGTATGTATGTGTGTTCGACAACACATACATACATACATACACACATAGAAAATTTAAAGGCTTAAGTAAAACTCTTCGTGTAAAGAAAAATGCCAACAGCGGACATGATTAGAGATTTAAAGTGGCAACACGGCTGGAAATATTTCTTAAACAACAATAACAACAACAACACAATATTTTCTCTGGGATTACTTTAATGTGTGTGTATGTATGTGTTTTTTTAGGTGTGCGTGTTGGCATCCATTTATGTTTGCCATTCGCTTTATTCATGCATGTGTGTGTAATTGTGCCAATCGCTGCATGTAAAAAATTGATACGAATTACCAAACAGAAGTACGTACATGGAAAACAACAAAAAAAACAGAAAAAAAAGTATTACGTGTGGTCAAGCTTAGAGAATATTGTACGTATTTCGTATTTTGCTATTAAATTATTTATTTCTTCTTTTTTTTTTTTTTGTATCTCTTTTCCATATTTATTGACAACATCAAATAAGTTTTTAAATTTGCAACACATAACAGACAGATAGTACGGGTATTATACGTTCACAATGTAACAATCAGGGGCAGTAAATGTTTTTATAATTAAATTTAATTTTGATTTTGATAGATATTCCAGTTTTCTATTTTTTTTAAATAATTGTATAAAAGAAATAAAAGTACAGTGTAGAGAAAAGACCAGAATATCTGAATTCTTTTCTAATCACAAAAATTCGGTAAAATTTGTCCAGAATTGGTGTGTGGTCATAAGGATCAAGTGTTGAAATTATTGCCTGAACGTAATCGGAAATTTGTGGTCTGTATTGTATTGTACTATTGAATAGAATTGGAAAGAAATTTAATGAAATGGAAAAATGGCCATTAAAACTTTAATTTTTCCAATTAATACATAATAGTTGCTGCAGAGCGATGAATAAAACCAAGTGGGTTGGGTTGCTAATATACAAAAAAAGAATGTTTCATACAACATTATTTTTATTTAGTGTTATTATTTATTAAATTCAAAAGTTTTATTATCTTTGATCGGATCTGAATATAAAAACTATAAAAATGTTAAAGACATCATTCCGTTGTGATATCGAATAATTCTTTCATTTGGAGTTTAAATTTAATCAAATAACTTAAATCGTATAATTATACGGGGTCTGGATTGGTATGCCATTTTAAATCACATTTTCAAGTCTAAAATTGTTTGTGCCTATTAATTTTCCTTTACGTCTTTAATTATTATTAACGTGCATTTGTTTGTTCGTTTCTTTGTACACTTTTTCACTTATTTTCTAAGCTGATTTGATTGTGTGTGCCTGATTCTCTTGTATCTTTAATGTGTCGTTAAATTGTTGGCCTCTAATAATAATCATGTTTATTCTTTTCTTCTTGTTATTCTTGTTATTGTTGTTGTTCTTTGTGTTTTAGCATTTATTCAGAAGAAATGATATCCTCTTGTTGTTGCTTTTCTTACTTTCATATGGTTTTATTATCGCTATTGTCTGTAAGCAAATATGCAGCATCATTTCTCTTTTACGATGATTACCCAGACATAAAAGTGACACTGACATCAAAAGGTATTAAAGCATGAAAATGAAATGAAATGGCAGGATTTTGTATCACAGGTGACAGACAGACAAACAGACAGACAGACTGGCATATAATAAGCGTATGTTGTGCGAGCGAGTACTATCGTTAGCCTTATGAGTAGATTACGTTATTAAAATTAAAACCTTTGACATTAAAAATCTTAAACGTTCAAAATAGATTAGTAGGTCATGTAATATAGTTTAAAGCAAGGAATAAAAAAAATGTTATAAAGATTAAACAGTTTTTGAAAAGATTTTACAAAAGCAAAATAATTTTTCTATTTTTCTCTGTTTTTAAAAACAATTTCAGTTACACATCCCTGAGGATGGCCTAACCTTAAAGTAATTGAAATGATTTTATATAAGTGTGTGTGTCTGTCTTTCTCTCTTCCTTTAACTTTTCTCTAAGTTTCTCTAAACGTATACATTTTCACACACATACACCCACATTTACATTCACATTCAAAATCACACGCGCCCTCTGCACTTGTCAGTTGTTAAACGGTTCTGTTTTGAAAAAAATCCAACAATAACTTTCATTTGTCAGTTACTGGGTATGTGAGTGGCTGTGTGTGAGTGGTAGTGTGTTAGTATCTGTAACGTTGTGTCTTTGTATTAAAAATAAAACTCGTATTTGCTTGATTCAATAAAATTCATTTAGTGAGACATACACAGACCACTACCATATACACACACATACATATAATGTGCAACAATTTTTTCCTGCTTTCACTTACATTATGAGTTCTCTAAGCATATACGTGCATGTGCGTGTGTGTGACTGTGTCTGTGTGTGTCTTCATGTATGCAATGTGTCATAAGCAATTTGTAAACATTTTACTTGTTAAAATAATACCAAGTGAGTGTGAATAATATTTTTTTCTTTCTTTTTGTTATTTCTCTCGCTTTTGTTAACTTCATTATAATGGGACGCTTTATGGATTTCATTATCATCACCAGAAACACTTGTGACAAACGAGACAATAAAACTATTTGCCGTTAAACAGAAAGAAAATAAAAACGAAAATAAAAAGAATAAACCAGTGATAAAAGAATGCAAAAAAAAAAAGAAAAAAAACTGAAACCGCACACACATTTCGTTCGTTTCATTTTTCAAAGGAACCAAATAGTGCAGAATATTAAATTGAATGAAATGAAAACAAGATCCTTATCGTGTGTGCGGTTGAAAACTGGTGCAATCCATTAATGTTTTTCAGAAATTCACTTATTTCAGCATGAATTTAAGTGAGTGGCTGTACTTTCAATTTCAGCATTTTTTGCACACAGCACTGCTGAGAATACAATTTTTTATTTAGAACCCAGCTTATTTAGTGGGTTTCTCTGTATTTCTTTTAATTGTGAAAACTCAATATAATATGAAGAAAAAAAATTAGAAAATCCTCACATAAAAATCCTTGCATAAAAATCAATATCACTGAGTCGCTATAATTTTATAACAATAACATTTAGTTTAAACGATATTATTAAACAAGCTTAGAATTCAAATATCATTAACTGATGTAAATATTAACCGTAATTAGTTTACAATATTACTTTAAAACACTGTCAATCCATTTCATAATTTTGTCAGCCTAAGGTACAGTCTGCTTTGATTGCAGAACAGTTTTAAAATAAAAGTGGCAGGATTACGACCTAGTTTATCGCGCAACCCATGTTGTGGGTATTAATATCATCCATAAGTGGTGAGATCTACACTTTAAGACGACTCCGAACGACAGATTTGTGGGCGGTTTTGTTGTTTACTAAAGCAGCGATTAGAAATTCAAATTTATTGTATGGTTTTCTAAGTTTTCTAATGGTTTTGCGTCGTGTAAACATGACGTACCTTTAAGAACTTCTGATCTACTTCTGCACAATAATTAAAATAAACTTGGTACCTACAAAATTATACTCTTCGGGCTTGAAAATCTTCAAACTCCTGTCTTAATTCCTTTTCTTTTTTTTATTATTGATTGTTAATGATACTCATTACAATTATCGATCATCATAGCATGGCACTGAGAAGACGACACTAAAAAGGCCATCCTATTATTGAGGTATTTAATAACAATATAGAAAGTGAATGCGTAAAATGGTAAATGCGTCACGGTGCTTCTAGTTTATTAGAAGAACAATGGTAATATTTGTAAATTTTTATTGTCATTTTATTATTTATGCTTTATTTGACTTCCATTGCAACTTTTTGTTGTGCATGAAAATTGAAATTTTTGAGAAAAACATCTTAAACACACAAACATTATGTTTTCGCAGAGTATCAATTGAAAGAGAAGTAGTATTGTCCCACAATTCAAATGCAAATTATTCTTTTCAGATAAAACCTCCTCTAATCTAATCGATTGATTAATTTAATGAGGCATACAGTGGCATTCGTCTAATCGATATATTTTTAGATCTCGTACAAGTGCAAGTGCACAAAATAAATAGAAAATAAATTAGAAAGCCATTTAGAGACACCTAGAACAAGACGTCATGATTTTTCGTTAACGACAACAACAAACCACAATTTTATTGCAGAAAAATAAATGAAAAATAAAAAAAAAAGAATTCAAATGACAATCAAAGGAATGAAAATTCAATGTTTCCTGAACATAAAGGTGAAAAGAAAAAATTAAAATGTTAAACTGAAATAGTATTTGAGAAAATGTGGTTTTAATTCGTTTTTTAAATGTTATCTCTTTGTGTGTGTGTGTCTATGTTTTCTGTTTGGGTCTGGTTCTTTTACTTGATAGGTGTTTATTTTTAACTACAAAAACCCATTTTTTTTATTAACATTTTTATGTTGTTGTCGTTGTCGTTGTCGTTGTTTAAGTTTCATTTTCATTTCTTCTCTGCTTTACTCTTTATTTTGTACGTACGTATGTGTTTGTTTGTGTGTTTTTCTTTTCTCTGAGAATGTCAAAGTTGAATTTTGTTGCGGTAGTAATGCTACAAATTCTACAAACATACACACACATATACAGTGAACAGCAAAAGTCTTAGTACGCCAATATAGCATTTTAGCAATTTCATAAATTTTAGCCAAAAGTTTGTATACAAATTTAAAGTTTTTATATTTCTTTGTGTTCTATTAAAAAACAAACAAATTTTTTATGTTTTTCACAAAACAAAAGAAAAATAAAGGAAAACTCATGAAATTGCTAAAATACTATGTTGCCGTACTAAGACTTTCGCTGTTCACTGTATGTATTTGTACTCCCTCACATTAAGAGAGTGTATATGGAAGAGAGAGAAAGAGAGAGAGAGTAAATGCGGGTTATCATTGTAAGCTATGTAGCTTAACTGGCAGTAGTCTTTTGGTTTTTCTTGTTGTGCTAGGAGAGGATGCTTTCGTAAGAATTCAAACAAAATAGAAATGTTAATAGCAACAACTACGTTATTGCTGGGGACATTCACGTGTTTTTGTTTTTCTGCTATTATTGCTGCAAAAAGAAAAATAAAAACGACGACCTCACTCAAGCTCTCTACGAAGCGGATGTACATACTTCTTCTATTCCTTTCTTTTTCGTAAATATTTTGGCTTCGGTTTTACTGAAGTGAACTTGAAAGTTTTAAGAGAATTCAAATTAGCAATAGAAAGAGAACATTAAAACAGTGAGTCTGTGATTCTCTTTTAAAAGAGTAAACGAAAATAAAATTTCAACTTTTATAAGCTTCAAGAACTTTTTGGTAATGAACAAAAGCTTTATGGAATAATCGTAAAGATTCTGATTGCTTTTCAATTGCAATAGAGGGCACTTTAAAGGTGTGGAATACTTTATAGGAAATTTCTATTAACGATAAATCGATTTTATTTGTTTTTTTTTTCTACTGATTATGGAAGTTTATAAATTTATTGGTATTCTGAACAAATTACCACACTGATCTTCCCATATGTATGAATGTATGTATGTATGTATGTATATAATACACGTTTGCCAGGCCTTTTGCAATGCATCCTTTGGAGAAAACTTGAAAAGCTTCATACCTTTAGTGACTGAATTAGTTTTATGGTTAATAAATGATTGTATTGAGAAATGTGTTCAAAAATTGATCGCCCTGTTTGCTTTCCATATCCTTTAATTCGTTAGATTTCATTTATGGCGATACTTCCCTTGTACTATGTATTATTTTTGAATGACCAGGTCATTTCTAGGCCATAATTAATAATTAACTTTAGGGTTGTGATTTTGATAGCCATTTTATAGGTACATAATTGGGCAAGGCAGGAGCCTGGTTTCTCTAATATTAGGAACCGACATGTTTTAAACCACTACGTAACATATCAGCCGGATAATGACCCAAAACAAACACCTAAATGTGTGAGAGAGTTGTTTGTGGGTAATAAGATCAATGCATCGAAAATCTATTGGTTATTGGAGATCAAATATTACTTCAGCAAAAATTCTTAAGGAACTACAAACTTTTAATAGTGGAGGTATCCCATTTGACCGATTTGTCTGTATTCTTTATATAATGTTTCTGCTACGCACCAAACAGCATCTTCAGGACAACTGAAATACGCCCGAAACATAAATTATACAAATTTATATGTACTATGTATTAGTAACTGTAAATACTAAAGGATGAAAAGATTTTTATACTTACAGAACAGACGGTAATTCTATTGGTTTTGAATTATCGGTTAAGCGCCGCCATAACATGTGCTATATTCACTTCCTTTTCATTATCCTCCAAAAATAGAACTACAGAGCTCATCACATTTTATTTTCTAATATTTCCAACACAAGCACAAAATAAAAACACAACAACCAACACAATTTATTACTTTTCTCAGGCAACTGTTTGTCAAAATGGCATCCATAATACGAATTTTTCAAAATCGTTGTAACAAACAATATGCGTTAATGTCATACTGATTAATTTAACTTTACAACATACATACATAAATGCATCATTGATCATAAATCATTAATTCGCTAGTAAAAGAAAGTTCGCCGCTTTGAACTTTTGTCAGTATTTAGATAAACTTAATGTTCATTGAAAAGATGAATAGGTTCTGCCATAAGGTGCAACGAAAATTTCAATATCGTTAAAAAATAAAAAATTGATAAAAAAGACTGAAGTATATAAAACTCCTGACATTATCAACGTAAGATGAGAAATGACGCCAGTTAATTACAATTAAAATAAAGGCTTGTGGCTTAAAAAAATGGCATAAAGAAAGTCCTTTGCCAGTCAGTCAACCGATATGAGAATGAGAATCATTCTACCAATCGTTTGTATGTAACATGTATGTACTTACCATTGACGTCACAGTAGGAAAAAAAAACTAAAGAATATGAAATATTTAAAACATGTTGAGCATTAAACTTTTAAGAAGAGTATTAAACTCTGGGGGCAAGTCGTTCTTATTTTTTTTCTATCCATTGAAATCAGGTCAATAGGATGTTTGCGTTTATTTTTAAAATGGAAAGCGAATGTCATGTGCTTTTTTTCATAAATTACAAAAAAAAAAAAGAAAAAAACAATTATTTTTCCATGGTTTTATTTATAGTATTGAAATATAAACAACAAAAGCTTATTAATTATTTAAATTAATCTTTTTCTTTTTCTTTTATTTTCTTTACAGGTAAGTGTCCTTTAAATTGAAAAAAAAAAATGCAAAAATACGCTTCAAAAGTTCAGGTTGGTTTTTAACATTTTTTTTTATTAAAGAAAAGAAAAAACAAAAGAAATAAAATATTTTTAATCTCTAAATGTTTAGTAGTTAATTATACTGTTAGCTGAATATTAACTTAACATTTTCAAAAGCTTTATGTTAAACACACAGTGCACAAGTTTGCAAAATGTAAATAAAAGTAGTTGTCTTGTGTATCTAACAGAAATCGTAGAGTATGTTGAGTAGCAACATTGTTTCTATACATGTTGCGTTGTGGTTTTCTTTACTGTTTTGCTGTTTCGTTAGCCATGAAATTATAGTTTTTGTTGTTTTAAATGTGAATCATGCGCTCTGTTCAACATACAATAGAGCCTCATGCTGCAAAGAATTGTGCCGCATTTTGTTGTTTCGTTTGGAAATATTTGCTTATATTTTACGTTACACTTTAACAATGTTTGTGCGGATGTGTATGTATAAACATTGCATACCTACATATATACATATATAGGTATATGTTTTAAGGTTATTGTGTCACATTTGACGTCACTAATATTCTTACTTGTTTTTTTTTTCTTACTTTTTCTTTTTCTTCGCTATATTTTCATTGTCTTTTAGTTTATTTGCAATTCTTTGCAGTTGGTTTAATTTCATTCCCATACACATTCCCATTTCCATTTCCACTTGTTTAATTTTAATTTCATTTTCAAATTCACGCTTTTATGCTCGAAATAGATGCATTTTTTCGTGTCTTTTTTTTATTTCTTTGTTGTTGTTAAATATGAGGGAATAAATATGAATTTTTCATGTTAATTTTTATCGCCTGTTGTGTCAATTGAAAAAACAACATGCCTTTGGTTTTTACTTTTACATCCCGTAGTCTTCAATTACAGACTGTACAATGAAGAAATCGAATGATATTCGACTAATTTAATTTCTTTGACGTTTCTCATCTTTCTTTCAAATTAAAATTTGATTTTTCGAATTAAAATTTGAGTTTTATTTGACAGCAACCATTAATAAGTAATATCAACTAAAAGCAAACAAAAAATATTTTCCTTTCCATGAAACACCTTCAATATAACAATTCAATGGAAATATCCACACCTCTTTTATTTTATTAAACCACAACATAAAACTTAAAAAATTATTAAAAAAAAAAGAAAGAAAAAAACTAATGAAAGACATGAAAATAAATTGAAATAGACAACAACAATATTCAAATTTCCCAAGTGCAAAATTAAAAGTTTGTGTAAAAATCTACAGATTCTCGATCGATTGTCTTATTAAACACATGTTTTGTGTATCGATTTACAACGGAGGTTGTGTTAGAATGTTTTCTTTTTTATACCATTTGCTCAGAAGAAACATACTAACGCTTAGCATTTTCATGTGGAGCTGGGTGTGCATTTCACGAATAGAAGACGTTATGAAATGGTTAAAAATAGTTCATGTTTTGCTTTAAATATAAAATGCGTTGACCTTCACCGTATGACTACCAATCACTTGTACTATTAATATCATATTTTATTTTTAGAATACACCTTTCGCGTTGATTCGTATGTTCCCCTTAGGTTAGGTAAGGTGGCTTAACCCTCTTAAAGGTAGAGGCTAAACTTAGGCCAACATTTACGTATCATTTGTCAATATTCAGAGAGGAAACTAAAGATATCTTATACGCCTGGCACTATGATATAATTGATGCCTTTATATGTAAACTCCAAATCAACAGAGTATTTTAAAGAAATGAAATAAGCTATGAGCACTTAAAATTTTAGTAATAAATAGAACAACTTATCCGCTACCTTTGAGGCTTAGGCTATGCACTGAGTACGGTACCTAAACTAATTAGAAATTATTTTTGTGTTCCTAATTCAAATTTAATCATAATTATTGTCATAACTTCAGTAGTTGTCTATTAAATTTGTGATTGTTTTCGATAATAATGTATCGATAATAACTTTTTATACGAATATCGATCAAAGTCTCAAGCAGGAAATTCAATTTATCATTAGATTTTCAAATAATTTGTTTCAACTTTGCAAAACACCTGGTCTTATCAAACTTGTTTACACATCAAGCCATTAAAAGATCCTTGAAATGATTATCTTGTAGTTGTAAATCCATTTTCATTAAAGAATGTCCGCCAATGAAGCTATATTTTACTGATATTTTCTTCGTCGTCTTTGTGTTTCGAAATCATTTCATATTGATTTCGGCCAATAATTTTAATTTATCAGTTCGTGAACCACTCTTCTTTATATATGGAACCAGTTGTCTCCAGAGTTGATATGCCCATTAAATAGACTTCCTATCTCTCTCAAAATCATTAGACGTCCCAAGACATTATCTTTAAAATTTTAAAATTGAGAGAATACTACTTCGGCTACGGAGCTTAACGTACCGTATTTATCTGCCGAAATTGTTACAATTTCGATTACAAGGTGATTAATAAATTCAACTCTTCCCTGATGGATAGTATACAATAGATTTCAAAAAGTGTGCATAAAAAACCAAAATCATTAGATGGGTAAGAAGATATATACATATGTATATATACATACATACATATGTATATATTTACATATTTAACGAATAAACTTTTCTTTTCAAATCCCGAAAATCATCAACCTGTCAGTTTTCAATCCCTCCATCAAATTTCTGTGAATTGTATCGCTTTTTTGTTTTGTTTTTTTAAATTGAATCAAACGTGGAAGAAAATTCATTATTTTTGGCCAATTTGTGCATTTCACTTTTCAATGGAAAAATTATTTCGTATAATATTTTCACCCTCTCATAATAATAACCTTGAACCAGTCAAAAAAAAATACACAAAATATCCTATAAAAACACGTCGATTAAACAACGACGAGCATGAATTAGATTTTCTTTGCAATACTGTTTCCCTGAGATTATAAAACAAAGCAACTAACAGAATTTTTTTGAGTGTAATAAATGAGATGCTCTGAGTATTAAGAGTGAAAATCAAATTTTGTCTCTTTTAAAAAAAAAAAAAAAAAATTGAAAAAAAATAAAAAAAATGTCAGCTGTTCGGAACTGTTGCTGCGGTTTTGTTCATAATCTTTTTGGTGCCACTTTCACAATCTCTCCCATAGACGCGGTTAATAATCACGATGTATTTGAGAAAGTGCGTGTTTGTGAGCGTGGGCGGGAAATTTTAAAATTTGTATTTTATTTTGAACAATAAATTCAAATCGATAATAATCGATAAAATATGTTTACATTCCTTATTCGTTTTCATTGTAACTCTAAGATTCTAAGATGTTCAAGTGCTTAAAGGAATAATTGAGAAAAAAATTAAAAATTTTTTGTCATTGAATTTGGCAGTTGATCAATTTTATTTTTTCATTTTTAATTTTAAATGCTAAAATCAAAAATTATTTTCTAGCAACTTGTTTGAATAGTAGTCAATATAATTTGGCGAAAATATAAATTAAAACATATTTTGGTTTTATCCTTTTATCATCGATTACGTTCAATAATTCTGGAAAAACAAACTTAAACGGTAAAACTAAAGTCATTCAAATCCAATCATATGATACCTCTACACCAAATAGGATGGGAGAAGAGTGTTTAAATATTTCTAAGCGGCAAATTAAAAAATAAATTAAGTAATGACATTAATCCGAATCCTAAGTAGCTGCTTATCTATATATCATAATATCGATTTCGATTTAATTTGAATTCTTATACTTTAGTAAGGATGTCATACAAATGTTAAGAACAGAATCGTTTTCATGGTGCACTTTACTCTATTGATTGTGGTATTAAATTGAAAGCTTTATGAGATTTATTCCATAGAAGTTCCCCTATATTATTCCGTATTTCTTTCCCTATCTATTGTACGGTTGAAAGATTCCTGCGGAAACCTTAAGTGTTTCCTAAAGGTTATTATAATCACTGTTGTGTTGCTAACTCTGCTTGTTGTGCTGTATTTAGAGGATCATTTAGCGATCATAGGATGAAGGATATTGCTAGTTTCCAAGTTCATAGCCAAATTCATATCTTCGATGTACTGAACGGCTGGCTGTTATGTTATGTGAGGTAGCTGGTCCACGCATTGTATTCGTCAGTGCGTTTTAACATTGTAAAACACAGTATGTGTGTATGCCATATTCGCTGTCAAATGCATTCGAAGAGTAATGCAATAATTGAACTCACGAACGCAATGGTTAACTGGACGGTGACAGAAGTAATCGCGGATTATGGCGTTATCCTTTTTTATAGGTTTTTACAGCTTTTATAATGCACTAATCTTAGTTAGAAATAATAAATAATGAATGGGAAATCCAGAAATCAACTAGAAACTACACATGAATATCTAAAGAAAAAATGTTCTTTAAATCTTGTATTTTTTCCCTTTTGTAGTACGAATCATAATCAAACTTTTCAAACTCTTTATTAGTTTTTTTGTCTGCGGAAGGTGTGGATTCATTTTGAGGCTTGGGTTTAATGCATTACCTAAATAAGTATTCAGCACATACATCCTTATTAGATTTAGAAAATTTGAAATCTTTTTTTATAACATTTTATAAAATGATAACAGAATTTATTAAAACGAAATCATATTGCTATTGTTGATTAACAAATAATAGCACAATTAAAAAGTCATAGATCCATCATTAAATAATCGAGAACAAAAATTCTAAACCAAATGATTCAATAAAACAATCAAACAACAATATCTTCACACATAAAATTCTATATTTGATGTTTATTTTTTTTTACCATCATAAAGAAATGAACTCTGTTTTCTGTCTAGCAAAATAATTTAAAAATTTAAAAAAAAATTTTCATGGAATTATGACGTCCAACGAGAAACATCCAAAAAATTATAAAAAAAAATTTTTGTTGGTTTTTTTTCTTATTTCAAAAATGATAGACTCGTTAAAAAGTATAAAAAAAGAATGTACCTGCCTTTCAAATTTTGAGAAAAATAAAATAAAAATAAAATAAAAAAATTCTATTCCAAAGTGTGAAAAACTCTGTGCTTTGGTTAATAAAGAAAAATTATTTTTTTAATGCTTTTTTTTTTGCTCAAATTGTTTTTTTTAGAGTCCACTGTTGGTGAAATGTTCGAATCAGTTGATCATGCGACGATCAAGAGAACGTAACATTTTTTAAACGGAAAAAATTATCGGGTTTTTGTTTTCTGTTTTTCTTCCAAGACGACCCCTGTGTTTTTTTCAAACAACCTGTGTGATTAATAAACATAGTGTTGGATTTCCTCTTTTAATCATTCGTTCCACCAACCCATCTCATACTGTAGATCGGCTTAGTTTCAGCATCATCAGTGTTATGCGATGAAAATTTAACTCCTTAATAATATTGGTGACGTTTACAATTTTGCTTTGTAGTGGAATTTGTGTGACAAATTTAATTTTTTTATTTTTTTTTTTTTTTTTGTTTTTCTTAAGAATTTGTGCTCGTGTGTATGTTTATATTTCTTTCATTATTTTTTTTTTTTTTGTCATCTTCTGTTTTTTTCGCTCTATTTATAATTATTTTGTTGTCAAATTCTTGAGAGCTTTTCTTCTCGTAAATGTTCGTTTTTTTTTTGGACAAATTATTAAGAAAAAAAAAATAAAATTAAAAAAGAAATGTTGACGTGGTTATTGTGTTAAAATTGTGACATAAGAAATATAATTTTTAGACTAATAGTGTATATTATCAAGTGCTAGTTTCCACCAAAGTGTCTTAAAAAAAAAAAGAATAAATAAGTAGCATTAAATGTTTATTTTAAAAAATATTAAAACAAACGGAAAATTATAAGAAATATTTTTAAAATATTCGAATAAAAATTGTGTATATTAGAAATTAAAAATTTAAAAAAAAATAGTTCAATATACTGCATATGTATGTATGTATCGGCATACATATGTTTGAAAGGTCAATTTTTGATGTGATGATTTAAATAAAACAAAACAAAAAATAAAAAAAAAACAAAATTGAGTTTATGTAATTGAGAGAATACAATATTAAAGAGTACAGTGAAAATAATTGTATTTTTTTCAGTAAAAAAAAAATTATTTGTGATAAATATTGGGTTAAAATTTTTAAAAGAAATTCCAATAATTTCAAAATACACGACCCACACTTCTTTAGGGGAGTGTGCGATCGTGTTGCAAGTATTTGTCTGTCCGGTGTAAAAGTATGTAAATGGATCGCTTGCATGGCATACATCTCGGCGCATGGTAGCTTAACACAAGCTCCAAGGTAAACTTATAAATAAAAAAACCACATTTTATTTATCACTCTCATATGTAATTCATTTTGAAATATAATTCATCTCATTAACTTGAAATCTTATTTAAATATCTTCAGAACGTATTTGTTTGTTTGTCTTGATAATGAATGTAAACAATTCTACAATTTTTTTTTTTAAATTGTTGCCGACTTTTATTTCAATATTCTGATGTTTAGTTTTAAAGAATCACGATATTTACGCAACAGTATTTATTTTAGAAAAATTTTCTTTCTTGAAGAATATAACAATAAAGGAACTACACGAGATAATAATCGGGGTACCTAAGATTATCAAAAGTAAACATATTCAGGGGCCGGTTTTTTCTACTAAAATCGTTTGTTTGACAACTACAGGAGGAAAACGACAACCTTGTGAGTCTTTAAATTTATTTCCTTAAACGTAAGAAAGGCATGTTTTAACCTTCAGTGGACATCAAGAGACCCGTTCCACTTGGTCAGATCATTATTAAATATTGGTTTTAGAACTTACTTGAACTCATCAACAATATTATTAAAAGATACAAATTTACATACATAA
This sequence comes from Sarcophaga bullata, assembly GCA_005959815.1. Lineage (NCBI taxonomy): Eukaryota > Metazoa > Arthropoda > Insecta > Diptera > Sarcophagidae > Sarcophaga > Sarcophaga bullata. The sequence continues at coordinate 449,499 of QOCX01000008.1, forward strand.
TTAGCCATTACAACCCTTCAGTCAGGGTTACGGCCTAGCTTCTCACACCACTTATGTTGTGTGTGTTAATTTTATACATGAGTGGCGGGACCTACAGTTTAAAGTCGACTCCGAACCACAGTTTTTTTAGAGTTTTTGCCAGAAATCTGCTGAGAGAAAGCCGCCGAAGAAATATTTTTTCCCATTTCGTTTTTGATGTTTGACGGCGGATTCAAACCCTGGCTTTCGTCTAATAAGCCAACACACTACCTAATAAGCCAATACACTATCTACTAGACTACGGCGACTAAATCGAAACAAACTTAAATTTTCTATTAAACAATTATCGAAATATAGATCCCCCTATTTTCTTGCTTGTTGCTTTTTCTTGAAGAACATGGCTTTAAAAATTGCCATTATAAATAAACTCTTAACATTCAAGCAATTTAAGTTTAGTTTTAAACGTGATTTTTTTTCATTAGATGTGAGGTCACATCTTAAACCCCAGGCCAGACATCTCTTACAAAATTCAAATATGAAAAAATATTTCTTCTGGCTAAAACCCTGAAAGTAAATAAAATTACAGTGAAAAAGTTTCCCAAAAATTTTGGAGTTTAGTGTATACAATTTACACGTACAACATAAGTGGTGTGAGAAGCTATATAATAATCCTGACTGAGGTGGTTTCGGTGTCCTACCACCACTTGTGAGGGCCTTGCCTTCAATTAAAAACTATTTTCGCTAATTAATTCATATCTTGCGTTAAACAATTCTTAAAGTCAAAAGAGTATTACCCATGCATGTATACGTATATTGAACATATATTGTATGTACTCTAAAGTATATATTTTCGTTTAATAAACTAAAAACAACAACAAACCAAAGATCTCATCTGTAGCATTATAGGCCATTAAAACAGCATGTGCACACCTCCTCTGTAGGCCATCAACATTTTTTTAATCTTAAAAAAACGTCGGGTTCTTAATAATTCCAAACAAATTTTTAATTTTTGCAAATATTTTGTTTATTTTAAAGACGAAAATATTTTTATTATTTTGCAAATAGTTAACAAAGCAAAGCGGTAAAGACGTGGGAAACTATGTATACGTATATATAAATTCTGATATTGTTTCGAAATTATCATATTTGAGCGCTTTCATAGCTTCTTTTTTTTAGCAAGTTAAAGACCTTTTCTTGTTGGTTTTTAAACGCGAGCTTAAGTTAATTTTTCTTTTATTTTTGTAAACTTTTATAATAGTTATCCCTGGCTCTAGATATTAAAGTAGATTGTATTGGTATTTGTTGTATATCTGGTCACCTCTTTAATTCTATGCAATTAACTGTTATTTATGTTTTCATATGACTGAGCTGCAAAGATTTACTTAAAATGAACAACAATTACGTTTAACCACTCATGTTTGCCAAAATGTTGCATTTCAAGTGAATTGGCAAGAATTTCTGGTCATTTTTGTCACTCAATTCTTTTGGACTTACGATGAGCATTGAAATAGTTTCGTTTTGTTTTATACTTTTCTTAATTGAATTTTATTTTCCCATAATACCGCTACTAACTACGGCTGTCCTTCTAGTTAACTAAAGGTATGAACATATGTTTTCAAAGCCAAGGTTTGTTGTGCATAATGTAAACGTTTTCAACGTTTTTAACGTTTTCAACGTTTTACATTGCCCTGTTGCCGGTAGCAGTCACTGAAAGTGAGTGAGTTATCAATTAACAGACATACATAACCGAGTGAGTGACATGACAACATGACAGTTTTCGTTTGAGGGGGATCAATACATTAAAATTAAATTAGAAAAAATATGTTGCTCAACATTATTCTCGATTTGTAACTGGCACTTGGCTTTTTGCGAATTTTTTTTCTTCTTTTGTGCATTCCTATACACATTTGCAATGTTTTTTTTTTGTGTTTTGTTTTTACGCTTTTTTTTTGTTCAAATTATTCCAAGTCTAGTTTAGAATTCATAATTGTCTATGCATAAAGAGTGGTTAAATTTTATTATTCAATTAATAATTGCAATCATATAAAATCAATTAATATATGTGAGTGTGTGAGTGTGTGTGTAAAATCGATTTACCAAAGGCCAGTTGCAGAGAATATAGAAACAAAGAAAATCTATAAAAAAAATGTTTAGAAAATAATTTGCCTTCCAAAAAATTGATTTTTTTTTTGGAAATAAGTGTTCATTTTATAAACATTTAACTAAATAATTTTATTAATAGAAAAAATTATAAAACAAAAAATAAAATCGGAGCATAAATTATTAAAAAAAAAAAATTTAATTGAAAAAAAAAGAATATTTTTTGCGGTATTTGAAGAGTTTGTGGCGAAAATGCACGGCACACAAAATGTTCGTTCACCCGCTGAAATGAGACATAAAAAGAAGAGGTGCGTTCAATTTCTTTCTCTCTCAATGCAATATTTGCTGTTGTTTGATGTTTAATTGCCATTTAATTAATTGAACATGTGTGTTTTAATTTTTTCATTTCTTCTTTTCCATTTCTTTTTTTTTCTATTTCTATTTATTGAAATTTAAACATGTCTTGAAACGTGTCATTTCGATTGATTCGTTTGCTGGTAATGCCAATGGTAACGAAATGAAAAACATGGTAAATGGAAAACAATTCTTATTTTTAAATCTGCAGACAGAAACAGTTTGTTATGCAAGATAATTATAATAAAATGTAAAATTGTATTCTTATATTCTTGTTTAATTCTGTATCGCTTACCAATCTATCCTACCTACCTACCCCATCCAAGTGGATTGTACCAAGTACATGTGATATACAAATTTTGGGTTCTGTAGTTAATTATGTATGTTTTAGAATAATTTTTATTTAATTTATGTATGTTTATATGAAAGACTGAAATAAACACACATTAGTTTATAAACTGTTGGGCAAAACAAAAAAATAAAATAATTTTTCTAAACCGCTTTGTATACTTTAAACAAAAACAAAAAATGTTTTGAATTCATCATTATAAAAATCTGTTTAACCACAAAGATTGTCGAAATTTAAAAATTCTATTTACATATCTTGTCATTATTATCTTCTGCTTTGAATAGAATTTTCTTTCCGTTCTCACCAACAGGGCGACTTCACATACTTCACAGACTTTATATGACGAAAACCTTTATTAAAAGGTCTCAAGTCCTGAAAATTATTTGCTACACTGGATTCTAATCGTGAAAAATGAACTGCATCCTCAACATCACACTATTGCCCTGCGTATATATTTTCCTAATCGCAGTATGTTTTTCTAAATCGCAATCTAAATCCTACAAGAAAGCTTCTCTTCAATCTTCCCATTCTGTAGTTTCGCAAATCTCAAGCATTAGAACAGAACGTTTACCATATTTGGGACTTTATTGTGATGTTGAGGGTGCTCATTAAATGTAGACAACGTATATAACCGCTATGTATTGTGATATTCTTTCAAAGTTATATTTGATTTCTAGATACCTGCGGTCTAGCTACTTTTACCTGCCATATCATCTATGGTACTCTAACGTAGATCCTAAGAGAAGATAAGATGCTTCCTCAAATTAATAACATTTTCCTCTTGACTGTATTTTACGTAAACTATTGTTGCCTTCATAAAAATATGATGGCTCCTGAATTTCCAGCCAACATTTGTCTGCCTAGATATATCGACTTAAAGGAGCTTATACCGCACCAACCAATTCATTCGATTCGCAAAACGTACCGTAACGTTTTGCAGTAGAGTACAGTATCGTACGATACTTCTACTTTTTCTCATTCGTATCACAGAATTTTATTTGATAATTCATTCGTGAATAATCAGATAAGCCAGTTAGATTCTCGGGTACATTTATTCATCAGAATAATACGATACGATATAGGATACGTTCTCAATTCGTAGGCTTTAAGATAACTGTAATCAAATTTTATAATTTTCTGAGTTTTCTTAACTATCAATCGCCGTAGCATAATGGTTGGCGTCAATCGTTAATGTCGTTTTGAAAGTAAGTCGAGCTAATTAGGTCTTTAAAGTAAAAAAAATGAATAATAAAACGAGTATTGAATTTGTTCGTCAATATAGCCACTGGAAAATAAGAAAAAGGAAACATGAAGTTAGATTTCATGACACTTTTGTTAAAATTTACAGGATTTTTCTTTGCACTCGAACATATTGGATATTTTTTTTTTTTTTTGGATAATTCGGTGAGCAATAGTGAGGTCAAATTCTTATTCGAATTCGGGTTCAGCACATCGAAATCTTTTATAACGCAAAAATTGATTTCTAAATTGAAAATCTAGTCAGGCTGTGTCATTCGCAGATTATCAAAATTTAAAGAGCACTCGCAATAATAAATTCTGGTTACGGAAAATCGTAAGAAAATCAATAAATTTATACGCAAATTAATTTGTATTTTTATTGAAAATATTTAAAAGGCACTATAAAATTACTTTCCAACCAACGGCCACCCACCACCACCATCCATCTGTATTATATTAGGAGGTGCACCAAATGTAAATAAATAATGGCATACGAGTACGTAATATATTTTCGAAATATTTTCTTTATTATGTATGCCTTAATGACGCCACTATAAAGTTTTCGTTCAATTGCAATCCGACACGTTTGTATGCAATTCATCAGTCAGGGCTCTGCTAATAATTTTAACCTTCAATATATGGAAAGTATTGAAGGCATTTTAAAAGAGCATAGCAACAAATGAAAAACGAAAAATAGTTAAAGAAAACAAGAAAAATAATACCTAATATTTCTTTTTTGTTCTTTTTTTTTTGTTCTTTTTCTTGGCTGTGTAACACAAAAAAAAGAGTTTATTGATCAAATTTTCACTTGTGCGGTAATCATTTTTTATTGTTTTTATTTGTTATTCCCATTTATTTCAACTTGGCTATACGAACGTAAAGATTTGTAAATATTGTGGCAGCACAAGGAATAAACTCAACGATTTCGTACAATATTTTACTTTAAGACGATGGGTATTCATTCCTTCATATGAGTTATGAAAAACAAAAGAAGTCTTGAGGTTTGAACTTTTGTTTTCGTCATACAATTTAAATGTCTATCTGATTACTGTCTTTCTCGCAAATGGCTAAAATGAAATAAATTTTTGGCTGAAACATTGATTATCTCTTTTAACTTGTTTTTATATTTTAGTTCGAAGGCTTTTTTATTTCCAATGCCATTCTCAAGAGGAAAAATATACCAGAAAACTCAAATATTTGACTTAAACTTTCTGTAACTTGTATTCTAACATCGATTTAATTTTTTTTTCTTGTGTTAAGGTTTTTATTTTGTACCTTGGGAAGATAGGAAGTAATTTAAATATAACAAGAATTTTGAATCGAAGCCTCAAGAATGTGAAATTTAAAACAGTTTGAACATCAAAATCTAAAATGAGAAATAAGCAACGAGAACAGCCAGAGCATACCACGTTGTACGGTGCAGTGTTGACAACACTATGTATTTATGTATATCACTACTGTATGTAATTGATATTATATTTCTCATTTCGTTCCATACAATATACATACATATAAACATACAGTATTTAGGTTTTTTTTTTCGTTGCCTGTTATTGTTTTTCAAGGATAAAACTATTAATTGGTTTCAATTTCTGCTCAAATATTATGAAAATCTGTAACGAATATTGTCGTACGTATTATAAACTTTTATGCTGTTTTCGTTGTTGTTGATTCCTTTTTTATTTTATGTTTTTTTTTTTATTTTGCTTTTTCCTGCTTTTATTTTTGGCGCCACCATATGTTTTAATAGATTTTTGTTCGTTTTCTTCGTTCAGATTTAATGATTTTTCTGTTTTCGATTGCTAATGTTGTTAGTTGTTATTGTTTTTGATGTTTTGTTAGTACGTTTTTCGTTTCCAAGGGTTTTACGGCGTCTATGACCTTAAATTTGTTTTTTTATTATTGCATGTGTGTGTGCGATAGATATTTGTTGTTGTAATTTTTGGAGTTTTATAGCTCTGATCGATATCGCTTTGCTTTATTCGCTTCGCACACATTAAATAAGTACAGTTATAATGATAGGGTTTCTGATAGGAAACGGGAACACTGTATATGTTCATTATCCTTCGCATGAAGCCAATGCAATGAATGTACGCTTACTGTCCAGATGATATCTTGGCATTTAATGCTGTAAGAGAATTGAAAAAAAGAAAATTATCATAAGTAGGACAGCATTAACTCGAAACTAATCCAAGGTGAAATACCTAGGGGAGGAACACCAATCAGGCTAAGAACTTACGATCGCAACGTCTCGTCTTGTCTTGATGCTCCAATAACACAACGTTTGCCTACTCTAAAACCTGTTAAATACGTACGCATTTATTCAAAAAACTCGAGAAAAATGTAAAAATAACAAAAACAATAACGTAATAAAGCATTATAATTTTATTACAGAAGTCGAAAATGATTCACTAGACCTTGACATAAAAATTTTACGTTTCATTAGTGTTAACACAAGTTAATATTTTTTGTTACAATGTCTACTCTATCCTATTGTATTGTACTACCATCTGACCATCTGACAATCTGACGTTTAATGTGTTTTATGATTAAATTTATTTTATTAAATGAAACATTTTTCCAAAACGATATTATTATTATTATATTTTGTGTTCTTTTTTATTATATTTTTATTTTATTTTTTCTATCTGTGAAACTATTTCGTACACAGATTTTTATTCGCACATTAACCTCTTCCACCTTGTGAGAGACATTCGTTTAACTATCAAGAAACTCTTAACGCCAACAGCATATTTAAGATAATGATCATTAATATTTGCTTGTCGGTAACGGTAGATTATATTTAACAAGTAAAAACTAAAAATAAAAAGAAAACAAAAACAAAACGCACGCAAACATTAAAAAAAAGCGAATATTATCGCGCACTGCTGTGTTACCTTTGTTGTTGTTATTGTTGTAACAATTTTGACCTCGTGCACTTGAATATGTCGATTGAAATAACTGCAAAAAAATAACGACAACAGACTACAACACAGTTAAACGCTCTCTCAAAAACGAAAAGAAGAAAAAGAACAAGAACAACAACGACAACTACAACAAGAAATTTTCATTGTTATAGGCACAATAGCAACAATTACGATGGTGGTAGGTACACACTTGTATGACATGTTTATGTGGTTTCGTCGATTCCTTTCATACACCAACTGAGAGCCTGGTAAATACTAAACAAATGTACAGAAAAAACACAATACCAATAAAAAAAAAAGCAACAATAACAAAACAACATGCAAATTTATACTCGATTATTATTAGCAGCCATGACATAACACAATACCAAACCACAATTAAAGAGTCAAAGTGAAAGAGAGAGAGAGAGAGAGAGAGAAAAGACAGAGAAAAACAAAAAGAGAAACGCAAGTTTACAAATGAAACAAGAGGATGACATAAAATGAAAGGAAGCAAAAGTAAAAGGAAATGATAGCCATTAACGTATTTATGGAGTGTGTGTGTTGGTGTGTGTATGTGTCTGTGCCTCTTTCGGTTCAAGAAGTCTAATGATTCGTGTACGATTTTGGTATGAGTTCGACTGAAAGTTGCAATTTTAGGTGTGAGTGTTGTATGCTTAAATGTCCATGAGTGTGGCGACACGAGATTTACGAATCATAAGAATAAAATACGAGCGAATCCCAGCGAACATGAAATTGTTATTATTTCCAACAACGAAAGCAAAAGAGAAAAAAAAAACAACATGAACATGTACAACACAAGTCTTGTATGCCTAGAATTTATACTTCTAGTATAAAGTTTATTATACAACAACAGCAACAAATTGTATTTACATTATTCGCAATAGCCATCATGTTTTTGTGTTGATGTAGTATGAGTATCATACCTTCCATGTCATTTCTGTTCCTGTAAATTTTCTCTTTACGTTTTGTGTGTGTTTCGATATGTTATTTAACAGCTGTGTTGCCACTGTTGGCAATTTTTTTTCAGTGAATTTATTGATAAAAATAACGCAAGAATTTGTAATTTTTAGAGAATAAAATACGCCTACTATGAAGAAATTTTTTTTAAAATTGACAAATATATAGTACGTGTTTACAAATAACAAAGTGAGCTAAAATATTCGAATTTTCTTTTGTGAAATAAAGAAAAAAAACTTGTTTTAGCATTTTTATAAAAAAATATATTTAATATTTGAATTTTTAGAGCATAAATATGTAAATATATTATTGAAAACAATATTAAAACGCTTTTTTCCCGCTGTTACTCATTGTTCATTTCGAAAAGGTATATCGAAAGTAACTAAATGGTAACACTGTTCGACTATACATGGTACGGTTATGAGAGCCTTGCTTTTGACTGTATGTGTGTTCGGTATGGCAATGTCAAAACACACATACACTCACACGCACACAAGACTATTACTGTATAGGAGCTACAACAATAACAGTAACAATAACAACAAACGGAAATACATAGTGGAAAAATGTGAACAACAGAAGGAGGAAAAACACACTAAAACACACCGAAAATTGAGAATAAAAAGGAAATAAAAAAAAGAAAAAAAAGAAACACTGAAAAAACACGACTAAAAACAACTACAACAATGTTATTATTTCTTATTTTTTTTTTTTTGCTTTGCTGTTATTGTTGTAACTTTTTTGTGTTCTGCAGATTGTTGGTTATTTCGAGTTAAGTAAAGTTAGCAAATTTTATTTGTTGTTTGCCAAACGAAGAGAATTAGTGAATAATTTAAGCGGAACAGACATAAAAGAAAAGAAAATTAAAATAAAGAAGAAAAATACTATGGAAGTGCAGAAAAATTTTTAATAAATTTTTAAAAAATAAAATATCGAAACGAAAATAAATCAAAATTAAAATAAGCAAAATTAACTAGTTATTCTCTAGTCATACGAGTGTGGTTATAAATCAATAATAAAATAAAAATAAAAAATTAAAAAAAAATTAAAAAAGTGGCAAATAATAAATTCTGGAGTTCTTCTTTTGTCGGAGATTTATTCTAGCCAGTATTTTAAAATGAAATGAGTTTTTCAAAAGTTTCAAAATGCAGCAGCCGTTGCAGTATCTGTCTAGTATTTTGATTCAATGCTACTACAGCTGATGTTTAAAAAGTGCGCAAGTTGCTTTATAATATAGCGGTTTATAACAACATAAGAGATTAAAATATTTCTATTTGTGCGATATTGTTGTTGTTGTTGTTACGCTGACACTAACTCATGTGCTGGTTTTAGTTGTTGGGATTAAACTAAAGTTTTATCTCCATTTGACAAGAGAGAAAAAATAAAAAAAAAAAGTGTTGGAACGATGAAATAAAGTTGATGGAACTCAGCTACACACACAGTTTTTGTTAAAAAAAAAAGAGAAAAATGTGACAACGCCTAAATATATACTACAATATATTAAAAGAAGGCAGTTAAATAAAAGTTTTAAACAAATTTCAAAATAACAAAAGTATTTTGTTAGTCATTCGAATAAACATTTTCAATTAACATTTGTGCTTAGTGGCTTAGTATCATTATTATTTATTTTTTTTTCTTGCAACGCGCCTAATTATAGACTACATTTAAAATGTTTTTTACTTAAAAAAAAATTGAATAAAACTGTTTCGTAACTGTTGCTTTGACTCAATGCACAATTGAAATATTAAAATATTAAAGAATAAAGAAAAAAAATCAAAAAAAAAAAAATAATAATTGTAATAAAATGTAATAATAAGCTAAGGATACAATTTAACTGCTGTGATATTATAAAGTGGCTTAAAAATTATATAAATTTTAATTAGTGCTCAAATTATTGCGGATATATTTTCAGTTTTATTTTTCCTAAAAAAAATACAATAGAAAAAAAAGAAAATAAAGAAAATAAATGCACATACGTATATATAAATATCAAATAGCCCTCCACATGGTTTCCTATAAAACAAAAATGCAGCGAATATAAAATATTTATAGAAAAAAACGAAATTAATTTAAAAAATATTTAAAATATCAATAAAATTAAAAAAAAAAAGAAAAAAATCTTGAGTAATTTATGATTTTCTTAACTAGGATTATTAAAAAGCGAAATTATCGTTAAAAAAATAAATCAAATTAAAAAAACTATATACAACCAACGCTCAAATACCAATGGCTTTAAAACTAAGCTTTAAGCTACACGAAAAAACTAGCAATTAATACAAGAAAAATTATACAAAAGGAATAAATCAAAACTCTATATTTTAGAGATCATATCAAAATTTTGCTTAAACTTTAAGAAAAACTAAAGAACAAAAAACAAAAAACAAAAGAAAAATGGTGGGTTCTCATGATTCAGGCTCTTGTGATTGTTGTGGCACTTCCAGCGATCGCAGTAATGCTAATTCAGAACGTAGGCAACAACAAAATAATCAGCAAAGGCCTCTTAACAGACCACAATTACCACCCTTACCCATTCAGCCCATATTGCCAGCACCAGCACCTCCCTTTAGTGCTGCTGCTGCTGCTGCTGGTGTTCCAGTACAACAACCACCGCCTGCAGTAGTTATACGCGAAAATCCTCAAATACCACCAGATCTACAGAACAACAATAATATTAATAATCCCAACAACAATAACAACAACAATAATAATAATAACTTCAATTTAACCGCACACCAAAATGTTGCCCATTATGTGAATCAAGTGAATCTCCACTTGAATTTAACCAACAATAATCACCAACAGCCACTGCATCATCATAATCCAGCACCACAACCACCAGTAGCAGCAGTACAGGCACCCCAACTAGGACGCGATTATGTTTATAACAACAATAACAATCATATTTATGTAAATCCACACTCGTATGATACCAACACTGCCGCTAGTCTTACCACAACAGCGTCTCATACTGCCACCGGATCCACTGCAGCCGCAGTGTCCCTTAATACCACATCCACAACAGCTGCTGCCGGGCAAGCAGTAACAGCGTCTCTGCCGCCAACCAACACTGCTGGAGGTGATCATGAAAATAACAACGGCTTCTCTGCTGGTGGTGGAGGCGGGGGTGATTTGACACGTCAGCACACTTCGACCACTTTGAGTACATTGAACACATATCTTTTCCCCTGTGGCGCTGATTCCGCCGGAACTATAGGCGGCATAACATTTAACGGCAGCCATTCTTGTGATTTAGACTCGAACTTTAGCCGCATGGTGGCCGGCAGCGAGGGTGGCAGTTCCACTATAAGTTCCGGTTTAGGTTTCATTAACAAACGTCGCATTAAAAGACTCTTTGGCGTGGGCAATGGCGGCCCCTATGGTTCGGCTTTAAGACGGCGCAGTTCCCATCTCATACAATTTCAAACTGCCGCTTTGGCTGCCAAAAAGCAACAGCAAATGGAACGGGAAGCTACAGTGGCATCTGCCAATGCCGCCTTTTACGAACAACAAAAGAAGAAAAAAGAAAAAAAGAAAACCCCCGGTCCACCGCCGCAAGTTCGGGCTCAAGCTTCCCGTCAAATGGATGACCCCATGATGAACCGTCCTCGTCGCAACACCACAAAAAGCAAAGATAAAGATGATCCTCTCCAGCAACAACAGCAGCAATTGCAGAATCCCTACGATCAAAAGGAAAACTTTTATGAGAAGTATTTCTGTTTTAATGGCTACAAGAATAATGCAAACAAAATTATAGAAAAATCAATTTGTTTTTTATTTTTTTCTATTTTTTTTTTTTTTTAATAAAATGCTTTTTTTTAATTATAAAAAAAAAAACAAAAGAAAAAACAAAAAAAATTATTATATCCAATCAAAGGAAAATAAAATAGAAAAATAGAATTCAATATTAAATACTGAAAATATTAATAAATTATCACCATTTTGTTGCACTTGTTTTTGTTTTTGATTTTTGTGGAATAAAATAAAATAAAATAAAAATAAAAAAAAAATAGAACGCTTCAAAAGGTTAAGTTACAACAATTTATTATGCTGCCGCTTTTCTATTTGTTATTGTTATTGTAAATTTTTATGTATATTGTATATGGTTAATATATGTATATACATACATGCATATATAATGCATAAATTATATAAACACGTACATATATGTATGTATGTATGTATGTATGTGTGTATGTATGTATGTATAGACATGATTTATGCATTATTAAATGAACTTCTTTTGTTTGATTTCAAAACCAAATCATTTGCACTCTACACACCACATCCACACAACGTTTAAGGAACTTACTTAAACACCCAATAATTATTATTATTTTGTTACAGCTTTACTGCGCTAAATTTTATTTTGTAAGCTTTTAGAATTCACGAATTTTGAAATAGAATTTTGTCTAGATCATACAAAACCTATGCTTCATTATACACCAAAAGTTATTGCCATAAAATTATGGCGATTTATTTGAGTTTAAGCGAATATTTTCCCCAAGATTTTGAAATAAACCTTACACAATTGTTCTTTTTCTAATAATTACTAACAAAATGTACGCTTGTTGCCTCATGAAAGTGTTGTCCGTAGAAGATTTTGGCACATGATTCATGAAAACCATTAAGATTAAGTTTGTCTGTCTGTCTAATTAATGTCTGTATTGATTAGGTAAACATTTATTTAACGATAGTTTACAACCATTAGATTAATGCTTGCTCAGTATCATATTTAATTCGAGTTCATCTGTTTATGATGGCAACCAAAAAGTTATTGTTTTAGGGTGCCCCGTAAAGAATGTTATTTTTTTTATATAAACAAGCATACATATGTACATTCTATATCACATACATACAAATCTGTTAAAGTATAAATCATATATATAAATATACTTTAATTTTAAGATACTGTTTTAGGGTGCCCCATAATCAATGTTTTTTTTTTAAATTTTTTTTATATAAGAAGTACATATACATACATGTGTACATTCCAAAATACATACATACAAATCTGTTAAAGAATTAATCAGTGTCAAAACATTCAGTGCACATTTGTCATATTCTTCCTTTTGTCCTTATTAGATGCGAAAGAATTTTACCCGTTAGCAGTTGTAATCAGGTGTTACTAGGATTTTTTAAAATGGAACAGCCTAAAAATAAAATGACAACGTTTGTTTGTAATGAATGAATGATTTAGAAGCAATATTTTTTTTGTAAAACTTTTTTGGGGGGCTAAATTTTGAATGCGTTCACCTGACACACACAAATTTAATTTGAACGTAAATTAATTGTCCATAATAAAGAAATTGTCAATAAGACAAATGTCTTGTTATCGTATTTAAACGCTCTTTCTTTCTCTCGTTTTCTCTTTTTGATTTCAGTTATCATGTTTTGCATACGAAATGCATGCATTTCTGCGTGCTTGTAAGCCTGTATGCCTATATGCGTGTATGCAAAATGTATAAATCATACTTAACCTTGTAGATTGTGTATTAATTTAGGACGGAATTGAATTAAATATTCAAAAAAGGTTAAATAAATTATATCCCCTCAATAAATATGAGGCACACATACATACATATTTATATTTGTACGTATTTGCACATGTATTTTGTGTGTGAATTCGTTTACAAGACTGTTTCCACACTAGTGTAGTGCTCGTGTCAATAATATTTTTCTCTGTGTTTGTGTGTCTGTATGCATGTGTGTCTGAAAAGACAAGAACGAATACAAACGATAAGCACGAGAAAAAAAGAGGAATATAATTGACAAATGCATCATGTGTAAACGTAAACATAAATCTGAACGTAACGCTCATTTATTGATCAAATAAAATAATTGACTTTTGGATTGTGACTGAAGGTTGATGTCATAGTTTCTTCATTTGATTTGGTTTTGATTTGACTTCTTCTCAACTATTCTCATTCGTTTTTCTTATAATACTAATAAAACTATTTATAGAAAGGCATTTTATTTAATTTCTTTAAGAGCTATCTTACAGGCAAATGCGTATGATGATGGGCAATTCTATATATTTTTTGTTTGTGTTTTTTTTCTCGTTTTATTACCTCAGCATAAACGATAGAAAATAAATATTTTCTTACATTCATATTCACAAGTCAATGAACTTGTGGAAGATTGTGTAAATCTGTATAATTCGTTCTCAGTTTGCTTTTTTTTTTTTTTTTTTTTTTTTTGTTGCATCCTATTGAGTATTTTTACTCGATATTATTATTTATATTTTATTTCTCATTTCTGTGTGTTGAAATCTCCTGAATTTTAGGTTTTCTTTCTTCATTTGTTGGCTGGCAAACTCTGTATTCAAGCTGTGTATGACTCGGTTTTTCTTTATTGCCAGTGTTTTATTTTATCAGTTTATTTTCTTCTTTTTCTTCTCCACTTCTATGAAATTTATATTTTCCATTTAATTTTTCCTTTTTTTTTTTGTTTGTTTTTTTTTTTTGCTTTATCAGCCAGTTTGGTGTCTATTAGGCGCCACTCAGTTTTTGAGAATCTCTTAAACTTTAAACTTTATAAATAATAAAATTTAATTTTGCAAAAGTTTTCTGGTAATTTGTTGCTATCATTACATTGGGTATTCGAGTCATTGGTATTCGAGTATATGAATTTTAATTTGAAATTTTTTTTGTTTTTTGCATGGTTTTTTTTAGGATAACTTTCGTTGTTTTGTTGTTGATTAAAATTAGTTTTTTTTCGTTTTTTTTTTTGTTTTTTTTTTTGTTTTGAATTAAAAGTGCCAAAAAAAAACTTTAACATTTAAAATTGCAGGTGCCATGCAGGGAAAGTTAAGCATATACACTGTAGTAGTCATTATTTCATTTTTATAAAAGGTCACGACGTCTAAATGAAGGTCAGAAATATAATTTTGCGTCAATTTGGAAAATATGGCCTCTGCATGCAGTGTGTGTAAGAAGGCTAAATAAAAAGCTGAAACAAGTTTCCCTAATCGTACTTTAATTTAATCTAGTCCTTTAGAAGTTCTTTAGCTTTTGTTTAAAATTTCATAGACAATAAATCTAAGACACCAGTCTCCCTTTCAATTCTGGAAAAAATTTTATTTACTAGTGGCAGACAGCGTTCAACAATAAGATGATGCTTCATTTATTTTTTTTTTTTTTTTTTGTTTTCTACTCAATCACAAGGTCAAGTCTGATTCGTTCCACTCAAACCTTAATGTTTGTCCAATCATACTAAAAAAAATGCTTGGGTCTAGAATGCCGATTTCATCAGAAAATTCTTTTTAAGATATTCGTCCGTTATTAGCACACCGAAGAGCCGAAAGCAAAGATGGCCATTAACTTCATACCAGGCTATTTGAGAGAGCTTTCGTCACTTACAATGTTTTTACTATGACTAGACTCACTGCACACTTGTTTTCACAATTCTTTCATCTGTCAGAGATAAACAGTGAGAGTTCCTGAACGGATCACTAAGATCGATATTTCCAATCGTTATACATATTTAGGCCAAATTTGCAACAAATTTTTCTTTTAGCGTTTCATTAAAAAAAATTAACACTTTAAGAGTTTTTTCTCTATTTGTTATCAAGTTTAGAAAGTTTGAAATCATTGTTATTCATCCACTATTGCGATTTCAATGGAGAGGGGGTGGGGTGGTAGAATCTTTAAAATAAGTAGCATTTGGGGCTTATTCTGCTGTCCATTGATTTGGTATGAATCACGTGACCGTAATGAAAAAAAATATACCAGACGCTTACGTTTATTTTCTATTGGTCATGTTGTTGTTGTTGTTGTTGTCGTTGGCGTTTTTGCTTTAGCAATGAACTGTAAAATGAATTTTATAAATAATTCATAAACTTGTTTTATGAATTTACAGCTAAAACAGTTAAAAAAGAAAATAAAGGAAAACGGTAAAATAATAACTTCAATTACTGAACCCCTATTACCGTCTGTCAATTGTTGTATGTGTGCGTGAGTATTAGTGTGAGTGTAGTTATTCATTGCATGAATATGTTCGTAAAAGTATAACAGCAGCAAGGACATCAATTTGTATTTTTTTTTCATTCTTTTTCCTTTATCGCAAAATCAGTTTGTGAAAC
Source organism: Sarcophaga bullata (assembly GCA_005959815.1). Taxonomy (NCBI): domain Eukaryota; kingdom Metazoa; phylum Arthropoda; class Insecta; order Diptera; family Sarcophagidae; genus Sarcophaga; species Sarcophaga bullata. Next base: position 465,487 of record QOCX01000008.1, read on the forward strand.
ACAGCTAAATGACCAACAACACCAATACAACTCGCCTACGGCAAACAATCGATAAATAGAAGAAAAAAAAAACAGAAAAATAAACATTTTCTACTCAACCACTAATGAGTTTCGCAAATACTTCCCAAACAAATGCTAATTAGCAGTTGTAAACTAATGTAGGATACGTAGTATATTAGCAGTCATAAGGAGATGAGAATGCCATAAAGAGGAAAGAATTGTCGTTATTCTTGTTTTAATGATAAACTATGGGTCTGTTTTTCCCATAAATTTAAATAATTTTCCGATTCAAAGTATAAAATTTGTTTTCTATTGCACTCTTTGAGAGACAGTCTTTCACACTAAATGCAATGGATTTTCCGAAAAAGTTTAATTGGAAATGTCGGCAAAAATACTGCCTTAAAAAATGAATTTTCTGTAATTATTTCAATGTTGATGAATATGAATGCTTAAAATTTTTATCGTAAATTATTTTGCGTTTCATTTAAACATATTGTATGTACATACTCGCATATGAATTTTAATAATTTTATATTGTTTTCTCAATGTTATGGAAGCATGTGTGTGCGGCCCTCCCAAAAGGAGTCTTTCGTTATTATTTCTCACTCTCATGACAATAATTAATCGTGTGACATTGACACACATGTACCCAATTGTAACATACGCAATGTTGACAATACATATTAACAACAACAAAAACCGAAACAACAAACTTAAACAACAAAAAATCGACAAAAAAAAAACAAAAAATAACAATAAAAATGAAAACAACAAAAGGCTACAGAATATGTACACGAAATTAAAAGGACCTGCTATAAATAAGAGTGAGTTGTGGTTGTCATGTGGAACTTTATTTACTTTTTTTGCCAATCACTCTCTGCTCACTGTAGTACAAATCCTTTTGCTCTTACAGTAAAGGGGAAAAAAAGGCAGTCAAAATCATAAAAGTTTTATCAGAGTAAAAGGAGAAAATTTTTATAGGCCTGGTCATATCTTCTGTTCTGTACACATCTCGTAGATCGATTTTTCTGCCTGTCATTCCTAAAGGTTGAAGTTGCTCGCAGTGTATCCATGTTGAACTATATTCACTAGTGGTTGGTTGCTTCAAAATATGATTTAAAATATACAAGTTCCGCGACTTCTCCAACTACACACCTCTTAACTGAAAGGATAATACAGCTCCTTTGCTCGTAAAGCAAAATTCATATGAAAATTTACCACACATTGATCGCAGATTGTAAATTCTATTATATCCTCTCCTCCTATCGTAAGAAATCAAAAAATATTTACGGTTTTGCAAAATGAGATCCACAGATCCTTTCGGATGATAAAGGATTTTAATTATTTTTAAATGGTTCTTGACGCGGCCAATAGATTATGGGTGTTGTAGAAAGACTCTGCATGGATACCTAAAATTAAAAATTATTATCTTTCAGGTAACTACATGCATTGATCTCAAGTGAAATAAATTTAAAAACGCATTACAAACTATTTTAATTTGTGTTCGTTCATTAGCTGGTACATACACTTAGAGTATACATACATACATACATAATTGTCCATTACAACCCTTCAATCAGGATTACGGCCTAGCTTCTTACACCACTTATGTTGTGTGTATTAATTTTATACATGAATGGTGGGACCTGCAGTTTAAATTCGACTCCGAACGACAGATTGTTTGAGAAACTTTTCATGGCAATTTTATTTACTCTCAGAGTTTTTGCCAGAAATCTGCTGAGAGGAAGTCGCCGAAGAAATATTTTTTTTTCATATTTCGATTTTGATGTCTGACCGGGGATTCGAAGGCTCGCCCATCGTCTAATAGGTCAACACACTACCTACTAGACTACGGTATATGCCGCAGCAATCGGCAAACTTGAACTAGACAATAATAATTTCATATTCCTTTTGTTTTTAATACATCCTGGAACTAAATAAAAAATAATGTGAAATACCTAGTTTAACAACAGATTTATGTCATCAGTTCAAGTGGTCTTGTTCAGTCAAGTGTGATCACCTTAATTCAGCTTTCCCTTCTCTCCACATAAAGAGGACAAAGCAATTGATCGGCTTAATCATCATTAGACTTTGAATATTGCGAGTATTGCAACTCAAAAGTTGCTCATTTGGATTTATCGTCTGTATTATTGCTAAAATGTTCATATGAAATTGTATTATTTTTGTTTTCTTCTTCTTGGAAATTATGAAATTATATTAAAAAAAAAACCGAGGGTTAAAGGGCAAAAGGAAAAAAAAATAATTTCAAACAAAATTTCGAAATTGCACGTCAGTGTGTTATTGCTGTTTTCTGCTCATTTTCCTTTATACTCCATGAGTTTATAATAATGGTTTTGTGTTTGTGATTTCGTTTTTTGTTTGTTTATAAAGTAGTGGTGGAGTTGTATTTTCTGTTATATGAAGTTTTCATGCACGAGATGACCTTGAGTTGGTTTTTTTTTTCTTCATTTCATTTTTGCTTTTTTTTTTTCGTTTAATAGTCGTTTTATATTTGTTGCTGTTTTTTTTTTCTCCATTACAATCTCAGCCACTAGGCCTAGGCGATGGTAAAAGAGAAAGAGAGAGCCAGAGAGAGTGCGATAATGCATATGCGTCTTATGTGGTAGGCCAATAATTTGCCGCGAGTCCATTTATTCTTGCTGGTCATTAAATCTAGTGACGTTGATAAAGGTAATGTTTTTTTTTCATTCTTCTTCTTTTTATAAATAATGGCACAAGGAAGTGAGTGAGGGCAGTGAATAAAATTAAATTTTAACGAAAGAAAAAAAGAGAAATACAGCAAAATTTCACAAGACAAATAACGAGAGTGAAAGAGAGAGAGAGAGAGAGAGTTAATAAAACATTTAAGACTTTTGTTGGTTTGGATACCTAAGACCTAAACAATATCGCAGACATACATATGCATGCTATGACGCGGTGTAAAAACAGACCACACTCTTTTAATTATACCGTACAGGTAGTACATACATACTACGTATGTATGTATGTGTGTATTGTTTGCAATTTCGAATATAATTGCATGAAATTAAGCTAATTTGCTATCCATTCGTAATAGCTTTTTATTTTTTTTTTTTGGTTAGACTTCTAATGTGAACTTTTAAAACCAGAACTCATGCCCGAAGGTTATTTTTATGATTGTTAATTCGAATAATATTTTCAAGGATGTTAACGATGAGTCAGTCTGTATATAATCGAATGCGTTTTTATCAAATATTTTGTGAATGTCAGAAATTGTTGTTGTTCATATTTTTCATATATTTTGGAAATTGTACGAAAGGCATCGGAATAAATGACTCGTGAATATTCGTGATATGTATGTAATGAATTTCCATACAGAGTTGTATGAATAGAGTCGATTTAAATACACACCAGACGCCATTGATAATATGGGATCTGTGAATACCATACCATGTACACAGATACATACAAGAAGAAGGCTAAATGCTTATCAATAACAGAATAAACTTAAAAACTTTCATATCGTGCTTCTATTACGACAATAAAATATTTTTCAAAAAACTACATCTTATTGAAATACAACATCCGTTCGTACACGATTGGAAAATTCAGTTTTATAATTATATCGTGTTCTACAAATGGCCTAGTAAACTTAACTTATAATCGAACTCCATTAATTTTCTTTTTTTGATCCGTCAAATACAAAATCTATTGAATTGAATACTATTGCTGCGATATTTTATTTGGAGCCGAACTTCTAGGGATTTTTCGTAAAAATCGATAACTTCAGTTCTCAACAAATTTAAGTTTTGGCAAACACACGTTTCCAAAGACATGCACAGACACTCAAACACACATCCAGCTGGAAAATAAAGGAATGAGAGAAAAACAAATAAAACTAACGGTAATTGTACATGAAATCCAAAAAAGCAAAAAAAAAACCGAAAAGAAAACAAACCAACCAGCGCCATATTAACATATAGTATAACATTGTTGTTGTTGTTGTTTTTTTTTATATTTTTCTTGTAGTTGTGAGCCGTGTTTTTGCGGTTCTTAATAATAATGGCGATAGCCGCTCAGCGGTGTTACACTGTAAATAACATGTTTCCGGTGTTAAGGTCATAATCACTTTTAAAAATGTACACCCAACCGTACATAGAAAAGCACTCACAATCGCACTTACATGTCTATAGACACACATAATATTAAAATATCCGTTTCTCTATATATATACATACATAAATAAATATATATATATGTGTGTGTGTGCATATGTGTATAAGAGGGTTTGTGAGTGTGAGCGTGCGTTAAATTTAAATTCAACACAACATATTTTTGGTTGTCAAGGTCAGTCATAATAAGGTATACGATGTTCTTTATAATTTTCATTTTATTTAAGAAATGAACAAATACAGAAATAATAACAATAATAATAAAAAAAATTGTGAAAATAATTTTAATTGTAACAACTTGAAACATTTTTTGTGTAAATATCTTAAAGGAAATTCTCTTACAAAACAAAAAAGAGATGATAACAGCGAGTTCATGAAGTATATTGGATTTGATGAACCTCTTATTTTCCGTGACAAACTTATAAAACAACATGTGCTGCAGTATACGAGAGTTTTCTAAGAAAACTTTTTATATTTATCCTCTGTCGTTTCCTCTTTATCTTTCATGGTTTCATGCAGTTTGCTTTCTATGTGCCAAATAAAAGCAAAAGCTCAGACAGACAACGTTTATGTTGTATTGGTTATCCAAGTTTCTCTTTAACATTTGGTTTTTCTTTTTTTTTATTCATTGTTTTTCTTTTGGAGTTATTGTTCTTGTACCGAAAACTGCAAGAAAACAATTTTCTTTTTTTCCGAATTTTTTATTTTTTTTTTTTTGTTTGTTGATTTAATGTTTAATTTTTGAAAATAGATTTCTTTATAGGGATGCTTGTATTTATGTACTTACGCAGGTTTATGGACTTGTTCATCTTCTTAGGTTCCCAAGCGCCGGACAATGACAGAGCCGATGTTCTGTGCTTTTTCTTTGTCATTGCAGCTTCTGCAGCAGTTGTTACGAGATATTCCCAGTCTCCTGGCATGTACACCTGGATGCATTTGTCCTGTTATAACTACTATGAGGTTCCTTAGGTGAAATCTTGATAGATTTAATGCAAATTCCTTTCTGCATATCTACATCCATATCGATTGGGATCTGCTTGGTATCTCTATAAGAGAGTTCATTAACCAATCTTACCTCTCTCTCCGCTCTGTTATACTGCTTTATTTTAAGGTTGGCAACGTTGCGATCTTCCTATGTAGTGTTGTATTGCATTCCTATTTAGCAGTTGTGTATCGCTGGATACAAGTTCTATCACAGTTTAATTCATTTTGGGTATATTGTATTAGAAGTTTAATAGCATACGAAGAAACCTCTAAGAACATTCAACATTCAAGATTAATTTCCGTCTTTAATAATTGTATTGTAAAGTGATAAGAATTTTAGTTTTTAAAAACCTTTTTTTTTCTTACTCGCAACCAGATTGCAATGATCTGAAATGCTTCGAAATTTTGTTAAACTTTGAAAGTTCACCTGACTAACAATTCGTTACACTGACACACGATTACAGAGTAAGCAATATTATTATTTAATATTTAAAGCTTTGCCTTCTAACAGTTTTAGCCAAAGCTTTTTGAAATATATTCAAAACGGTACACATTACCACCAAACATGATAATGTAAATGACGTGGCAAACTGTTAAATTGTTTCAACAATGTACCACAAACAGAATTTCTGAAACATTCGTTATTTTATTGAACGATAAGTCAAGAATCACTGGAAAATTTAAACGTTAATTTAAAAATCAAAATTTTAAAAAATTTGTGTGCACTATGTATTGTATTGGTAGGTAGAAGAGCAAATTTTGTTTCCTTTAAAATATTTTTTTTTCTTTTAATTTTTCGTTGATATGTTTAGGTTTTGCAACATTTACTCACTCGTGCATTACTGGTAGAAACACCAGTTATTTGCAACATTTGGCTATTCGAAATTAAATTTTACTTGTTTTGTGCCAAGTAAAGCAATCCTTTGAGACTAATGATGACACTGATTTCTTGTTTGTTGTTGTTGTTCTTTTTTTTTATTGTTTTATTTATTGTACACTCCAAGTTGTTTGAATAAGACGAAATTATTTTTAAAGATAAAAAGATAAGTTAGGCCTACAGCTGCAATCATATTCAATTTGCATGTAGTGTAGTACCATGTACGGTGTTTGTATGGTAAATCTGTTAGGATTGTTGTTTTTTTTTTACTGCATTATGAGTATGAGTTGACAAAAATTTACTCCACTTTAACTATAGTAATACTATAATAACAACAATAACATCACATTTAGAAATGAGTTTAAAATCCTCAAACTTTGGTAATCTAAACAGCAAAAGCAATAAAAAAAAAAGCGAAAATCGTCTCAAAAAGCCTCAAGAAGTAAAGTAAAGCAAAGCAACTCTTCTTGTATAATTCTCAAACAATAAATATCCAATAAAGAAAGTCATATAGAAGAAAATTAAAGGTGGAAGACAGACAGGCAGTTAGACTGGCTGGCGAGCAAGCATTTGTCAAATAATACTCAATTACTAAAAATTCTAAATGCACTGAAAAATAAGAAACACACACATACACACACACACACAAAACAAAATGGACAACAACGTGTGCTTTTAGAAGTAAAAAACAAAACAAAAAAAATGTAAAAAAATAAAAAAATACAAAAAAAGGACGATGTACGAACGGCATAGGCATAGAATTTATAAACTACAAATATGAAAGGAAACCAAAAAAAAAAAAAAAAAAAAAAAAAAAAAAAAAAAAAAAAAAAAAAAAAAAAAAAAAAAAAANNNNAAAAAAATTCTGAAAGTGACAGCACACAGTCTTCGTTGCAGCGATAGTGACATTTTTTTACTGCCAAAAAAATGTTCAGTGTGCAATCTAGTGGAAGTCGTCTTAGTTCTCTAACAGACAGTCCTTTAAGTCGTATTGTTTTGAGCAAAAGAAACAAAAGAAGTTAGAAACTAAACTAAAAAAAATTAGAAATAAAATATAAATGTGCTTAGAGTACTCTGTACTGCAAATAAATGAGAGTGGCAACATCAAATGCAATACCAATAATAATGTTGAACCATAAAATCTAATTGAAAATGAATTCAAAGAATAATATTTTCATTAAAGCAAATGAAATCAAGGAAAGTGAATGTGTGTGAAATATAATGGGAATATTTATGGTTTTGAAAATAAAGTTTACACTTAAAAGCTAACGGAAACGGAAGTCGGTGGGAGCTGTGTGTTAGAGCAAGGAATCCCTCTAAGGCATGTACGGAGTGGTTATATGTGTGCCTAAAGTGTCAATTGTTTTCCAAGTTTTTTTATATGAAAAATAGAAAAATTAAAGAAATGAAATGAAATCAAATGAAATGAAAGTAGAATTTGTCGTAAAAAATAAAAATAAAATATTCACAGACATTTTTGATTTGTAAGGATTCCAACATAAAAGCACTCAACATGTTTATCTATAACGCCATTAAGAGTGAGCTGGAAAAAATGTAATTAAATGTGTAACCAATAACAAATAAATAAATAAATAGCAATCATTTACTTAATAATTTTTGAACTCTTACTCATATATTTTGTATGAATTTTCACTTGAAAGACAAGTCAATTTTTGTGTGTTTTCTTTCTTTTTCCCCTTACAGATTTTCTAGCTAAATATATTGCCACACATATTATTGACACCAAGCACCAAACAACACAACACAATACTACAGAATACAGCACAAGACAACAATTTGACCTCTTTTTTTTCTCTCTAAATACTACTTACCATTTGCAAATACTAATAATGATGCCACTCTATAGTCTATGACAACACAATAACCGACACCGAGAAACACACAGTTCCATAGGCTTTCATTTGCTGTGCCCTGCTACCCTGCTGCTCTGTGTTGTTTAGTTTTTCCTTCTCTACATACATCCTGTGCTATTCTACTCATCTATAAGAAATAAGATATTGAGTCTGTTGTTACATGTAAAGTATCATGAGATTTGTTTCTGTTTCTGTATATTTGTTTTTACTTTCTCTCCCCTGACCCTGCATATATAAATATTTATCTCGTTTCTTTTGTATATGTATGCATGTATTGTATATACATACGTACATACATATGTATGTATAAATTATCTTATAAGATGTTCAGCTGTTGTATTTCCTATTCCTTTAATTTTTTTTTTGGATGTTTTTTGCTTTTGCTTCTTCTACTTTCGACTTTTCTTTTTTCTTTTAAGAACAGACAACCTTTTTTGCCTGCCAAAATAATTTTTAGTAGCGTTTGTAATTTTATTTAAATTGAAAAAATTAAAAATGCATGTGAATGATGGCATTAGAAGGTAAAATTATGACGACGATGATAATGATGAAGGTTTTTTCTGTAATATTTCGTAGCCATTTGATTTAATTTGATTTTTTCTTTACCCATCCGACTTTAGCAGACTCGTATCAATTACATTTATGGATTTGAATTTAATTTTAAGATTATTTATTTTTTACATTTATGTTATGTACGTTAAATACTTCCTTCTTTATTCTTCTATGTGGAATTAAGTAATGTCTTGTGAAAGCCATGATGATCTTTCCTAAAAGTACAGCATGTTGGTGCAAATCCAAAGCATCATCATTTCATTCATTTCGTTCAATCAAAAACAGTGTATTATTTTTCTTTATTAATTACTTTTCTAACTTTTTTATTTCATTATGAAGGCGTTTTTACGCATTCCACGGTAAATATTTTTCGACTCTTATGGTAGCAAAATTTTATTTTCAATTGTTATTGATAGCGAGCCGTAAGAGAATCATAATTCCATTTTAAGGAACATTCGTACGACAAATGATTAACTAGAGCGCACAGACTACTCATGTCAATTATTTATTACTTCACTTGACCCCATTCCATGACCCTGTTCTCCAATAAATAGAATTTTCAATAAATTAAGAATATTATTTGGTGACATTTTTAAGTACATTTTTGCAATTTATTGTGTTCAATAAATTGTCAACAATTGACAAATAAAGAAAAAACAAAAAAGGTTTTTAAAAACTCATAAAAATTTGTTTTTCCTTCTTTGTTGCCACAAGAGAAGTAGTACATAAATATCCGTTTTGATTTTTATTTCAGTTTTTTTGTTGCTTTTATTTTTGCTTTTAAATCAAAAATTAAAAATGTTCAAAATGTTCAAAAGCTTTACAACTGTCAGTTGAAAGGTTAAACTTTTGTTTTGACTAAAACCAACACAAGAAAAGCTTTAAATTTGCACTTTCGCTCTCTCTCTCTCTCTCTCTATCGACGAGAAACATCATTCAAGCCGTTACACATAGAACGTATGTTTTGTAAAAGGAAAACAAATGAATAAATAAATGAAAGTAGACAATAACAATGTGCTATTATTAAAGAAATGAAAAAACAACAACAAGATAAAAATTATTTTTTTTTTGTTGTTTTTTCGTCACTTTTTACTTTTAGTTTTTCAAGTTTCTTTGCACTTTGTCACAAACACTCATACACACGCATATACAGATTCGCGTACAGACTCATAAGCACAATAAACTCATACCCAAGAAGTAAACCCTTTAAGAACATTTCATTTCTCTTATCATTCAAAAAAAAAAAAAAAAAATCAGTCAACAGTCAAAATCACAAGACACTCTCAAAAAAACTGGCTCACCTCATTCACTATCAGTCTGGCTGCTCGACTAAGTGACTAAGAGACAGACTCCATGCGTTGCAATGAAACCAAGTACGTTTAATCGCAGTAAACAAATCGCTCACATGCAAACATACACACAGATATGTATGCACATATCCCAGCAAGCATTTAGTCTACAATTTGTGTTACAGAAAAGACCTTGAAAAAAAAAAACAATTAAATTACTTTCGCGTATTATTTATGTACATATTATTATTTACATACATACATATATGTACATACATATATCTACATAGTACACCACAGTAGACCTTATACGATAAAAACATTCCCAAAAAAACTCGTGTAAAAAGTGAATTATGTGTACTTATATCAATAATACAATATGAAAACACTCACAATTCTTCACAAATGTTCACTGGGCAATACCAATAAACGAGCGAAAAAAGTTCTCACGTAGTAAACAATCAAAAAAAAAAAAAAAAATATGGAATGCTTGAGTGAATTTAGCGGCGTGGTGGTACGTGCTGTATAGCGGAAGAGAGAGGTAAAGTTGTATGCGAAAGAGAATGTAATCATTTCTCATAAAAGGTGGCGAATTCTGGTTACGTAAACAATTTAATTGAATGTCTTTATAATCAAAAGCCACTTAATTGTCGTTGCTGTTGTCGGCGTCGCTAGTCGAGTCAATTAAATTCATTGAGACGTATGTATGGATGCGTTTAAGTGTATTTGTATGGATGCATTCATGTATCAATTGCGTATAAGCGTAGCATTTAATGCACGTTGTCAAACGCATTCATTCATGCAATAATTTGTTAAAGAAGACAATCTATTTAATGTCTGTGTGTTGTACACATGCCTCGCTTAACTATTAAAGGCTCATATGTAATTTCATTTCTACGTGGTTTTGTAATATTTCTACCTCTGTTTATAGTATTTGTTATGATTGTTGTTGTCGTTGTTATTTATATATGTATGTATGTATTATACAAATAAATTTATTTGTACATGTCCTCTTGTCGGGTTAATAATCGTTTTTTTTTTTGCATTCACACTTTTATGCTTGTCAGTCAGGGCGGTCATATGGCTTGTCAGCTTTCTGTTTATTTACTGGTGTATAAGAAGAGAAAACAGCGACAACAACAAAACAACAACAACAACAACAGAAATAAAAAAGGCAAAATACACAGTTCAGCAATACAGTAGTCCAAGTTGTTATCTTTTGGAATTAAAAGTGAAAAATATTGTTTTAAGAGAGAATGTCCTTCGTTTGGACATTTTCTCATTTAGCGCTGTGAAAAACAACAATTAATTTCTTTTTTTGGAATAAATGCAGTTAAAAGTCAAAATCAAAAACAAAAACAGAAAAGGAGAAAAATTCTGCGTATTCTTTTTCGAGTTTCTATTGAAAAATATCAATTGATTGTATTCGTTTGTGAATTGAATTTAATTATTAAACGATGCCTATTAATTTTTGATAATTCCCTAGAGATATTAGATATTTATTTGTCATCTTACGCAGGAACTTAGGCATTATCGTCGAGAGAAACTATCGCTGTTCATTTGTAATAAAATATCGATGTAATAACAAAATCAGATTAAAATCCTTCGATTGTCGCATTACACTACTGCATCTGTGTTGGCAATGGTCTATCGTTCCGCAACAACTCGTATAACTTAAGTGAACCCGAAACTTATCTGCTGCATTTTTATATCCGAAAAACTGGGGTTAGGTGCTATTTTGCGTGAACGTTGCCTTAATTGATTGGCTCTATTCTCGCTGACATTGTACAAATGGACATTCTGACATTGTCAGTGAGACTAATTGGCATTGTGTCTGTCGTTTTCAAATCCTTAATAATTTTTTTATTATATGCGAGAGCTATTAGCGTAAAGTAATTTCTGAATTAACAAAGTACAGTATTAGACATGCCAATGAAAACTAATTTACTATTACAGTAGGAAACCTAATTAAACATCTGCCTTTTGTTTTTTTCTTCCTCCAAAAATTAAGGAAAAAACAGATTCTGCTACTATCCCCAATTTCTCTATTTCCATTGAATAGATCACGTGAATTTCCTACCCTCGCGTTAATTCCTACGTTAATCTTCTTTAATATTTTCTTGCACACAGAATACATCAGAATCAATTAGTTGGGCTAATAGGTTGACCTGACAAGTATTTTATTTTCACACACACAGCCACATACACAATTGGTAACATGATTTTCAAACGAATTTATTTCCGTAAATATTTGCTCAACCCGTTGCTTTCAATGTGTACACCCTGTTTCTAGTCAAGCTGAAAAAAAAAGTCTAAAATAACAACAACAACAACAACAATAACAATCGTTATAAGGGAAAACAGTTTATATCATTCATTTTCACTGAATGCGAATGTATTCAGTGAGGTGCCAAGTAAACATGTATTTATTTATGAATAAAAAAAGACCGTAAACATGTATAATGAATGCGAGGTAGGGCAAGAAATAAAAGTCACAAGTAAATGTAATAAAAAAAAATTGTGCTAGAATTTCCATTTCAAGTGAGTTTATTTGTGATAAATTTGTCTAGAATTCTGCTCAATAATCTTTTGAACCCATAATCCGTGTTTACCTGTCGTGTTTTCTCAAAACCATGTCAAAATTTAATACAAGTTTTAGGAGTTGGTTGCCTTTCCTACAAATTTTTAAATATTTCTTATAAATTCGAGTGATGTTTTCTGTCATTACTTTGTCAAAACGGATTTTAGCAATTTCTAATGTGAATTTGCTCACAAAAGTGCTAATTGTGGTTAAAATATGATCCAGTCATTTACAAGTTCGATCGAGTTTCAAATCTTTCACTATTTTAGAAGCTAACCGTAGAGCATTCGTTGTCATAAACAGCTTCGTTGTATTTTGTTCAGGCAAGCCCCTAATTATGCAGGAAACCATACATAAATAAATACGAAAAAGAAGTAAAGAACGAATTTGAAAGGATACCAAAAAATTTCTCTAGCCACCATCGTATAAACATAATATCACTCGCATTCAAACAAACATATCATTTATCTGTGTATGTATGCGGTGTGTATTAAAAAAAAACCTCAAACACTGTACATAATAGTTGTACTACACTCATACGCTTACACGTTTACACACACACTCACACTATTCTTAGGCGGAATATAAAATTTTAGAAAAAAAAAACGCTTCTTTTCATACTTAAAAGTATGACGAAATTTTAACAAAATCGTATAACAATTATTTCAAAACACAAAAACAACAGCAACAACACAACTATCAACTACCACAAACACTATTACCATGTTGCCATTAACGATAGCCAACAACAACAACAACAGCACAGTAAAGAGAAATTACATTAAACAACGCTGCAACATGTGTGAGTTAGTGGTTTTATTTTTTGTTTTTTGTTTTGTTTGTTTTTATTTTTTGTTTTTTTTTTTTTGCTGTCTATACACTCACACACACGCACAATGAAATCGTGAATTAAACAGAGGCCGACGTACAGTGGGTCGTTTGTTAGACAAGCCAGTTAGGCATGAATTGATAGTTTTTCCATTATTTGTTGACAGCAAATATGTATTTACGTATTAAAACTATCTGTACGTCCACTCCAGCACCCTCTCTAATCTTAGTTGAGATAACACTTGGAACATTTTGCTTTTCAAATCGATGTTTGAATTGAATACGAATTTTTTTAGGCCGATGTAAGGTGTTTAGTTGATTCCTGATTGGCATTCAACCCATTGTGCGTCCAGCATATGCATATGTATGTGTAAGTGAGTTTGTATTTGTTTTTATAAGTAGATGAGTGCATGGATATTTGATGATTACATACCTTAACTCTCTCTCTCTCTCTCTCTTTCTGCCTCTCTTTTATGAAAATTATTGAAGTCACCCAACCAACACCAACATCAACGCTATCACTACTAACTAACACTACGTTAAGAGTATAATAAAAAAAAACGAAAAAAAAATCCATATTAAGAAATTGAATGGAAAAAAAGGCAACTACTACAACTATAATGGCGGTAGCAATAATAAACTTAAAATTAAAATGTAGAATAACAGCAGCAGAGTGTAAATTTAGTTGGTTATAGAAATGGTTGCCAAAAACAATCAGCTTGTGTGTCTCTTGTGTAGTTGATTGGTTGCATAAACCACACTAAAACAAATTAAAATTAATAATTATGATAAAAGAAAGTAGAAATAAAAATTTAAATAAAATTTATTTATAAAAGCCATTAAAAAAAAATGAAAGGAAAAAAATAAAAAAATAAAGGAATACATATTTAAAAATAGAAAAATAGAAAATTAAAAATAATAATAAAGTTTAAAATTTATAAAGAGAGCGATTAAAATTTCCATGAAGTTGAGTTTTAAAATGTGTTTCAAGTGAAGTGCATAGCAATAAGTAGATGAAAAATACATATGTACATACATATATGTATGTGTATAATTACGTATATATGTATGTATGAATATGTATATATCTGTATATATTGTCTAAATACGGCTAAACCCGGAATAATCGTGTATCATTGCTATTGGCCTAGAGTTATTTTTATTACACGTATTATCATTTTTTCTTAGTTTCTTTTTGCGTTTAATTCTTTTATCATTTTGAGATCCTGGGGCACTAGCATTTCTGATAGTAAAACTTTAAGGCAACACACATACGACTGTTCTCATTTACATACTTACATACGTATATAAATACAAATTAATGAGTGTATATGTAATGACTACACAAAAATCAAATCTTTGAAATACTCTTTTCTAGCTGTTGTTGTTGAACTCCATTGAAATGCTCTGCTTTTGCATCAGCCATCAAAACTTAAGCAATTTGTCGCCATTGTGTTGTCGCCCAAGTTGCAAAACACAACTCTTTACTGTAGTCGTCAAGATAGAAGTTATTGTACAGATCCCAATCGTCATCGCATCAGAAATTCCTTTAGAAGGGCTTATTGAATTATATGCAGTGCAGTCGATGTTCTCACCATTTATTAATTTCTGTGGATCATACTGTGTGTTCTATTGTTATTGTTAAAAACAAAAACTCTTTGTACTTTACTGGATTGCATACTCATTAACATTGTGCGTCAAACATTACATTACGACAACACACAAGTTGTAGCACATGTTCGATATGGTCTTGTCATGTTGTTAATGTTGCTGCTGTCGTAATACAACTGTGTTATGTTGTACTAGGTTAAGTATACGTAACATCATGTTGTGTATGCCATTTACAGCTCAAGCATTGCCATTCACTCAAACACACAACACACACACACACAAACGCTTACAAATGTTCGTACTAGATTATCTATCGTTTTTCTTTTTGTTTATTACGTTATAGTTGCTGTTGTATTTCTTCATTTTTTTTTTCACTTCTGTCTCAAACGGGATTACAACTCTCAGTATTTGTTACTACTTTCAGAGAAATTGTTCTCTTTCGTGTGTTTGTACTCGTTTCATAAGACAAGAAAATCGTAAACAGACACCAAAAACGTGTGCGTGTTGTGCGTGTGAATTAAAAATAGAAAAAAAACTTTTATTTTAATCCGTATACAGCTTCCGTCCTGTGCAACAACAAATAAAACATGAAAATATCATTTTTTGTTGAAAATGTTTTAAAATCCATATCCTGTCCATAACTGTATTGTTTAAGCTCTGAATCAAAAGTCAATTAATCGAAGTAATTATTACTTTATTTAACTTGGTCAATACACATATAAACGAAATAAAAATGAAATAAAAAATTTGCAACACAGTTTCAATATACATATGTACTCTACTCGTACGCATTCGCGTGATAATTTTTTTTTTTTTATTTTGTAACTTTTCTTTATTAAACGATGTCCAGTATGTTTATTGTGCTGTGATCTTCACTGTACAGAGAATTCAACAATACAGTTGGAACACCAGTTATGTTATAAACCCTACGTATAATTTAATTTCAAATTTACCTCCAATTGGATGCAGCCTTTAGTGAAATTTAAAATTAATACATTCGGTAGTGTACGAATGTCAAATCTCATTATCATTAGATATTCAAAATTCAATATAATCGAGAAATTGGTTTTTTTTGTTTAGTGGAGACATTTCTGATCAGGTTTATCAATATCGGTATTGTATTCACAAACAACAATACTGGATACTCGTAAACGTTTTGTAAACATTGCTTCATTCAGAATTTCAAAATTAATTCTAATTTAAATTATCAGAAAAATGGACACATTAATTTATTAGCGTTTGAAATTAAAAAAAAAATGGATGAATGTACGTTAAAAGGTCGGTAAAGACTTGTGCAAAAAAAATGTTAACCACACATAAAGTACAGTTCAAAAACTAAAAGTCCCCTAAAAACCCTAGAGCGATCCACTGTATCACCTTCAATGTTAATAAATCAAAATTTGTCCTTAATTACCACTATAACTCTGACCTGTACTTAGTTGAGAAACTTTAAAATAGAGGGTTGCGTCCCATTCTATCTTCTGACGGATATAGGTGGTATAAATAGTAGAAAAGTTAATCGAAGTGAATTATTTTCTGTATCATCTTAAAAAACTGAATTACTTGACTTCATATGCTGCCGATCACAACTTGTTTTTCAAAAGCGTTCAAAGTATCATGTATATTTTATATATTTTTCTAGATAATCTTTGCTAGAGGCTTTAAACTTTGAAATATATTTCCCATTCTCTTTCAATACTAGCAGGAGATCTAAGGGTTACAAACTTGTCTCCAGATATTCTAACTCCAAATGTTAGACTGTTGGGGATAAGCATGCATTATCTATAGAAAAAATAAGCGAATTTGAGTTACTACAAATCAAATCTGAATAAAGTTGTTGTATTATTTCAATGTTAGACAATTAATACACAGCTGGTCATACGTTACGTTGAATCGGAATGTCCTTTGGTTTAACATTAATTTCACGCGTTCACGTTTACATGTTAACCAATTATCGTCTAGTATAGGGTAATCCGTAATGAATGACTGAATACTTACACGGCATCATAGGGTAAGCGTATCTATAACTGTTTAAAATAGCGTCCGTCCATGTGTAAATTTCACTACGAGCACTCTCTCTCCCTTCCTATCTCTCTCTCCCTCTCCTAGTGTGCTATTGTTAGGAAATCTCCATTGAAAGAAAGAAAGAAAGTATAGCAACAACGACAAACAAAGGACGAAGAAAACAAACCCCATATTGTGTTTTTATTGCTGCTGTTGTTGTTGCTGTTTTTATTTCAGTTTTGTTTGTCGGTTTAAGAAAAAAAAAAAGAAACAAAAACAAAAAACACTCACATATATTGATGGAGTTGTGTGTTTGATTCTGCTCTTTAACCTCCTTCTTTGACACACATACACGGTTTAAAATTTAAATTTGTGTGTATATTTTGTTTCGATATATGTATATACATGTATGTATATATGTGTGTGTCGATTATAAAACAAAAACTTTTTATTTATTACGCCAGTTTGTAGTCATCGTTGTTATTGTTTTTGTCTAACAAAATATCAACAACAACATACAAAACAAGAGTAAAACAATCTAAAACGAGTTGCTGTTATTGTCTACGTCGTCCGCTCATTGCTTTCAAATGAAAATACTTCACTTTTGCTTTATATTTCTTACCCCCATATATTGATTTTGTATTGTTGCTTTTTTTTTCATTTTTATTTCCGACTTTAAACTGTAAACTTTAAAATAGATTTTCACCAAAAACCACTTCGGCTTCGCATGTTTTAAAAGTTTTTTTTGTGAATTTTTTTTTTCTTTTTTTTTTGCGATTTTTCTAGCTTTCATAACAAATCGTTTTCATCGGTTTTTTTCAATTCAATTGTTATGATTTAAAAAGAATAAATTCTGTTTGAAATATTAAATCAATTATTGTTTATTCTTTATTTTTTTTTATTTGGCACTAAATTTCTTTTGGAAGCAGGGTTAATGGTAATGGAGATTGCGGTCATTTAATTAGATTATGGATCAATAAGTTGGCATGGTGTGAAGAAACGTCATAGCTCAAGGAATTGGTCACATAAACAAGAGTTTGAGCCAAAAAAAAAAAAATTGTAATACCAATTGTTAAATCTTGTATTGTTTTTACAAATTTATAAGCATTTAATTCATGTTTCTAATATCACTTGCGTATATGTATGTGCCAAAAAGTCTCTTAAAGTTGCAATAAAATGATGAATTTCGGTTATTAAAATCTATTGAATCTTCTCTTTTTTTTTAATATTCCAAAAAATTAAAATAATTTGAGTTTTGACCAAATTCTTCGTTAATAATTCAATAAATATTTCATTTTCGGGTACTAAAGAAGAATGATGAAATGTTTTTGGAGGCTACAATATTTACAATTTTTTTTTTTTTTGCATGAACATATGATAGTGTAGACAGAGGGACAAGCTACTAAACTCCAGTTATGTATTTATAAGGTGGACCAACAGTGTAACTAATTTGTGTTTGGGCTGAAAAGAGTATCAAATTTCAATTAAACAGCAGATCGATATTAAATAGAATAAGACAAACGAATACACTGTTTTAACTGATTGCTTTCGCTCTCTGTATTTGTGATTGCAATTTTGTTGCAATTGCAAAATTAATAACATCTCCGACTGTTTTGGGATATCAAAATATTTTGCTGTATCGGATTGAGTATAGATTTCCATAAGGTTCCACACATTTACCCACATTTGTCTGCAATTGATGCAAGTTTTTAAGCATGAACTGCAAAAGTCTGGACTTATAAACTATCTGTACTTTATAAACTTGTTACGCTAAGAACGGGACTTACTAAACCAAAAATTTTAAGTAACTATGTGCTACAATACAAAAAATTAAGTTGGTTTTTTCTCCACTTTTTTATTTATTATTTCATGAACACAAACTTTAAGTCAAACTACTTGTCAGTCTTCCGTCATTTCCTATAGTTAATAGGTATCATTATTGTCAGATTTAACTAATCAAACATGTACTCCAGTTTGGCTTTTAAAAGCAATTGCGATTTCTTTTTCGAATTCTTGAATGTGGAGGATAGTATTAATTTTGTGCAATGCCATAATGGTGGATTGAGATATAAATCCACAGTTTTTTTTTTGCTGTTATTGCTGCAGTTTTCAATATTCAATATGCTCACTATGTATTAGATTGCATATGATTTCAAAGTTTGCGTTTCTCTTATTTTTTTTTTAATTTTTTTTTTTGGTAAATTTCTAAGACATTAACAGAAAATAGTTGTATGATGTTAAAACTGAAAAAAAAGAGTCATGAGATCATCGCATTTGAGTAGCTATTTCAATTGTGTTGTTAGTTTTATATTTGCAATCATAAAATCGTTATTTTTTTCAATGAAATTTCAATTATTTTGGAACTTATCACCTCATTGTAACACAATCGTAATATGAAACACAAATAATAACAGCAGCAACAACAACAACAACAACATCGAAAAATCATATTTAAAATATATTTGAATTAAAAATGACCAAATAATAAAGATTACAATAAAAAAAATGTGTTTTAATGCAAATTTATTGCAATATTTGCTTATGTGGTTTGTCTTCTGGCTCAATTTAAAATCTTCAACATTTTTTTTTTTGTATCTCCTTTTAAGGTTTTTCCTTTTTCCATATTTTATTTAATAAACATGCGCTCTGCAACAATATTATTTTCGCTCTTTCACTCTTTCTCACATTTTTTATATTTTTTTTTTTATCGAAGTATTCTAAACTTCGTGTTTATCTTTGCACATATTGTATATGAGAGTGTATCGCTCTCTCACTCTGTATGTGTGTGTGCCTTAATTCTCTCTCGACTATATTTTTGTGCTGTTATACACTTGTCACTGGTAACCCGGTTTCATAATGTAAACAACTGTTTCGAATTATTTTTCTTTACTCTTTGATTTTGTTTTTTATTTTATTTTTCTTTACTCTTGTTTCATATTCGTTTATTAGTTTGTTTTTATGCTTTAATTCTGCTTCTTCTGCTTCTTTTCTGTTCTGTTCATTTGTTGTTTCAGCTCAGTTAACAACATTACTTTGTATGTGTCTCTTACATTTATTTTTTATACGTATTTATTGTTGTTATTCGGTTTTGGTTTTATTTTATTCGTTGTCTCTCTATCTCTCTCTCGCTCTCTCTCCTTTTACATAATATTATCGTACGTACATATGTGGATAGTGTCCTTAGGCAGCTGTTGATAATGATGACATTAGTTTCTCTTCATTGTCTCATGTCTGTTTTTGCTTTCATTGTATTTGTTTTAGTTTTTGTTTTTGTTTCTATTTTTATTTTCATTTTCATTTTCATTTTCATTTTTATTTATTATTTTCTTGGTTACTCTTGTCGTTCGTTGTCCATCATCATTTAGTAGAATAGAGAGATGCGAAAATGTGTGCGAGTGTAACATTTTTGTTGACGATGCTATTTTTCGTTGTGTATCGCATCGTATATTCATAATAATGGCGAGAGTTTTATTTTATTGTTTGAAATCTAAATTGTAGAGTGTTTCATAAAGTTCTCCACGTACAAAATGATGACTTGAGTTTTGTTCTCAGTTTAGTTTGAAATTTAAATGAAGTGAAAAACAAATAATGTGTTATAGACTGTGTATGTTTAAATAAATTTAATTCGTTGTGTCCGTCTTGACGTATCTTAATAATTCGTTTCTAATTCATATTAAGTATACGTCCGTCCACCCAATATGTATTGTAATGTAAAAATTCATAAATTTTTATGTATTTTATTAAGATTGCAAAAAGGGAAAATAGCATAATGTGATCATAATGTTTGATTGTGTTGTGTATTCATAAGTTTATTAAAAAGTTTGCTTCTTATACAATCATATATATTCCAAAGACATGATATCAAGTGTAAAATTAAATACTCTCAACAAAAATATAAAAATGACAACAAAAACAAAAACAATAATAATAAAAACATCAGATATAGTAGAGCAATGCAAGCAATTTAATTTACGGTGTCCCTCAATATCCCCCTGCTCAATAAAATAATAAACAACAACTACAAACAACAAACAACAATTGCATTTGGCAAACTAAAATTCTCTTCTTTTGTGTGTGTGTGTGTGTGTGTATGTGTTTTTTCTTTCTTTCTATCCATGGGGCTGTTGTGTGTCAGCGTGCCATTCACGTTGTGAGTGTTTCTCTCAAACTTGCGTTTTGGCTCCATTAGAGTGCAATTTATTCTTTCAAGAGTGAAAGAGACAACCATAGAACAGAAAATTGTTTTCGTTTCAAAGTAAAGCGACCTTGAAAGACAATCACAAAGAAAAAAGAAAGTTTCATACTCGTAACACAGAGCCACAGATTAAATGACCAAGAAGAAGAGGAGAACATTACGAAGTAGAAGAAAGTGTTTGCAAAAAAAGTATCAAAACAAAGCTAGAAAATAAAGAAACATGTGCTCTCATGAAAATCCATAAAAAAAAGAATAATAAATCATACTAAATTAACAACAAATAAATTGTAAATTAAAAAGTTATGTGTTGAAAAATTAAACTAAAAAAAGGAAACGAAAAACAGCAAAAGAAAATTCTTCAATTCTTCAAAATTCAAGAAAAGAAAGTGAACAAAAAACACAAGAAATTAAGCCAAAAAAGAAAAAAAAGAAGAAAGAAAATAAAAAAAAAAACTCTGACAAAGATCTAAACGAAGTAGAAAGTGGAAATAGTGCTGAGACATTAAAAGAATGAGGCTCTAAGAAAAGGAACAAGACAAGGAATCTTGAATAAAAACAAAAATGAAATGTATTAGAAAATAAAATGCAATTTTCTTTTTTTCTTTATTGAAATAGAATACTTATTAACGAAACTCGTGAATTAAAACACTTTTATTTCACTTTTGTTTTATAGTTTATATGTGAGATGCACGTGTTAAGATGAGTGTGTGGCTCTGTTTTATGTTTCATGGTAGAGGTCAGTTATTATATGTATGTATAGGTAATCAATGTTGCCCGTCTCTCACCCTCTCCCCATTGCCAGTTCTATGGATTTTTATTTTTTTTTTTTAATCAAATTGAAACATTAATTGGACATGTTCGATTTATCGTCTCAATAAATTGTTGTCATATTTTTTATCAGACAACATGTATTCAAACGAAATATAATACCTGCATGCTTTCATTCTAAATACAAACAAATTTTTCATTGACTTATATCCACTTCTTCACTAAATATTTTGTACCACCAGGTATACTAATTTTAAAAACGTATCTTTTATGATAAATATTATATCCGATGCGGACCATTTAGTGCATCTAAACGAAATTAATTAGAATCTAAAAGCCTTTGTTAACATAACAAAAATGATGCTTTGGCAACAGCTCTGAGAATAACTAGATGCCAAGAAAACAATCCTCTAGTATGTCATTTAAAGTCGATGTTAAATTGTTGATGCCACCAATCGTGGATTGTATGAGAAGCAAGTCCGTAATCCTTACATAAGGATTGTATTGCATGAACACGTTTTAAATTTAAATTCAAAAAAAAAAAAAATCTGCATTTTTAAGTTGAGGGTCGCTTCTAGACGGTCTTTAATCGGCTGTAGAGAAAGAGACTTTCAGCTTCTCCTTTATGGCTTGATAGTATTTATTACAGTCTAATTACTCCTTTAGAAGAGGCCATGCAATGCCGCTCCATTTTTTTTTTCGCAAATCATAATGACAATTGACTCAATATTTACTTTTCTGAATACATGTCCATTGTTCATGACGTTTGGTTTGCTCACCTTTAGAGCAATACTGACCATAATATACCGTTCGGATTGCCTTGTACATTCTGTATTTAGCGTAAAATTTATCTAAAATTTCGTCTGATAAAACTTTTTTCACAGTTGCTCCTGGTTACAATGTCAGTTAAGCTGTGGCTAAAGTATTCCGTCCATTTCATTCATGAAAACATATCTGAGCCGATCTTGGACCCTAAAGGAATTTCGTTCCTCAAAAGAATTTGCAAGATTTGCACCGCCGAGCTTCTATTCGCTACAAACCGGTATTGAAATCGGTTGTCATATACGCATTACTACTGTGAAACACATTTTTATTATGACCTCACCATCCTACATACTTTCTAAGTTCTTAGGACGTTCTATCGTTCCACGACCGAAATCGTTACAAAATTTTCGAATTTCGTTAAAGTAAACCTAACAAATATCGAGTATAAATTTTAAGCAACAAGAACAGGTATTACTCATGCTTACTTATTTACGACGAGCCTCAGGTTCATTTCTAAAATACCATAATATTTTTCTGGAATTTCATCTGCTGCTGAAATGATCGAGTTACATGACTTGAACATTAAAAATAGCAGTCGGTATCTAACAATAGTAACCACATGGAGAGTACTTGTCGAAAAAATAAATAGAAATTGTGATGTTCGTAACAGAGATAATTTTCAAAGTAACTGATGGAGCTCTTCATGGGTATTGCGACAGCAGCAATTCCAGTGCTGACTTTTCGGTGATTCTTCTATAATAAATATAATCATAAATGCTTCTTTTATGACTACAATATTTTGATTTCGTCAAAAAAAAAAAACCTTCCATTTTAATACATGCGAAAACAATAATTTCTTTCGTCTTCCTCTTTTTCAACATTGGTAACATGTTGCGAAACATAGCTATCTCAGAATATTTTCTATGTTAATTATTACTGAATTGATTCAATTCAATTTCTTATGAATTTCCTTATAAAGAATCGACATGAAACAGCCTCGAGAATAATAATTGCATTGAATTAAAAAAAAATACGAAAGAAAATATACATACACACTCACACACCCACACACGCAAGAAGAAATTGAGTAAATTTCTTCTAAAAATATTGCAGACTGAAATTAAAGAAAAAAATAAATTTTTAAAGGATTTTAGATTAAAAGAAGAATAAAAAAAAGAAAAAAAAATATTTTTTAAATGCATTTTACTCTAGAAATAGTAAATAAATGAATGTCCATAGCAACGACTGAGGGAAAATTAATGGCAAAAGCTTTTAAGCAAATGAGTTGAGTTGGAAGAGAATTTCAAATAATTGCAATAAAAAACAAAAACAAAAAAGAAAATGAATTTTCTTTTTTTTTATTAACAAATAAACAGGTGAACAAATGAAAATGAACGGAATGTATGAAAAAAAATGAAAATTAATCTCGTTATCGATATCATTTTCGATTTTTGTGCCTAACACAACAACAACAACAACAAACAACAGCTAAATGTCTGAGGATGCAAATGCAACAAGAAATTTATAAAAATAATGTTAGTACTGCTGTCGTCAATTATGTTTAAATGTTTGTAACTACTTACATACTCATTATATATACATATGTACGTTTTACAATCGCTTATCGTTTGTCGTATTAAAATAAATTCCAAAAAAAATTAAGAACTGAAGAAAAAAACAAAAATTCGCAAATTAATACAAAAAAAAAAAAAAATAAAGACAGATAAACTAGTAAATAATAACATAATATTTGTTTCAATGTATTTGTGTTCATTGTCATGTGGCTGTGTAAAAAATAAAAAAAAAAAATTTTTAAATGAAACCTTTAAAACAACAAAAAAAAATATTCTAATAAATTTATTTGAATGCCTTGAATTTTAAGTGAATGTTTTAATGTGATAATATTTAACTAATACTCCTCTACTGTTCTTTTGAGTACTTTTTTCTTTTAATTTTTATCCTTTTTTTCTTATAATTTTATCCTTTTTTTTTAATTTAATCCTTCAAGACTTATTTGTGTGGGTTGCATATGCAAATAAAATATCAGTCAATTCTATACATAGATGTTTGCCAATAACAACATAAAGTTTTCAATACTTTTTTTTTTTGTTATTATTGTTGTCATTATTATTTTGTTTATTATTATTCTGACATACATAATAATATTGTTAACAGGTAACGTTCTATTATTGTATTATTATTATTTTAAAATGTTATTTTACCACTTCATATATTATTGTATGTCTATATATTATGCAAGGCATGAACAAACACACCAACACACATTCAAAAGGTAATAATAATAAGGCGAAATATAGCAACTGGCATGATAAAATGTCATTAAAATGGAAAATTCTACTGCTTGAACGTATGAGTAATCGGTTATTGCATTATTCTTCCATATAATATTGCCCATACGTGCATGAGTTCACAAAAGAGTTTAATTGATTTGAAATTAACAATGTACATACATACATATGTATTAGGGATGCCAATTGGGAAATCCTGAAATCCCAGGATTTTTTCAAACTTGTTCCGGAATTTTCCGGGATTTTAAATTCATGCATACATACCTTATAAAGTAAGAAAAACAAATTAGTTTACGGTATTGTTTTTTTTTAAATTAATTTCACCGTATATAACACTTGAACAGAACGAAAACCCATCTTCCATTGTTAAAAAGTTAAACGTTGCCCACGAAATCCAATAAAATCTATTAATACAGCTGGTGATCTAGGCAATCAACTTTCTAAAGAAATAGATTTGTTTGAATCACGAGGTGTTAGAGATGAATAGTTATATCCTGCATATAACTATCTTGAAACCATTTTGTCCACAAATGCAGATTGTGAAAGATGTTTTTCAGCGTATTCAGCGTATCTTCGCAACAATATTAAGGCTCTTCGAACAAATGTTAGAGGCTTTGATCTTTTTGAAAAATTATTTAAAACAATGAATATAATTAATATAATACACTAACGTGTTTGTGTATGTATGTATGTATGTAGACACAGATGAGTGATTTTTAATTTTGATAATTTACGCTTTTTTATATTCTCGTTTTTTGTTTTATAACATGTGTATTGTAAAAAAGATCAAAAATTAATGAAACGATTGTTAATAAAACGATTGTTTTTAGTTTTTATTTATTAAGAAAAAATCCCGAAATTTGAAATCCCTGGATATTTCGGGATTTTTCCCGGGATATTTGGGAATTATTCGATCCAGAATTGTGCCGAAAAATGCCGAGATTTCGGTATCCATACATAACATAACTGGTCATTACAACCCTTCAGTCAGTATTACGGCCTAGCTTCCGACACCACTTATGTCGTGTGTGTTAAATTTATACATGAGTGGCGGCACCTACAGTTTAAAGACGATTCCGAAAACTTTTCATGGCAATTTTATTTACTCAGAGTTTTTGTCAGAAATCTGCTGAGAGGAAGCCGCCGAAGAAATATTTTTTTCATATTTCGTTTTTGATATCTGACCGGGGATTCGAATACAGTACCTACTAGACTACGGCGACTACAAAGAGATTTCGGTATCGATATTTCGAAATCCCGAATCCTGGGAGTTTTAAAAAGTCAATCCCGTTTGGCATCCCTAATATGTATGTATACATATATGAGTATGTTCAAGTTCAATTTTCTAGAAAATATTTTAAAAAGAAGAAATCATAATCTCTTCCAAATCGTAAAGGCAATACCAATTCGCCTTTCCCCTGGTTTGGGATAAATTTTTTTATATTCTTTTGATTGTTGTGTTTGTGTTTGTGTTATTTCAAAATGAATTTTCGTTACTTTCGAACTGTAATTCGTAATTAATAACGACATGTTTTTAATGCACTTGCATATCGAATCATAAATATTCGTAATCATATTTGATTTGTATGTACATATGTGTGTATATATGTATGTATGTACATACATTATGAGCATGTGTTTTGTTGTTGTCTACTTAATAAAATTTCATTATAAAGGTGAAAACATCGAATTGGTTTAGAGAAAAAGTAATTTCGAATTCTGCATTGTGCATTATTAGCATATAACGGAATATATATTTTAGACATTAAATATATTGTATATTAGAATCTAATATAATAAATTAATGTGCATTTTAAAAATTAATTGCTAGGATATCTTATAACCTATAAACATATGTACATACTATACCCTTGTCGCTATTTAATTGTGAAAACAATTTTAAACCTCGTGGAAAGGCACTGAAATAAAATTGTCAAAAAACCATACGTAAGATCGGCTTCTAGCATTGTCGTCAAATTTTAGTAGCTAAATGCTGACAACCATAACACTGTAAATTCTTACAAACAAGTTCATTGAAACTATTAAGCTCCACTATGTTAGTCAATGTCTGCATTACTTTATTATTTATCGAGCTTTTTTAACTAACTACATGTGCTAAAATATTTAATCGAATTTTTTTTTAATAAAAATGTTATTTTTTTATTGTTTTAAGTATAAAAGATTTAAGCTCGAAGATAATCGTTTTCGCAAATCGTTACCGATTTTCTTTTTTCCCCAGCTCTAAGGCATATTTCAAAACTAACAAAGTTCTCGTCGTTCATTTAAACCAAAAACATGTTCATTTATGTTTTCTCGTATGCGTATAAAACTTTATTCTGCAGCAAGTCAAAATATGAATACATAGTAATAATAAGAGCAAAATAAAACAACCGAATAAAATGAAATATTTAAAGCTATCCTGTCCTCTAATTCTCTCACTGTTATCAGACGCCATGCATAATAGCATTCAATTGAGTTTGAAAGATCGTTTTAAATGTTCGTTTCCTTAACTCTTGAATGAATAGTTTTGGAAACAGAACTTCATAACGTCAATGATTTGTAGTGAACTAAACGGCAGTTAAGTAACTAAGCTTAAATGGCCAATTAACTGTTAAAGGGAATCTCTTTTTGATTTTCTTAATTGCGTTTATTTAAAAATGTTTATTTTTCGTTTTTTTTTTTATTTTACTTAGTTATTGTATTTGATATGAATTGTTTTCATTGTTTCATTCTTTTCTTTCTTTCTTCTCAAATTTAATTACACTGATTAATTTCATTTAATTTAAAAATTTTTTTCTTCTTTATATCGTATACTGGGGCTGTTTTTCGTCTGCCTATCTAATTTACTGGCTGGCTGGCTGGCTGGCTGCCTGCCTGTTCGGCTTATGTTGTTGTTGTACTAATAATAATAATAATAATAATTAAATATATTTAAATAGTCTCTCTGTCAGTCATGATATTGTATTGTATTAATGGCAATAATAATAATAATAATTTGAATATGTAATCAGAAGAAAAGCCTTTAAGCTTGACAAAACAAAAAAAAAAAAAAAAAAAAAATCTTAAAACACACATATTTTTCATGTTTATTGAATTGAGTTGTTATGGAATGGAATGGAATGAATGAATGCAAATTACAAAAACAATAAAAAAAAAGAGAAAAGAAAAGCATTAAACCATAATGCAGATGATACTTGTTGCTGGAGGGTAAGTGTGTCTGTGTTTTCATTTCAGTTCAGTTATGTTGTTGGTTTTATTAATTTTTTTTTTACGATTTCGGTTTCATTTTGTTTTTAGGAACAACTTTTTACATCTCTTTGTTTCTTATTGTTGTTGTCGTTGTGCCACTTCTATTTTTGTTTTTGTTTAATTTTTCAATTGTATTCCGTGTTAAACAAAAAGAAAGAAAAAACAATAAAAAATTAAGTGGAACATTACAAAAAAAAAATAGTTTCTATGATTTTTAGCGAATTTGTTCTAATTCTTATAAAAATAATCAAAAAAGTATTGTGATACTCATTAGGAATTTAATTCAATTTGTGTGTTATTTAAAAATTATGTTTTAAAGCAATAAATTTAAAAAATTATAAAAAAATTAAAATGTTTTTAAACTGTTTTTAGTTCAAATTCATTCAACACTAAAAAAAATATCATTCCGGAACACATAACATATGGCTTGAAAGTAAAATCGGATATTAAAAAAAAAATAAGGAAATTTGCAAGAAATAATCTCTTCTGGTTGCAGAATTTGCACCCTAAAGTCACTCTACAGTGCACTCTCTCTTCCTTCTAGGTCGCTGCAATATAAAGAAGAAAAGCTTTAGAAATGGCTAAATAAACCCTCTTTATAAGAAGCTAATTTGTCTTCAGCTTCTAGCTAATCTTCAGACGAGTTTGTCAACATTTTTTTGGCGTTCTTTAGGAGAGATAGTCACTGTACTTATTTACTGAACGTGATGGTCACTACAATTTTTATTACACGTTCCAGCTTCTCACAACACCCATGCTGAGTGTGTTAATTAAATTTAAATTAATTAAAGTCGATCTCGAATGACATGTTTTTGCAAAACTTGTCATGGCAATTTTATTTTACTTTTCCAGAAGACTGTTACAAGGAAGTCGCCGATGAAATATTTGTTCATATTATGTTTTGTTCGAGATGCCTGACGTTTTATAAGCTAACACACCACCTACAAGACTAGGACGATTTTCGTCCTATATTTTTTTACTTCAGTAATGATCCCGCTATAATATTCGTATAGTACGGATAAACTTGTTGTCCTTTCGGTTTATTATTTATCATTGAGTAATCACTATTAACTGATCATATATTTATTCCACTTTCATTCCTACAAAGCGGCTTATTCCTTCTTTGCTTTGTTTAATAATAAAAAAAAACTGCGAAACTTATTTCTCCTATTGAAAAAGTCGTTGACAGTTTTCTTAAAGTACACCAATCCCTCTCTTGCAAGTTTACATTTCATAAACATAACTTCATAGAATATTTTTTCGTTGTTCTTTCAACACATCTTGTATTGAATTTAATTGTAAAATGTTCATTACATTACGTATAAACAGCCTAAAACTTATTAATTCATTATTGATTGTAAAAATTTCACACAAAATCAATTATAGTTTGAATGTCTAATTTGATTTGTATCGGTATCTCATATAAAAAGTAGATTTATTTTAAAGGAAACTTTTGTTGTTGTGCCTTCAAATCATAATTAGTTTAGAAATGGAGATGGCCTAGTATAAATAGCAGGTAATACAATATAAAATCAATCAATCAATACATTGTAGAATGATATTTTATTTAAAACACATCTTCTTCTTCTTCTTCTTCTTCTTTAGATACATTTCTATACACTTTTTTATTACTTAACTTTACTTTACTTTACTTTATTTGAATATCCTTTGATTATCATTTATCCTTTAATTAATTTTATAAATAAATACGTTATATTGTATTGAACATACTAAATAATCACGTAGAGTAGTTAAAACTTTTGAATGAATATTCTTTAAAGCTCGTTTGCCTGGCCTTAAATTTAAAATTAAATTAAAAAAATAATTCTTCTACGCTGTAAAATAGAGAAATAAAAATAAAAATAAACAGAAAAAAAATTAGAAATTAGAAATTAGAAATTATAAACAATTCAATCGCATTTTTAATAGTAGCAGTTTTTTTTTGAATACTTATTTTTATTTTTAAGCTATTGTTTATTAAATTTTATTAATTAAAAACAAAAAGCAAAAAAAATACCAAAAAAAAAATTAAAATAAATTTTGCAAATTTTAATTGTTTAACTGAAATACTAATAAGTTTTCGTTTATTTTCTTTTCTCTTTCTCTTCCCATTTCTTTAGGTACGTATACATAACTGAAAGCAATTACAAGCGTTTTAAATGGTTTTTTGTTTGTAAATAAATTTTCATACAAAATTTAATTGAAGGTCTTATTAACAGGTAAATATTTTATTATTAAGAACAGAAAAAATGAAAAAGAAAAGAAAAAAACAAACAAAATGAAAATGAAAATGAAAATGCGACCACAAAGCAAAAGACGACAGATTAAATTTCTTAAACAGTTCCAGCAGTACGCTTCTCATTGAACTTGTGTTCATGGCGGTATTCTCAGTGGTCGTCCTATCCACAACCATAGGGAATAAAACTTAAAATCAATATCATTATTATTGCTGCCGTTATCATCATTATCATCATTATTATCATTATTATTATTATACTTATTACAATGTAAAGTACTGACATCAAGTGTTTAATTTTGATTTTTCCTGATCTTTTTGTTCTTGTTGCTGCAACCACAATCGTTATTTTTACACAGACATTGACTGTCACATCAGTGTCATTGAGTATTTGTAAAGTAAGGTGGTAAAGGGAGAGAAGGCGTTGCGGCTGCCTGATACTTTGTTTAAGCACAACTTTTCATCGTTCCATTGTATTTCATGTTATCGTTTAGTTTAAGGGCATAAAACCTCATAGTCATGGTCTCTATTGTTAACGTATAAGACGTCCACGTCTAACCACCAATATTTTGCTTTTTTCCTTTTTTTTTTCCTTTCTCTCTCTCTCTCCTGATTTTAACCAAGAGTTTTATAAATTTACCCTTTTTTATTGTTGTAATATTGTCATGAAATTTAAGACCTGAGGACAATTTTCGTTAAACGGCAAAAATGTTTGGCTTTGGCCAAACCAAGCGAAAGTTCAAATGCACAAGTGAAAACAGAAAATCTAAGTAAAGTGAAATATAAAAAAAAACCAAAGACAAAATTGTTCAACAACAAAATTTCAATAATTAAAAGCACAGAAATTAAAATCAAAATAATCGAGGCCAAAATGAAAAATAAAAAATGTTTTTAGCATCACGCTTTAATGCTTTTGATTTTGTAATTGAAATTCATCGGGTAAATTAGAGAATTATAGTCGTCATACAATCACTGTAAATGCTTCAGTTTAAAGCAGGCATTTGCATCCTTTAACTGCTCAACTTATGCTCTGCTATTGAGTTTTGTTTTTAGAAGCAACAACAATAACAACAGCAACATTGTTGATTCATTCATTATTTACCTTTGTTGTATCGTTAACATTATGAACAGAGCAGTATTGGTTGTCACCATCATCGGCATCGACACAACTATCTTCAACGTTTGTTCGTATAGCAAGTCGTTCAATAGTCAAGTAAAGGCAGACATATGTCATGTCTTTAAACACTGTGTCATTTCTATCGATTAAAAAAAATGAACTGTTAAAAGGATGTATGCATAAATGTGTATGAAATTTTTTTTCTCTTCTGTCACATGGCAGCATAAGAGAAAAAAAATTTTTGATGAAAAAACACTTTGATTAAGTGACTGGTTGTCTCGCAAACATTTTCTTTCTTTTTATTAACACTTTAGAACGATAAAATACACAACGACAACGTTAAATATTGGTTTAAATTGTTAATCAACGATGATTGAATCGTTTCGATACCAATTTCATATGATGCCGATTGATAAGGATACTCACACTCTAATGATGGTGATGATAAACTTGAGTATGGCAATAAAAACGGTTTTCTAACGGTGATGATGATGTCGGTGGGTATCTTCGATAATATTTTATATTCTTCTGGTAGGGTTTTCTTTTTCTTTTCTTTTTGAACACAAAAATGTTCTAAAAACCTCTTCATAATGTACAATTGATTTTGAATAATCCATTTTATTTGTTTTCTTTCCATATGAGTATTCCAAAGAGGCCTCAGTTACTGTGCTTACAAAAATTCATTTTTGTTTTCTTCTTCGTCCTGTATTCAAAGATTGCAGTCAAGGGTGTATTTTTTGCCAAATTATTAGTCAAAATAAAATTCAAACTTTTCATTTTCTTTTTTTCTATTCGGTGAACACAATCTTAAGTTCTATTGCAATGTATCATCAACTGCTTAAGTGTTCAGCACTGATTTTTTTTTGATATTTCTTGTCGGGAAGTTCTTTGAGTAAAGCTTGAGTCTTTATTTTATTACTCTTCTAAATATCAATCTGATACAAAGTTATGCAACTTAATTTTTAAAATTTTAGTTTGTTTTTCAAATGGAATTGATTATACCGATTATCTTAAGGAACATATTTTCACATGTACCGTCTTATTTTTGTGGACTATTGTCCATAACATTTCGCCATAATTCTTCTTTATTTGAACAATAATAAATCGATTGCGTGCTTTTCAGGCGTTATTTATTTGTTTTAAAGTTTTTTACTTTTATCTTTGACCTTCAGAAATTCGTCTCATTGTCAACATATAACGAGCAATTGGTGACAAAATCATCAAAATCATCATATCATGCTGTCGTAATGCCACATGCATTTGCAGTTACTTAGCAATGTACAAGAATAGATCAGCTAACTGTATCAGTGACATCCTGTTGTTTTTATATAAGGTGGTATTTATATGGATATGGCTTAAGTGTCGAAAATCTTGTTAATAGGCCCTTGTTAACTGGCCCAATGAATCCATTCGCCGTTTTACTGATAAAGAAAAACATTTTATTGAACTGTCAGATTGTATTCCTGCAATTTTTGGATATAGGAATTGTATTCTTTTATTTGAAATCGTATTATTATTGCAAAAGCTCCTGTTATCAATTTTAAAGAGAAACTGAAGAGCTTTTGCTAAATTCTAAAAAAAAAACTTAACGTAACGTTATTTTAATTTGAAAATTTAACACTCTTTTCAAAAACAAAAAAAAAACAAAAAACGAAAAACAGAGATTAACGTATTCTTTCATTATTTAATATTTTCAAAGGAAACTTAATTATTTAAATCCAGCGAAATGTTATTTTAGGTGTTCCTGTAATTTCGATAAAATAGTAGCAGCACTATTTAGTTATTTTTTATATGCAACTGGTAATATTGGATTGAAAACCATATACGGTGAACTCACGCATTAACTGCCACGGCAGTTTTCAGAAAATTAGCCAAAAATGACCATTCTTAATTTTTTACATTCTATTACTACGAGATAACTCATAGTTGGCTCCCTACAAAGGAACGTAATCTACCAGTTATCTCGTAGTTTGCAGTAAACGTATTAAGGTCCTAACACAAATTAAACCGTAAATAATAAATTAAACCTGTTAACATAGCTATGTACGTCTATAACACACAGCATTGTATGTTATAACATAGAATGTACTGGTAAAAGCTTACCACCAAAAGCTTATATTTATGTGTTACAGTAGGTGCCTAATGCGGACATTATATTATTATGTTAGAATACCGTATTATGTTAACGTACATAATTTTTGGTGCTGTTTTCTTTAACATTTTGTATGTTGTATACTTTTTTGATTTTGATGTTAAAGGATTTACTGTTAATAATCATGTCAAAATGTTAATTCCGGGGTAAAATTGCTATTACACGGCTGCGACCCAATATTATAAAATGTGTATGTGTTTGTGGCAAAGTTCTCTTTTTTGTATCTGCACGAAAATAGTGCAGGGAGTGATTTGAAGCAAAAAAAAAATCCTAATTTGAAACATAATTTCGAAAAAAACATTAAGGAATTCTTTTCTTCGTTTTTTTTTTTAACTTTTGAAATTAAATTTTTAATTTATGAAAAGGGAAAAAAGAAAGCTAAACGACTGCATATAAAATTTGTATACACTTTGAGGTATATTAGTAATGCAGAGTTTTTAAATTTTTTAAGTCCAAATTCCTCAATCATAACTTAGGTGGACATTTATTTGACAAATAACTCTTTCGTAATAATTAAAAACAAAAAATCAAGTGGCGAAAAGAGCCAGAAGAGTTAGACGAAGTTTCGTTAAAATATCCTGAAATTTTGAACGATATAAATTCCATTGCAATACATACATACATATGTATGTATATATGCATATCAGCATATAGATTTGAATCATTTTGAATCATTACATCGACTAATATTAATACATCATAAGATATTACACAAATATTCGATTAATTTCTAATTTGAGTATAAATTTTGTATAGGCTTTATCAAGTTAAACTAAAGCTTCTGCTGGTTAGGGAAATAATGTCAAATTGAATATCTTAAAATAACTGTTTAAGATTTTGAATATGAAAATACTTTTATTTTCTATAAGTTATTCTAAACTCTGGAACTCTTTTATTAAGGCCGTTTAACCAGTGTTAGGTAAAATACCAAATGTAGGATAATGTGTATGAGAAAGAGAGACAGAGAGAGAGAGGAGAGGCGAAAAAGTACGGGAGAAACATAACAATGCTATTGTGACAGTTGTGTTACCATTAAAATGTTAAGCTTTCATATTACAACACTCTGTTAACGTTTGCGTTAAAAGTTAATAGGGGCTTTTAATAACAGTAAGAGAGCAGCATTGCCGATATACGAATGTTAAATATCCCTAATTTATGCTTTCAATGTGTGTGTGTTTGTGAGTGTAATTTTGAGGAATATTCCGAATACTGTTTTAATACACAAACACGAGTTGGCGTTGGTGTTGGCGTTGACGTTGTGCTATTCTATATTTTTATTTTCTTCCCTTTGGTATGTTTCTCTTTCGTGTTGATTTTATTGTTTTTTTCTTCCTTTTTCTATTTGTTATATCCGTTTAATCAGCCATACTTTTCTATGTAATACGATGGCATGTTGAAAACGATTTTGATATAATACACACACACACACACACATATATATATATATATATTCTCGTTCATGTACAAAAAAACAATATTGGGCACTGACACACGAAGAAATGTTTTGGTACTCTCGCATGGTAAAGGAAAACAAGGAATAAAGCGTAAACGTGGACGATGGCGTATGTGTGAGTGGGTTAGAGAGAACGTATATATATGTGAGTCGGTGTTGGTGTCTCTGTGTGCGTATATGTGTGTGTGTGTGTGTGAACTGAAATGTGATTGCAGTTTGGTTAAGCGGTGCGAGCGCAATGTTGTTTAGTTCAGTAGCAAAACACACGCCATACGTTCGGCGGCTGTCAATAGAAAAACATTATCATAATAATAAATAATAAATAATAAATAATTAAAATAAATAACACATACTGGAACTAAGTAAATAAATAAGAATGAGTCAAATATTTATAGCGTATGAATTAAT
>QOCX01000008.1:500901-554109 GCA_005959815.1 Sarcophaga bullata
TGTTTCAATAGTGAATGTTAAAAGTAAACTTAGCAAATGAAATTTGCCATGCAATTTTCTTTCAATTAAAGAAAAAAAAGTGTTTAAAAAAATTGAAAAATATTAAAAGATAATAATAAAAAAAATGAAGTAAAAAACAAACAAAAAAGTGAAAATCTGTGTTGTTATCTCTCCCTAGAAATAAAATCTAAAGCGGAAATTTCGAAATTCTTCTCTCTGTAAAGATTGAAAATCACACTTTTTTGTATCATTTATTCAAATGATTTTTACTGGCTTGTATTCTAGTCTCTAATAATTACTGGCTTATTCTTGTATTACAGTCACACTACGAAAACATTTCTTTTATTTGTAGGAGATGAGTGCACGTATGTGTTTGTATGTTCACTATATTATACTGTACAATACATATTACAACAGATTATTAATTATTTATGAAACACTGAAAGAAAACAAGAGAAAAATTCAACAATAACAGCAAACAGAGAGAGAGAGAGAATAAAAATCAGAATGTGGAAAAAATCTACCTGGCTGACACAGTTTATAAAACAGGTTTTAACTGTGACTCGTTTTAACTTGATTATATTATATATAACAACAACAACAACAACACCAACAACACACACCAACAGCCATAATAATTTCGTTTTTTTTTTGTTTCTTCTACTCTTCACTTCATTATTATAGTTGTTGCTATTGGTGTTGTTGTTACGAACACACTCACGTACATCCATACAAACAAACACATACATATTTAACAGTGATAGTATAACACAAATACCAGTACATTTCAAAATTAAGTTCAGTTGAGTTTGGCTTAGTTTAGATTTCTTCCATTGTTTTGCGAAATTTTGCATTTATATTAGCGCATGTTTGTACATGTGTGTACATACGTATGTATGTATGTATATTGTTATGTGTATATAAGTATATCTGATGAACATTTATTTAACAATCAGCGTTTCAAATTAACCATTCGTATGAGCGGGAGAGAGAGAGAGAGATTGCGCGTGTATGTGTATAGTACATGCATAATATTATTACTGCTTTATTAAGCAATTAGAAATTAAAAGAAATTCTAATTTAATATTCATAAGATTGAACTCGAGAAATGCTCCATAACATGCATTCATACATATGTATGTACATACTTACTTCCAGACATAAAAAAACAAATACAAAAAACTAAAACAAACAAAACACGTGCTCTAATATAACATTTAGACCAACTGATAAAAGAGTCTTTGGTTGATTATTTTTTTGCAAAATAAAATGAATTTGATTTCTGGCCCGAACAGAAGAGATACTGAGAGATAATCGTTTAAAATAATCGAGTCTCTAAAGAGAGCTCTAAATTTATTCAACGAGTGAACCAAAATCTAGAAATTTTTACCAATAAAGATCAGACTTTTCCATGAATTTATAAATCTTGACATTTCAATTGATTTTATTTTTCATATAAATCTGCCGCCAATTTTTGCACAGACTAACGAGTTTCTCGATACGAATTTGTGAGCATCTCTGGTAACTCGGGTAGGGCCTTTAGTTGAATCTGTTAAATATCCTGAGACCGCGATACATTTGATAACACTTACACATGCTGCTTGGGCCAACAAATGCCCCGTAATTATTAGTAAAACAGAACATAAAGTGAGTTTAAAAAAAAAACTCAGCTCACACAAAAATAATAATAAAAAAAGAGTTGTAGTCACTATAAATGTTTTCGTT
Source organism: Sarcophaga bullata (assembly GCA_005959815.1). Classification (NCBI taxonomy): domain Eukaryota; kingdom Metazoa; phylum Arthropoda; class Insecta; order Diptera; family Sarcophagidae; genus Sarcophaga; species Sarcophaga bullata. The sequence continues at coordinate 502,627 of QOCX01000008.1, forward strand.
CTCTTTATCAAAGTTTTCAAAATTTCAATTTATTTAAAAAAAATGAAGGCTGTTTCTAGATTTTTTTGTTTCTAGAGTTTTTTGGCTCTTGCACATCTAAAAATTATTTTTAATTTAAAATTTGTTGTTTGCCTACCAAAATGTAGTCCATAAGTTTTTTATTTTGGTTAAATGAGAATTTACACCGAACCAGCGAACCAGAAAAACCTTGCCATCAGCAAAATCCACATATCTTATCTCTTTGTCCAACCAATTGTATTCTTACTAGCAATTGAATACAATTTGTCGATTTAATTTTAGCATAAATTCATGTCTTAGGAAACTATTCTCTGATAGAAATAAATTCATTAAATTATTAAAACAAACCACTACGGGATCTTCTACTAATTGGAGTTCCTTTGACGTTTTTAGTGTAAACTGTGTCAGTGGATTATCAAAATATCTATGCGGATCATATATCCTACTATTCGTCTTTTATTAAAACTCCTTATTCATAGCTGAAATCCTCATAAACTTCAGTCTGCCGATGTTCAGTCTATCGAATTTGTCATGTTTTGTTTGAAGTGATGTACGCAACACATTTTTGGTAGACTCAGAGCACTTGTGTGTTAAAATTTTCTAATCCTTTATAGAAGAAGAGCTTTTAGTTCTGGGTAAAAATTGTTTTCCTTTCTTACAAACTGTTCAATTGAATGATGAATCAAAGAGATTTGTTGCTTGTATTAAGGATTCGGTTGTGCTTTTCAAAGTACAACCAAGCTATGCTAAATTTTTGTTTCTTTAGGTTGTGATATGATACCGTATCGTTATTTCTATGTTTGAAACATTCAACCCACACTTATTTATACTCTTATTAATAAGATTTTGGGCTTAGTTTTGCTTGAATTAATTTTAAATTTTCTCAAAGTATTAGTTCTTATGGCTACTTTTTTGCTTCTTCTTTTTTTCTACGAAATAAAGATTAATATGAGCAGGAGTTTTTTTTAGGCTTTTAAAAATATTTTCAAATTGATTGCTTCAACAAATATAAAAATAAAATAAAAAACAAAATCAATATTAATGTTCAAGAGAAATTCGTTTTATTTTAGTCAATGAGTGCGTATGACCAAATGCCTGTCATCATTTTAATCTTTAGGCCAAAACGAATAACAAACAATTGCTGTGTTGCGTTTTATTACATTTTCCGTGTTTATTGTTTTAAGCCAAAAATAGCAAACACACACACATAGACATTTGTTGATATGTTTAAATGATTACGTCACTGAAAACACCAACTTACTATTGCAGATAAAAATAAACCAAAGAAAACAATAACTTTCTGTTCTGTTCGGCTTTCCCTGTGTTTGTGTAGTTGTTAGAGGCCATTAGATAACAACATTGTTGTGTAACATCTGATAAAAGAAGAAAATTCAAAAGAATTTAACAAAAAGAAAAAAAAAAACAAAAACAATTTAAAAGTTAGAAGTTAGAAGTGTTAAAAACGCAAGAAACAATAAATTTTGAAGAATTATCCCGTAAAATAAGCCATAAAAATCATTTAAGGATTAAAAAAATTTTTGTTTTATTTATGAAAATATGCCGCTCAGAGGCATTACATTCTGTAGCTCTAGAAGAATGTTTAAAATAAATTCAGAATAAAAAATTCAATGTACTTCTGAAGCACATACCTTTTCATATTTTGCCTGAAGTGATGTATCTGATGGTCTGTTATTAATTGTTTTGCAATTTGAAAGTGTCGTTAAAAGATATTTTTTTAAAAATCATAAAAAATTGTTGAAATATCTCGTAATACATGAATCCATCTAAATTTGTAAAGATATAAAGGTTTCATTCACATATATTTTTGCCACGCAGTGTATACTTATAGTATTGCAATCTACCGTTTCTACCGTTTTAATATCTACGTATACATATACAATATAAAGTGGCGTCAGAAGTGCAAACGTGTGTCGTCTGTTTATGTAAAATTCGTGTAGATTCAGACAGTATGTCTTTGATGATGTTGGCCAAATTGTAGTAGAGAGTAGAGGACAAAACAATAACGATGTATCACAAACTCAATTGCAAAAACAAATTATTCACATGCAGAGAGACAAACAAACAAACAAACAAACAAACAAAAACAACAATAGCAACGATAACATCATCAACAGCAGCAATTATAAAAATATGAAAAAAAAACAAGATTTTGTTTTGTTTTGTTTTGTTTTTTTTTTTTAATGTTTACATAATAAGCTTTACTCATCACCATCATTATCTTCATTATCATCATGTACATCTCATTCGTCATTATTATGTTTTGTTTTGTTTTCTTCAAAATCTTTCTCATGTCCTACACAATATTTTAGTTGTTATTGTTGTTATGCAAGCATAAGTGCGTTTAATGTACACAATATATTCTCTCGCTCTCTCTCCGTCACTCTTCTTTTTTGTTTTTTTTTTTGTTTTTTTCCTCTCTTGACTAAAAACTTAAACACGTTTTCTTTAAATTCCCATACACTCATACTCTCGCATACTCTTGTTCTTACACTTTTCAAAAATTTCCTGCTTTTGTACTGTTATTTTTTTGTTTTGTTTATTATGTAAACATAGGAAGGTTTAAAAGTGTGTATGTATATATGTGTGTGTGTTGTTGTTGTTGGTATTATGTTATTGTTTAAGTGATGGTCTCATATTAAAATGTTTTGATTTTATAAAAACAACAATTTTTTTTTTATAGAGAAATATAAATTTCTAAATAATATTGTTGTTGTTGTCGTATATAAATTTAAGAACATATACTCAAGTGGTACTTTTTGCAATAGTTAAAGAGGCGATAATTTTTGATTTATTTACATATGCAAACATTATGTGTTTATATGTGTGTATGTATGTATGTATGACTGTATCGCTGTTGTTTTCATTTCTTTTAGCTACTTCTGTTTTACTTCGTCGGTGGTGTTGTTGTTGTTGGTGAGCATTTCCATTTAGTGTTCTTGAATAAATTCATATTTTCATAGGAGAACATGTTTTGATGCATGTTTTGAGATTCACTGGGGTTGGTCGGTTTTTTTTTTATGGAAATGTAAATGGTAAAGAAAAACCTTTTCTCTTCTAAAAGATCCATAGACCTTAAACTAGAAGAGTTTGGTGTTATTGGAAAATAATTGTTTTTCATTGAAATATTTAAGTTGTTTACTTTTATAAGGAATATGTATGTATGTATACAAATGGATAATTAATTAAGTCAAATGATAATTACAACATTCGAAATGAATAAATCGCTACAATATCCGCAATTGAAAATTTTGGAGACAGTTTTATTGGCTGTGTCGCTTGGTATCCAAAAGATAAATAAAATTGAATATGATTTAAACAAGAAATGTTAAGATTTTTCTTTATGAAATCGTTTTAAATAAAAAACTAAAACAATTTAAGTATGTATGACTGTATGTATGTTCTCATTTCGTTTACATTATTATTCTGATGCTGCCTGGATATCCTATATTTATATTCTATTAAAGCGATTGCCAAGTTTTGCTTTCCTTTTCGTATTATTATTATAGTTTTGTGTTAGGATTTCAATACGTATAGATTTATTTTATAACACTTCCTGTTCCCCCCGCCTCTTTACAAATGTGATACAAGGAAACTACACATACACACTTGCCCCACAGGCTCCACTTTTTTTTTACTTTTACTGGTAATTGCATAAACTCAAGCAGTTTTTTTAATATACAAATGAGACCATTATTGCGTTTATATTGCTCCATCTAAAGGGGTATTTTGGAAGAGTATGTCATTAGCAATGACAACAACAGAAACAACAATAACAACAAATACAACAATAAGTAGAAAACAATACATGACACTTGATTGTTAGCTGCTCTGTTCTGTTTTCATTCATTCTCTATGTGTCCTCTGTGTGTATATCTTTAAATCCAATTCAATTGAATTCAATGCTTAATGACGATTGCAAATGCATTTTGCAATGCTTTGGCTGCTGGCCTTATTTTCTTTATTTATTTATAATTCATTCTGTTTTTTTCTGCTTGCTGGGTCTTACCTCCCTTTTTCTTGTTGTGGCATCAGTTTTTTTTTGTTTCGGTTGGAAAATTAAAAGAGAAAAAACTCAAATAGAACCACCAGACAGCCTGGTGTCTTTAAATGATAACTTCTTACTGCATCATACAGTTTTGTTTTCGATGTAAATGAGGTCATACATATTTTCAAATGTACTATACATAAACACACTCACACACACACAGAGACGCACAAACAAATACATTTACTTGTATGCCCCTAAACATAGACTACAGGCCAATATGTAAACATTTACAAAAAGATAGCAGAAGAGCGGAGGCGAGAGTCAAACTTTTCCACACAACTCTGTTTATATATAATTATGTAGAGAATTTGCAAAAATAAAAACAAAAAATAAAAAAAATTAAAATGAAGTCAAGTGAGCAAGAAAAGAAAAATAAAAAACAAAAAGATTTGTGGTTGCCTTCATTTAATATCGAAAATAATTTCCCAGAAATTACACAAAATTTTAAGATTTCGAGAGCAAAAAAAAAAAAAACCGAAAATATCACATGAAAAGTAAAGTTTAAAACGTTTGATATTTAATACTTTCACTGTACTTTCATATTTTTGCTGTTTTAAATTTTGTTGAAATCCATTTAAGTTTACAACCACATTTTTCATCCTTCACACATTGTATTTCTTGTATTCCATCTTTCATGATATCTAGGTTGAACAAAGAAACTCTGCAAAAAAAAAAATTGAGATATTGTTGTGAGTTTTTCCTTTCTTGCTGAAGCCATTCATAAACATTTTAAAGCCGAATATTTTTTGGCTCGACCATAATATTATTCACATCAGTTCGTTCTTTGTTAGTAGGACTGCGTCAAATGTTTTCCACTGTCATGTTATATTGAGTGAATGATTTCGTAAAACATTTTCAGTTCATTTTAATATTCAGCAGAAATCGTAAAATGTATAGCAAATCATAAAAAAAAATTCCAAAATATTCATGCAATAACTGTTTAAAGAATTTCAAATTTTTCATAACTTTAAGAAGTGATGGAGATTTTATGTAAACCTATGCAAATTTTTTACATTATGAAACACAAAATTTTCTTAATAAATATTTTAGGTTCCCTTCAAAAATCATTCTTCATTTCATTCACTCATTTCGCTCATACACTTGAATTAAAAAATTTGTTTTTAACATTTTCGGAGGCAGGAGGCTTATTAAAAGGAGTCATAAATATGGGCAAATGTGTCCAAGATTTTCACTCTAACCGTTTATGAGAAATCGTTTTATGGAAATAAGTTCAGAATTATGCCGCAGTACTGCTACATATTATTTATAAACTGAAAGAAATCTAATTTTTATTTACAAATCCCCCTAAAATGCCCTCTTATTTATGAACGATATCTGTAAACGATAGTCTAGTGCCTACGCACCAAGCGAAACGAATTCGCCAAAGATCAGATACAAATAATATTAGAAAAGAACGTAATACAAGAATATACAAAAGGAAACTCGTACTCGTAACCAACCAACAAAATATAATTGCTTGCGGTGATTTAAAACCGCAACTAACGTCTATTCAATGGTGATAAATTTTCTACAAAATTTGAATTAAATTGGCGCAAATGTCGTTATTAAAATCACTTTAAATGACATTGTAATTGAATTATAAATTCATTTTTAATTTACGGGAATTGGAATCAATTATGCGCCTAAACATACTTCAACAAAAAAAAAAGACGAAACAACAAACAAACAACAACAACAGCATATACATATAGACGTAGGAACAACTATAAATATAGCAATTAAAATTGATTACAATATGGTCGCCACAAAAATAAATATTCAAATCAAGAAATAAAAACGAAAACAAATGAAACAAAGAAACAAAAAAAGAAAAAAAGGAACGAGGGTAATAAAACAAAAACTGACGTCTAATAAAAATTCGAAAAGCTAACACAAACCATTTACAAACATTATGTAGATATTGTAACAAAAAACAAAAACAAAAAAACAAAATAAGGATTAAAGACAAAAAAAAAAGACCGCAAAGAGACATGTTGGTAAAACTAGTAAAGCAAACAAATGAACAAAAGAAATTGAAAAGAAAAAAAAAACAGCAACAACATCAACAACAACAACAACAATGTAAATTAAATATAATATAAAAAGAGAAATCAAATCTCCCATCCTTTCACTGTTTAAAGAATTTCAATTTTATTTACAGTCGCGCACACACACGAATACCTATACAAATACAAATTTCAATTGAAATGAAATTAAATAAAATATGTTCCAGTGTAGTATTTAGGTGTTTATGAAAAAAATAAGGAAGAAAAGTGTAAAGAATTGCAATATATTTTGAAAATTACGGTACAAAATGAAAAACATTTTTATATCTTTTATTATTTATGCATTTGGCTAAGTGTATGTGTGTGTGTGTGTGTGTGTGTGTGTGTTTATGTAAAATGAATTACACGTGCTCCATACAATTGTAACTCTGCGCATACGCATACAAAATAAAAACACGCAATAATCTAACAAGACGACTAACTGTAATATAAACTATTCATATTAACTTTTACTCTCACGAAAACACACACATTTAAAGAAAAAGAAAAATAAAATAAAAAATGCTCTTAAAAAATATTATGCATACAAAATAACACTCACTCACTCACTCAAACAGGCTTACACTTATACAAGAAAAAACCGATGAGCACACACAAAAAAACAAGATACCAAAGCAAACGAAAACTCTGAAACAGGAAATAAAAAATAAAAAACAATAACAACAAACGCAACAACACGAAAGGGCATACTGTGATTGTAATTTTTTTTTTTCTCTTGTACTCTCTTTGCATTTGAATTTTTATTTTCGTGTACAAGAGACTTCACATGCATATGTACATGGCTAAGTGCGTATATGCCGTCGTATGTAGTGTGCGTGTATATAATTTAATGTAATTTTCTATGTGTGAGTGAGTGTATTTTTTTTTTTTTTTTTTTTTTTTTTTTTTTTTTTTTTTGACAAGCCTTTCCATAATTTTTTTCCTGGTTTTTTCTCTTTTTGCCTCTTTTGATAGTTTTTGTTTTTTTTCCTCTACAGAAAAAGCCATTAGTGTGGATTCGTTTTTTGTTTTTATTATTCTCGGTACTTTAATACTCTAGTTAAAGGCTAGCAGCTACGCTTTGTACGCAACGTGTTCATGCTCGTTCAACGTTCAAGTGAGAGAGAACAACTAGTTTTTAATTTTATTTTGTGATGATAGTAATTATTTTGTATTGCGATTATTATTACACGGGATTTAATACCTTTCGAACGAAATTAAAAAGGCTTTTATTGGAAAAGATTCTGATTAAAAATCATAATGTTAAATGTCATGAAAATAATTGAATTTAATAAATGAAATAAAAATAAAAAAAAAATAAAATAAAACCAATTCATAAAAGAATACATTACGATGCGATTGCTTATAAAAATAAATTGTGATGTTTGTAACAAAAGCGATATAAAAAAAATAAAATGAAAACGAAATTAATCAAATACATACATACATACATACATATTTAATTAAAAAAAAAGAAAATTGCACTATAAAGTGAAAAAATAAACATAAAAGTTCTTTGTTTTAAACGTTTTTAAGGAAGGGATCCAAAGATTGTAATTGAAAAAGTATCAATCGAGCTTAAAAATATAATTTTAAAAACAATAACAATAGTTTTGAAAATATTATCATTGCGTAATTTTATGCATGCCCAAAATAAATTTGTTAATTTCTGTTTTTTTTTTAACGAAGTTAATATCGTTTTGTCCAAATATTTTACCTCCGATTACTTAATTGCAATGTTTGTTTTATATAGTACCATACAAGTTTACTAATTTTTCAATATCAATTGGCTAAATTGATCGACTACAAGTATCAGTCGGTATATTGCTATGAAGGCTTTCTAATTAAAAACTCAATTGTATTAAAGTAAATTGGCTTTGAAATAGAAAACGGCTTGTAAGATTACATCAAAAAATTAATTCTAAATTTAAACGGCTGCTTTAATTATGTATTAACTGTGGAGTTAGTAGTAATATGGCAGTATGGTATGGAAGTATTCAAACACTTAATTTCAGAATTTCGGACATGATTCGTTTGTTGTTGTCTGGACATTATAAATCTTAAATTGATATGCGCTAGGAAATACAAAATTGATTTTATTTTTATAGGTTAAATCAAAACCCATAATTTTCTTATTGAATAAATTTTAGGAACTACAACAATCTCTTGGCGTAACGTTAAAATTTCGTCTTCATTTTAATAAATTAAACCACAAATGATCTGCTCTTTGTAAATGCATTTCACTTTTTTTCTTTTTCAACAAAAGTCGTTTGGGTTTTTAGTTTTCAAAAAAGAAAACCACGCAATTTGATTTATTTCTACATATAAATGTATGTGAAATAAATGTTTCCTTTTTGTTGTATATGTATATATATTCCTCATTGTTATCTTTAAGAAACATTGGGGCTGTCCGAAAAGAGCATTTCCACTCGCATTGTTAATATTTCTTGGATTACCATCAGTGAAAAAATTTGCCTATCATTGCCTACGGTAGCAATGGTAGCTTTGAACGTATAGTAGTGATGTATTTCTCAATTGATTGAAGTCTACTTTTTCTTAGTTTCAATAATTTATCTCTCTAGGGGTAAAGTTGTCAGGTGTGTTTCTAAATACATACGTTATTTAGAGAGGATAAAGCCTCTTAATTTCATAGATTGGAAAACAACAAAGAAAATTAATTCACCACGAAAACAAAATGTGAAAGAATCAAATAAAAAAAATGTGATTAGCGCTTGATAATATACTCATGTATTGTGTCAATATCGATGTGAAACGATGGCAACAACATGTAAAAAAAAGTATTTTATTATACGTTTCACAAGCCAAATGTTTTTTCCCCTTAATGTAATGGCATCCATTATTACCGGACTTTTCTCATTGCGTTAAATACAGCAATTTTCATTTCTTGTACTTTTTCTTTTTCTTTTTTCTTTTTTTGCCTATTTAATGGGAAACTATAATTGCAAGGTGTGGTAATTTACTAACAACATCATACTCCTCCTTTGCAATGCAGTTGCATTGCTTCACTATTTTTGCATACCTATCAGCTCTCATTGTCATCATTTTGTACCTGAATAGGCAGCAAACATGGCTCGTCATCAACACATGCACAAACACTAAAAATTTACAAAAATTCTGAATGTTCCACCACAAGCTAACTCTGATAAAGGCGGTGGCAAGTAATATTCTCTTAAATTTTTAAAACTTCAACTTTAAATTTGTTTCTCAAAAACAGAAAAAAGACCAATTTAAACAAAATGAATGAAAAGTTGCTATAAAAGTTGGCTTGTTTTATAATTTCTAAATTAGAACACTGGGAACAGAGCAATTTTGAGCAACATTGGTACAGGCAGAGACAGAGGCAGTATAACATTTTGCCAAAGACTTCAAAAAGAAAAAAAAAATATCATAATTTGGAGAACTGAAACAAGAAGAAGAAAAGTTTAGTAATAAAGTTTTTGTTTTTTTTTTTATTGTTCGGTTGATTGTCGGTTTATTTCGATGCACAGCATAAAATTAGGACAACATTTTCGGAGAGAGAGAGAGAAAAAAATGGAACAAATTCTATAGTATTTATAGCACGCTCTTCCATTTTTTTTTTTTTGTTTTGGAAAGGTCTTTGAACTTAAATTGTTGAAATAAATTCAATTTCGTTTTAATTTGCTCGAAAAATATGCCTCAGTTGTTATTCGATTTTTGTTTTGTTTTCTTTAAAGTAAACTTTCTTAGATGCTCTCCTGAGATAGTTCAAATGTTGATCTGTATAGATCCGATCATCACCTCATAGTACATGATAGCAATACAATCTTACCTCCTGAACATCGTTTGGATCAGTTTCCCTTGATTGAATTGATATCGTTTTCGCTTGATGTTGTCGTAAATTATCAACTTTCACTTGCCATTTAACAGGTTTTCCAGCGATCCCCCAGCGGGAGGTCAAGGCAGTTGGTTGACATAACATAACATAATTGGCCATTACAACCCTTCAGTCAGGATTACGGCCTAGCTTCTCACACCACTTATGTTGTGTGTATTAATTTTATACATGAGTGGTGGGACCTACAGTTTAAAGTCGGCTCCGAACGACAGATTGTTTGAGAAACTTTTCATGGCAATTTTATTTACTCTCAGAGTTTTTGCCAGAAATCTGCTGAGAGGAAGCCGCTGAAGAAATATTTTTTTTTCATATTTCGTTTTTGATGTCTGACCGGGTATTCGAACCCTGGCCTTTCGTCTAAGAAGCCAACACACTACCTACTAGACTACGGCGACTTTTCTGCAATTGGTTGACACCGTTATTAATTTACAAGTTGATGAGAAAACACAAAGTATACTCAGAACGCCTAGCAGATACTATTTACACGGGCTAGAGTCAGGTTCTTAAATGATTTTTGATTTCATCTTTTCAAACAGAACTTTATACAAATTTCTGGTCTATTCAAGTAATAGGCCTTTAAATCGAAAATAATTCCTCTTGATTCCTTGTTTCATCGTTACACGATATTCCAAATCAGTAAAGTCTTCTGCTTTCTAACAATCGGTTCAGTTATTTAATTCTATAAAGAGTCAAAGATAAAATAACAGAAAAAATCAATTGTTTGATGATTATCAGTCAGTCAGTATGCTGCCTATTTTCTTTTCTAATTTTTTGTTGTTGTTGTTGTTAATGTTTTTTAATTTTTACTTTGTCGTTGCCCTTGTTGTTGTTGTCGTGGTAGTTGGTGTTGAGATACTATTTTGTGGTTGTCGTGTTAAAACTTTGCCTGTAAATAGCGTGTTAAACGTTAGAAAAACAAAATATAAAACCAGAACAACAACTACAACAACAATAAGTATAAAATGTAATACATATAATAAATACATATATATGTACATACAAACATACATATTTACACTGTATATATGCATTGTCAGGTGTATTATCCCTCTAATACGAAATGAATCACAAAAAAATTTCAAAAATTTACCAAAGAGCTACAGTAGCTCTTACAAAATACAAAAAAATTATAATGAGAATGGAATAAAAAAAAAGAAGAAAAACATTGAAAAAAAACATTGAAAAAAACTTGGTATTTTCCCGCAATTATTGATTAATTTTTGTCGCTGCTACGGTTTTTGCTGTAGCTGCAGCTGCTCTGCTGCTGCTACTACTCCTATTGTTTTTATTATTAAGGCTTTTAACCGCCTTACTCGCACAACATCAATAATGGTACTCTTAATAAAACTTTTCCTACACGTAATATTTCTTTTTTTTTTTTTTTTGCCACCTCTTTCTTTCATTTTTATTGTTCGTGCTTAGAGGTCAATTTTGTTGTTGCTTTTTCTATTGAATAATAATTAACTGAAAATAAAAAAACAACAACAACAAAATAGATAGATTCTTAAAATTTCAATTGCAGCACAAAATATTTTCCTTTTTATAATGTTTTTTACAGACGAAGCATTAAAAATTTTAACCAGGTAATAAATGGCGAAACAACGTCCCCGGAAATCTTTCTAAACAATATTGAATTAATCTGATTTTCGTGTGTTTAATTAATAAAGAAAAAACGAATTTTAAAACTTTTATTCGCCGCAACATACTGTCCAATAAATTTTTACATACTGCCAGCACAAGTGTTCACAATTTGATCAAATGTCCAGAAGTGCAGACACCACCATTGAGAAAAAAAACTATCTAGGCGTTAGTATAGAGCAGCTTTTTTTTTTGTAAGTTTCTCGTCTTAATAAAATAAATGCAGATGCAATATTAAACATGTTAATATGAATTCAATGCTGAGAATACATGTGTAAAAGGCTCCTCTGAAATGTTTACTCAAATCGTAGGCAAACAGAAAAACAGCAAAAACAGCATACGATTATGAAACCCAGCAACATTACATAGGTGCAATTTTAAATTGTTTTTCAGACGTTAAATAACTACACACGATTTGAAGGAAACGAAGCATTTTCTCAAATTGATCCATTCACCAGTAGTAAGATAACAGCCCTACTACACTCGTGCACACTGTTTTAATGTCAAAAACATTTCACTCCTTCAAACTCTGTAAAACGAAAGAATTTTGTGCTACGACTGAACATAAATTAACAATAATTTTCATTATTCCGTGACCACATATGCGAGTGTGACTGTGTGTGTGTAACAGAAATAATAATAATAATAAGGGAATGAAAGAGAGAGGAAGATAGAGAGAGATTTTTATAAGAAAAGGAACAGCTTGGTTAATGCTTTTGTTGTTTTGTTAAGTCGTTAGTTTTTGTTAAACAATATTTTTCTCTTTTTTTTTATTTGTTTTAATTTCTTAAAAATAATGTGAATTAAAAACAATTTTTGGCAAATAATGAACAATAGTTTTCTATTTAAATTGTTAATGCACATGAAATGGAGAAAGAAAGTACAGGTATACCCTGAGTAAAGGAATTGTAGTTTAATTTTTTTTTAAAAGAATTGAGAATATCCTGTGTAAGGTATTACTAAGAATAAACTCAATTTAATTTTGTGAAATTTCAAGTAGATTCCTTACGTTTAGATTCCTTAAGATAATATGCGTATTTCAAATCCTTTATGCTTTTAATTAAAAGTACGAACATCCGTCACTCGCGTTCATTTATAATACGAATCCAACATCAATTTCCCTAAAGGTGCATACGATTCTGGGATAAAATTTCAAGTTTTCATTATGTTTATTTATGACTGCGTGCCAAATAAAGAATTCAAATCTTTATTTATAAGCGACTCTACTGTCTTAATGCAATTCGGCTTTCATCGAAAATGTAATCCTACAGGTCTTATGTAAGTGAACGAAGGCTAATAACAAAAGAGGCGTTGATTCATGAATGTACCCAGCCAATGTGGTTTATCTTTTATTTTTTATCGCTATAACTATTGAATGTGTTCTTATAAAACGAGAGATTGGATTCCATAAAATAGTAGATTTCATAAAGCGCATTCGTTCTGGGTGATTGGCTGGTGAATAGTACTTGCACTGTGGAACAATCTACAGAGCCGGTCTCGACATTTACTATATAACACTCGTCTTTGTGCTTAAAAACTTGCTTACATAATTAGTGATTACTGCCCTGCAGTCATGATTACGACTTTTAAACTGAATACACAACATAAAAACTGACGCAGTTTTACATTTCAAACTTTAATAAATATTTGATAGCATCAAGTATGCTTAAGAAGTTACGACAATGATTTAATATCTGCGCGAAGATCAATAGTTTGATCCATAAATGTGGACTAATTGGGAAATCCATCCCCTTCGTTTTGTAAACTTTACGCATGAAACTAAACATTATATATAGAGAAGCATAGAACTGTTATAAGTTATTTGAATTTTGTCTTATTAAACCACACACACAGAATACATACATATCTTTGCTAAACCATTTACTTAATGAAGTTCAATTTAAATTATAACTTTCACCAACTAACTGCAACAACTGCTGCACTTATAGTGCCCAGCATCAATTTATTTGTGACAAAATGCCTCTGGCATTTTCATTGAATTTGTTAAAATACTTATTTGATTGACATGTGTTTCAATATATTGAAGAGATGTTTAATTGACTTTGAAAAGCAATTTAAATAAGATTATCATGTTCTAAAGCCAAACAAGCAAACACCTGCCTACCACTAACTACCATCCAGGTGTATATCGACGGTCAAATTAATTTCAATCAATTACGGGAATAGCCAGAAAAACGCACAATAAAAATAATAATAAAACAAGACTAGATTTTTATAAAATTAACCTGTAAACCCACATGTATGTACATGATATGGATGGTATATACATAAGTATGACATATTGAATACAGTGAGTAGTTCAGCAAATTTTAGTTAATAAAAAATAAAAGTACATTCACAGTTCCTTATTTTGTTGATACATTCATACAACATTTGGCATGAATCAATCCATGAATATACTTTGCCAGTAATTTTCTGTTAATTCTGTTCCGTTTGTTATGCCTCGTTGTATGTTGTGTTTATGTGTTGCTTTCGCTATTCAGTTACATACACTAAATGAGGAATTTTCTATTACAATTCCTAACTTCAATTCAAGCTAGGTTCAAGTACTGTATTAAAACATTCTATTTTTAAAAATATTCATTCTGGCTTTGTTACTATAAGAATTTATTTTATTTCATTTTGATCGACACTGTCCATGGTAATGTGTATTATGAGTTATATCTACGTTAATATCTCTCTCCAGCACAACTTAATGTCAAAGCAAACAAATAGGAAAAATAAAAATGAAACTTCAAATAAATGAAAACATTTTCCATATCCTTTTTTTTTTATCAAAAATCCAATATCGAATCGGCAGGACATCTAGTCATTAATGTATGGCCATCGTACTGGAAAGAAAGTAAGAGAAAAAGAATCGAAGAAATTATTCAAAAATAATTGCAAATGCTTCCAAAACTGCTATTTATTGTAGTATTGTAACAAAAATTTGAGCTCAAGTATTAAAATTAAGGATTAAAGTATTTTGTTTTCTTAAACCATATATTTGAAATGGCATTGCAAGGTCAAAATGCGGTGCTGAAAGAAGAAAATAGCGAGTAATGCTTGTAATGCATCATAAAATAAATTCTCACCCTACAGCGCTTTTTCTCTTCATCGAACATTGAAGACAATTCATTAACAAAACTTGTTGTACATAAAAGTGTGTGCTGCGATTTGTATCCGTTTACAAATTTAAGTAAAATTTAAAATTATTATCACAAGATAAAGATCAGCTTTGAATCGTTTTATTATTTTATTGAATATGCAAGGACGAATTCTTTGTCAAAGATCTACACTTGAATATCTGATATAAGATTCAAACGCCGATTGCATTCTACACATAAATTTTAATGTTTTTTTTTTGTTTTTTTTTTTTTTTGCATTAATTTAATTATTTTAAACTCGATTACTGCTTTTTCTTGTTTGTTTTTCTATAAAAATTTACATTTTGTTGTGCAAATTTTTCTCAATTTTATCTCATAATGAGTTCAATTATTTATTATTTTTCTTATTGTTGTTGTTATTGTTATTTTTAATAGTTGTCATATGCAAATTGCAGAATAAATGTTTCAACATATAATTTATAATTTTTCTTTTATTTTTTTTACTTTTTTTTTTTTTTTTTGTTAAATAAATTGTAACAACAATTGTTAACATTTTATGGCATATCGTTGACAGCAATAACAACTGCAATAAAAATTATAATAATAATAACAGCAACAATAAAAGCAAAAAACAACAAACATTGTAAAAGAGCAGATAATGAATGATAAAAATGCAAACGAATGCAAATTATTAAAGAAAGCAGAAAAAAGTCATTTTCATTTGTACAGCAACAAAATAGAAGGAGAGTGTGATAGTGCAAAAAATAGAACAAAAGAATTGATAAATTATGTTTCTATTCTATTCTGTATGACCCTTTTCCTTCCTTACTTCCTGCCTTTACTTTCGTTCTCTGTTGCTTGTATTGCATTACACATTTCAGTTTAGCATATTGTTATATTTCCGCTTTCATATTCCATAAGGAATTTCGATTTCTTTATTTGTTTCACACACACACACATACACACTACATATATGTGTACATTCATACAATTGCTAAACTAGACACACTTTTTGCCCCTGTTGAGGTTTTTAATAAACAGACCAATAAACTGATTACAGGTTAAACGAACTGTAAAATAACTATCGTTTTTGTACATCCACGTACACACACACACACATGTGAGTAAGTAAGTGAGAATATTTCTTTTGTTTTTTCTTTGTTCGCTCTCTCTCTCTCTCTCTCTCTCTCTCTCACGCGAATGTAACTTGTCTTCATTGGAAAAGTGCTACCAAGTATGGGTGTTAATTATAATAATTTGCAGAAGTATTAGTACTTGATTGAATGTGTATCGTTTTAGGTATTTGTTTACAAGTGTGTATATGTACATATATACGTATATGGTATGATATGAACGCACTTCAAATGACAACCAGCATACAAAGGCAAAGACACACACGTGAAGGCAAACTATTGTGGTAGGCATAATTGATACTCACTCAACAACTTAATAATTCGAAAATTATGATTTCATTAGTGAACGAGTGTCTATATCAACGCATTTGTATACGCATAAATGTTCATTTGTATGTATGTATGTACGTAGTTGTTTGTTAGCGTTAAATATTAAACGTAAATGTTCAATAAAAGAAACTCCTGGACTTCCGCCAGGACGTCTAGCCTTTCTGCATAGAAAGCCTTTTTATAAGGCATATGCTCTACCTTCAGGATAGCAGACATAATCGTTAAGTTCATTAGGAAGCTAACAGAACTTAAAGTAATGACTTTTACACTGTTAATGATTAAGTTTATTTATTAGAAAAACTTAATTGCATATTTTGTATTTATTTCTTCTATTGTGGATTTATTTTGATTCTTTAAAAAAGCTTTCAAAGCCTTTTATAGAAGACAGATTGGATTGTGCATTACATTCTTGAAATTCTTACATTAGATTTAAAAAAATTGTGATTAAATCAATTATTTTATCAATTAATTTTTAATATTTTTAAATAGGGTGTCGTAAACGAAATAATTTAAATAGAATCCGAAAACGAGGCTGGACATATTCCTTTGTTGCTTGAGTATACATTTTATGTGCCAGTCATTTTGCTGGTGGCAATAGAGAAATTCTGTTATAGATTCCGGAATTAGGAATTTCCAAACGTAAGCATATTTTTTTTTTAATTAGAATATGATTAGGTATTGAAAGGTACGTAAAGGTAAACTTGTACACTTTAAATTAACTGCTAAATAAATCTCCTTTTTCTGTAGGGCTACAATATTTTTAAACTTACGACATGGAATTTTGAAAATGCAACATTTTAAATTTCTCTAATTTCTGTTGCCTCGACTTTATGTAAGAGTACCACACCAAACTCATTGTGGAATGCAATTTAAAAAATTTTATTTTTATATTGTGTCTGTGGCATATTAAACCACAATAACTTGTGTTAAAATAAAATTAAATCAAAAAGCAAAATAAATAAATAAATAAAAAAGAAAATAAACAAATAATATTGTGTATCCTTGTCATATGCCCAATACAAGCACAAAATATAAAAAATAAAATACTAAATGTACGTACATACGTATACAAATAGGCAAAAAAATGAAAGTTCAGCAACAATATTCTAAAATGTATTTAATTTAAAGGGTTACCAGGTTATAAGCCCCACAGGAAATAGATGACATTGCAACACTTTGATTTTATCCTATTTTTAAAATACCAAACAACACCAACAACTACAAACAATAGTTTTGGACAGTGGGCAACACCTAGAAAAAAAAAATCGATACAAACAAAAAAAAAAACAAAAACAAGTTGATGGGTAAACACATGTTGACAGGAACAGCACACAGAAATACAAATTTTATAATTTTTTTTTTGTTTTTAATAACAACAAAACACGTCTGTATGTTATATTGTAGGAGAGAACAAATGCCAACAACGAACACAATTTGTAACAATTTTAATAGAGCACAACGACTATGAAACAACAGAACATATTTGAAAATGAGAAATGAAAATAAAATCTTAATCAAAATATATCTGTGGTCCCAACCAATAACAGCCTAAGTCGTCTTAAGTCAATTTGAGTTAGGTATGCCATCATATTCTATTAGCCACACTCTATATTTATGTTTTTATCTCCATTTCTCTAACAATGTTTTTAAAAAAGTTATTCATAAAAACATATTGACTTAAGAAGTAATAAATCCCCATTACATTTACTATATAAAAAGAAATTTTTCTCGAAAATATCATTTTTGACTTGGGTTGTATGGCCTTTGTCCACAAAACGACATCTTCATCGTGTTTGTAGTAATGTCAGAACAGGCCTTTTTTCCATCTTCTTCATGTCCTTTTACTGCCTGACTAATCTTTTCAATTAGTTTTAGGTTATGATGTCAGAGCTATGCTCGTACGGTTTCCTTATCGAGCTAGCATAAATCCAAAAATTCTTTCACGGATCGAAATTGTTTCCTTTCAACACAAGATTTTTCCTGAAAATATCACTGATGCAACAGTAAATCATCAGTAAACATTCGGAACATTCTTGATTCTTGGTATTTACCTTTTCCAATACTTTTAACAAATTAATGAATTTGTATAGCCTGTGCGTGGACCTAATTTTCAGGAAATAATAAATCAGCATTTTATGATGATCTAAGAAGCTGGCATATCTTGGAAAATTTGTTTAATGAAAGTATCATTACAGCAAAAAAAATAAAGAAGTTGTGCAGATGCTTTATGACAGTCTTAAAGAAACGAAAAACTTATAGAAAAGGTATCCCTTGAAGTATCCCTTGTTTGAATCCTAACCTATATAAGACAAAATACTCAATGCGGTGAAAATTAGAAAACTTTGACTTTGTTTTACGTTCGTATCTTGAACGCAGCAAGAAGCCATGAATAGAGACTATTTTAAAATGATTTTATCATACCAATGAACATAAAAGTTGGGAAATTCCTTCTGAAATGAAACTTATTTTGAAATGTTCAATGAAATATCCTGCATATAAAATACATGATAATTGCGTGAAAACAAAAGAGAGAAAGAAAAGAAAGAACTTAAATTGTCTTTCGATTATAATTAGAATTTTTTCTTTTGTATTAAGTTGAGGTTAAATAATAAACAATAAACACAGTGGCATGCACAGTTTGTTTCTTTTCATGTACTTGTTGTTGTTGTTGTTTATAACATTCGAATACAATGACACAAGTTAGTAGTAGATGGTATGTCATACATAAGTGCCCATACAATGACATCAACATACATATATGCACAGATTTTTTTGTGAATGTGAATGTGAATGGGAATGTGTCTGTGAATGTATATATGTTTAGTACTTACTGCCTATACAATAGATGTCATGCCTTTGCATATTAAGTGACATCCGGTTGATGACAAACTAGTTAACGAACAATATAAAAAAAAAATAATAATAAAAACAATAACAACAACAAAATGAATATGAAAATAAACAAAAACTGTACAAAGAAGTAAGTCTCGTGTAGACTATCGAAGTACAAGTAAGAGGGAAAAACAAAAATGGAAAATGGCTGATGAGTGTAGGAGGAATACGGGAGTTATAATAACAGCACAGATACATATAAACATGTCAACACAATTACAACTAAACATCAATCAATTTTAAATTTAAAAAATAATAATAAAAAAATAAAACTCAAGTGCAAAGTGAAAAGTGATGTTTGTTGCTTAATTTCGTTTTCATTCTTAAAAAAAAAATAAAAGTTTTATAAAATAAATCAGATAACATATGCGGTGGCAGCATTTGAAATGAAAATGAGAAAATTTACCTTAAACTCAACACTGTAGTGTGTAAATAAAAACAACGGAAAAGAAAAAAAGAAAAAGAATAAAAAAATAAAAAATAATGTTGAGCCTTAAGCTGGACTACTACCTGCCCCCACCAACATAAACCTTAAATTATTAGTAAAGTTACCAAAGGCATCTACGAAAAGAGTTTTGAAAATGCCAAAATTTAAATCTCATATACGTGGGGAAATGTGATGCATATATCATCTATTCCTTTTACTTTTTGTTCCGCTTTTTCTTTTGTTTACTATTTTCTGATGGAAAATCAAAATACAAAAACGAAACGAATGAAAAAACAGAGAAAACATGTTCAATAAAACTAAAGTTTGTTATCCATGTTGGCAGTTTATTGTGGTGGTGGTGTTTTAAAAAACGCATTTAGACTGTGATATTTTTTTTGTGTGTGTGTATGTGTAAGTTTTTAATATTTGAGTGAAATTATTAAAAAAATATGGCTGCAGTTGCGGGTCTTTATGGCCTGGGCGAAGATCGCCAACATCGCAAGAAACAACAACAGCAACAACAACACCAGCTGGAGCAACGCGAACAAAAGGAAGAACAAAAGAAACTGGCTGAACGTAAATTAGCCAGAGATCAACAGCAGTATTTAAAAGACATACAAAGGCCATCATTTGACGGGTGACGTATACTATACAAAGATTATTTCTAAAGTTTTTATAATTTCTTCTTCTTAGCCTTTTGATTATTTCTTATACCCTTTCAGTTTATACATATTGTACTTATGTATACAATATTTAAATGTATGTGCATACATACATTAACATCAGCCCAATGTCAATTCTAATTTCTAACCTAAGACAAGATACTCTAACATAAATTATGCGAAACAATTTATGTATTCTAATGCACTTTTTACATGCATATATGTATGCATATGCCTGTAAATGCATTTGTATATGATGTACATATACATATGTATGTATATTAGACTATTTAAGTGTTGTGGTATAAAAATAACCGGCAATATTATGTGTGAAATTAAAAAATAAAATGGATTTCGAATCATATTCAGTTGTAAAAATACACACAAATTATGATTAATTAGAAATTAAACGGAATTTTTCGCTTACTGACTAACAGATCAGTTCGTATTATTTATCAAGCTAAGGTGAAAAGCCATACTAAAATGTTTCCATTAGAATCTATGGATATTGTACCATAAGTTCCATTTCGCATACATTCATGCTGGTTTCGTCAACCCCGGATTCTAATAACCTTCTTCTGGTGTAAGCAGATTTGATGCAACTTTGAGACCCTCGAATTACATCAACTGATATGCCTGCAACAATTTCTGTGATCTGGCAGCTAGCCAGGACATACCCTGCAGTTTTAACTATTCATAGCCTGTTAACCAGCTAAAATATTAATCAAGTTGCTTAGTGATTTACCTTACCAAACATTATTAACGTATCTAATAATCTAATCTAACTTCTCTAGTACAAAGTACTAAGTCTGAACATCATTTCAAAGCAAAACCGTTTACCGTATTATATTCTTTGTATAATGACAACTAATTTTAACAAGCGAACAAAAAAATAAAAAGAAAAACAAAAAGAAACATTTTGTCTTCGTTTAATAACGAAATGAAGCACACAATATAATGGCATTAATATCCGCTGGGAGTGATGTGCAATTTTCCTATTATGCTTCATTAAATCATTTCATAGGACAAAAAACAATAAAAAAAAAACAAAAACCAAAGACAAATTAGTTAAAAATCACATACAAAAAATACTTTAATAACGGAAGAGAAAGGGAAACTCTTGGAAATCACTCATCACAATCACAACGTCATCAATGTGTGTTTATTTTTTATAAGATTTTTTGTTTTGTCTCTGTGGTCATGGGTTTAATATTTTATGATCATTTAAATTCAGGCATTTCGCAATTGAAGAAAATTTTCTTCATTCGATCAAATAGAACACAGTAACTAAAACGTTTTTAAATAGCAATTACAATTGTAAATGACTTGTGGACAATATTTATTACATCGTACGGATGATGTAGTTGAAAAATTGAATTGCTTGTTAGGAAATAAAAACATACAAGTGGTCTGTCTGTCTGTTACCTTGTCTTCAGTTATGACAGATTAAGGAATCAAACGAAGTAGCTTTTGTCTTCTCGCATCCTACGGGAACAAAAAATTATTAAATGGAAGGAATACATATTTCCTTTTTATGATTTTAGCTTGTTTTCATTCTTTATATGTAGTTCGTTCGAATGTTAAAAAATTGTACGATAATAAATGGTTTTTATAAATCAGTTGTCAATATCTTGTACCCTTCTATGTAAGGTTCTCGCATCATTACCACCAACTACAGCATTTTTTTACGAAATAAATATTTGAATTATTTGGATTACACGTGTCAACCAAAATATCAAACCATCAAGAAGCTCTTTCAAATATATTTACCCTGTTGATGATGGATCATTAATAGAGGGGATCGTTTCTATAACGCAATTTGATGAAGATCATTTACGATCGCATTTTCGACATCGAATCCATCAACCACTTCCAATATAGTTACCTGCAACGGTCTTAATTCGAAGTATGCTTTACAAGTTAACGGTTAAAACCATAAAAATTTGAGTAACTTTGCTTTCTTAAATGTCTTTCTATTTTTCTTTCCATCACGTTCGAAATTAAAGAGAAAAACAACTCAAAGTTCACATTTACACAACTTTGAAGAAAAAATAAAAAAAAATTTGCTTCGAAACAAGCAACCAAAATGGCAACGCTTACGTTATGTGTATACGGTAGGATAATAGTTTGAGTAGAAGTGTAAGAATCATGAAAAGCAGGAATGGAAGAGAGCGTTCAATTTAGAGCAATTTACATGAAAACAAATCAAATCATGTGTGCATAAATTCATTTAGAAGGGAATAAGAACTGAACTATTAGCAGTCACTGTCTCTTTTTCATTCTCTTTCTTTCGCTCTCTTCATCTCTCTCTGTCTCCATTGTAATATGTTTCAACTTCCTCGTAGATTAGCTGCACGAATAACGTTGACAATTCTTTTTAATTGTCGTTGCGGCTGTCTTTATCACACGTTATGGCGTAATAGCACGTGATATTTAAAAAAAAAATTAAACAGGAGGTAATAACGCACTAAACATAAAACCATAAAGTATAATAAACAACAATAACAATAACAATAAAAAAAAGGATAACTCTCTTAAGGACAACACTTTATTTAGTGTTTTTTGTGATGTTTTGTTTGTTATACAATTTCATATTTAAACCTTAAATCCAGTTTTCCAGTTAAGTAATTTACAATAGCGTAAGAAAAAAACAACAACAAAAAGTAAAATTGCAAATGTTTACAAACAAACAACTTAAGAAGGCAGTATTCCGTCTAAAAATATAATTGAATTGTAAACAAATCTTATAGTCTTATATTCTACGAATATGAAAAAGAGAGAAAGGAATTGTTTCTTTTTACCAATTAAATTGAAATATTAATTGAAACCTAATACTGCTCTCTGTCAAATGCCTTTTGCTTTATTTTCTTCAATTAAAAAAGTTTTTTTTTTTAATTCTTCTTTTAATGACTCTGCTCATTAACATTTTTATGATAATTAAATAGTCCACCGTTTGCTAGTTGGTTGTTTTTTTTTTCTTCTTCTTCATCATCTCTTTGTCGACTGGTATCGGTTATTTTCATTTCTATTTTTAAAATGTGGTTTTTCTAAGCTCACAATAATATTTTATTTTCTATTTTTTTATTCTTTTGCAGTGTTTTTTGTAATATTGGCTGTTAATGTAATCTTTTTAAATGAAGATGGAGGTGTATAAATTTCAAATTACAAATACAAAATATTAAATATTGTTGTTGCTTTTAAGTGAAATACATATGTACATACAAATATATATAGTTTCCTACTTTCAATAGGCAATCAATAATTTTTTTCTTTGTGAATTCATTTGTCAATAAATTGCTTGGCTTATGAAACTATGCAAAAGAAAAAAAAATGTCAAAAGGAATAAAAAAAAGTGCAATTAATTCTCACCTGAAGGTCTGTAGTTAGCTAGAGTAGCCAGCCATAGTGTCCTAATTTCTCTTCAATATCAATTGAAATTTTCAATAAAATAATTGAGTATTGAGTAAAGCAAATAAACAATTTGATTTTATTATAAATTCATGCAATTCTAATCGTTTTCTAACACTGATATTAACATTTCAAAGCTGTCTTTCGAAATATTTTTCGTTTAAATTTATAAAGTAAATCCCGTAAGATTTTATTAAAGCCTCTTGATCTTGTAAGCATTCCAACCAACGGCATGTATCGTATTAACCTAATTTAATACTAGATTTCTCATTAAAAATTTTCCGCCTTTTTTTGCATTTCTTCAATCGAAATGAATATTTAAGAGAAAAAACAAAAAAAACAAAAAACGAAAATGTGTGCAGAAAAGTGAAGAAGCTATGAATAGTACGTAGTACGTACCATTTGCATGGATGGGATGTGCAAACTGAGTAACATTCTCGTTACAGACGGATTAAAGTATTTGCACACGCTTTCTCTTTCGGTATATTTGCTACGAACTTTTCCTCTTTATTTTTGTTTTTTTTTAATTTATTTTTTCTTTTTGGCCTACAAAGATAGCTCATATCAAATAATAAATAAATAGTAACTAACACTAGCGTGATATTAAATAGGGACACTCGGCAATATTAAATTAAAAATAAAAATGAATTTCTCTTTCTGAACATTTTAAACAGTAAAAACAGTAAATGCGTACCAATTGCAATAGCAAACAGTGTTAACGCTACTACCATTTCCAACGTCATATATTTTTATACTTAAACACAAACATCTACATACCATATGTGTATGTGTATGTGTATGTGTATATGACTGTGTAATTGTTTGTAGGTGTGTGTGTGTGAGTATAATTTTTTTATTTTTCCACGTAATATCTCTGAGAGTTGTTGCGGTAGATTTTCTTTATTCTTATATCACTAGACCTGTGTGCTTGTATGTGTATTTTGTTGAATGTACAAATATTTGTCGGAAATGAAAGAGAGCAAAAAAGAATGTGAAAGCTCTCACACATCCATACATCATAGCTCACAGGTCCAAGTTAAGTTAAAAATTGCAACAAAAAAATTTCAAAAAAAAACGCAAGAAATTACAAATAAAATTAGGGGCAGTAGAAGCATCCGCCGTAGGAGTTACTTGTTAAGTTATGTATGTGGGTTATATTTGTAGTCAAAGACGAAGAGATAAAAAATTTAAAATGAAAAAAATAATAGCAGGCTTAATACTTTCTTTAAGAGGCATTATAATTAAATTTCGTTTGAAAAATAAAAACTAAAATTGACTACAAACACTAACTAAGTTGTAAACTTTATTAGAAAACTAATAAGTTTTTAACAAAAAAGAGAAACTCATAAGAAAGACCAAAACTCATAAGAAAAACAAAAAATACAGAACATCAACTAAACATTGATCAAGGATCCTTGATTCCATCGTAATAATTATTTTTGAATACAAACAAATTCTGAAACCATAGCACCAAGAAAAGATCACATTACAAACAAATATTCTAATATGTTGTCCAAACTTAAACGGAAACTCTCCTCCAAATTTATTAGACTTTAATTCTATGGATCAGAAAAACCCAAACTTCCATACGAACGACCACAACTACGACTGCCTCCTGTTTTGTTTTTTCGCTTAAAGGCGAATGTTATTGTTTGTTGTGCAAGTAAGCTTTACTATTACCACCCACCATCATTGAAATTTAGTACATCATTTAAATACACACACACACACACGCACATACACAGACCTATTCATCCATTTGTATAAAATAATTTCAAGAAGGCCCATAAATAAGCGTGAAAAGAAGCGTATTTTGAAAAACCTAAAAATTTGCATTTCAAACTCTAGAACTGTTACATCACGTTACGTTTGTTTACATTTTTTCTTACTTACCCTCCTCATGGCCTCTCATACCCTCTCATCAATGCCATCTATCTCTTCCCTAGTATAGTCAACTAGTCAAACAAGGATTATCATTTAAAAAATATGTAAAGACCCTACCAAACAAAAATTGAAACGGAACAAAACGTAACGTAAGGGATTTAAAAGAGTAACAACAACAATACTGTCTTTATCTATATGTATGAATGTACATATATGTGTAGTTGTGTGTTTAACTTGAGAACAGAAGAAAAGGGGCCACTATAATACTGAGTATTTAATATAATTACAAATGAATATACAAATGAATACCTCTCGGTCTCAGTCACGGTCTCTGCTTCTCTTCCGTAAAACCACACCTACATGCACCTCCTTTCTTTCAGTGGTGGTGGTCTTCTTTCTATCACTTGTTCGTTTGTCTTCCTCTTTTCTTTTCTTTTCTTTTCTTTTTTTTTTTGTACATTTCCTTAAATAAGCGAATGTAACATTCTTTTATTTTTTTTTTTTAATTTTTTGTTTTTCGGTTTTTATTTTCGTTTGTGTTGGCAGAACTGCAGAAAAATCTTCTTCTCTTGTTGAGCTGTGCTTGGCTATTTTACGCTCGTCTGTTATTTGGCAGTGTGCCAAAGACAGTCCAGAGAGAAAGAAACATTGTATTTCGTTTTTCATTCTTTTTTCTTCTTCTTCTTGTTTTCTGCGTTTATAGAAGGAATAATAATAAGAAAAGTTTTTAATTTTTTTTTCTCTCTCTCTTTATTTTCAATATTATTTTTATTTGTTTGCCTATTATTTGTTGTTTTTTTTTTTCATACATAGTATGCTGCAATGGCTCCAGTTTTATTTTCAATGAAATTTTTAACGCTGTTTTACAATGTTCTCATCATTTTTTTTCTTTTTTTTTTTAAAGAGACTGCATCAGACTTAAACACACAAGTTTTCTTCTACTTTTATTTTACTTTCTAAATTATAAAATGAAAAACAAGTATGAATATAACGTACATTTGGCCTTATTACACATGATTCGCTCTCCACAGAATTCTTTATTTTTTTTTTTTAATTTTCTTGTATATGTTTGCCAATGCAATGAAAATGAATAGAATTAGATTGCATTTTTATTGCTATAATTGCCTTAAAAAATATTATTTGAAAAAAAAAAAATAACGATATGCGATTAATTAAAGGTAAAATTATTTATTTTAAAATTTTTTAGCATAAAAACCGTTTGTGATAAATGTAAAGTTTTAAATTTGATGTTCATGATCAATTTTATAGGCAAACTGTAGATCAAATAAAATGGAAAACACAATTTCAGTGCTATTTTTCACGAGTTTGTCATAAATCGAGTTGTTTTGTATTCTTTATACTTTGCGTCTGTGCTACTTGGATTTTTAATCGCAGTAGATGATGGCGCTGACAATGTTGGAACATACAACATATTTAATGCACTTTCATAACGATCTTCACATATACATGCATATCTACTATCTATCTATAAATCATATGATTCAATTAATCTTCATTTCCTTGATTTGATGACCCAGTTGAATCGTATGTGATTGAGGATGTACTGAAGCAGCATTCTTCAAAATGATGTCCTAAATACTCTCTTAGAGTTTTTGCAGAAATATTAAGCCTTTGGGAACTTTGGTTGCTGAATCACATCATCACTTAGCAGTAACATGTTAGTGTTCATTGACTTGTTCGAACTAGTAAACATTACGAATTTCAAATTCTTTCGCACTTAAGGTGAATTTATTCGTTATAAGCTTGAAATACTCTCATTTTCTCAATAAATTCGAAATTCTACATTTATTTTTTCTCCATACTTGAGTACATACATTTGTACATATTTATAACAGATACTAAAATATAAAATAAATCTTTAAGATCAAAGAATTTTAAAATGTATTACAAAAGCAATGGCACAGAAATAATGAAAATAAAAAATTTCATATAAAAACGCCAAGCTTTTTAAGAAGATTTATCGTCGTTGAACTTAATAAATATTTTCGGTTTTTTTTTTCATTGTTGCTATTGTTGTTATCATTGTACACAAGGCGCCACAAGACCACATTTGACGACAGCATTACGTCCAGAGAGAGAGAGAGAGAGGATTTCTGTTCTTTTTTCTTTTTATTTTCCGCTCGCGGATGTCCAATACGGCGGTTGGCTTGGTTTGTTGACTTCCAAAATTTCTTTTTTTTTGTGATTTGTATTCAGTTTTGTTATTGTAATTGTGGTTATTTCGTTTGCAAAATGCATCATTATAAGGCGCCAATAATAATAAAGGACAACGAAATCATGCCACTACATGATGTTGGCTGTTGTTTTGATTCCACAATGTCTGTTAACGAATACTTCATTTATTTTTTATTTTATTTGTACGTTGTTGTCGGTTTTTTTTCGTTGGCTTTCATGTATCATTTATTCACTTTATTTTTTTTATTCCGGTTGCTGTTTTCGACCTCTCTCTACCACTTTTTTTCTTCACTATGTTTTTTCCCTTCCAATATTGGTAATTTAAAATTTAACATTACATATACGAAAAAAAAGAGAGAAAATATTGAAAAAAAATTTTTTTGTTGATCTGTTTATGCCAACCACCAATAATACTACCTTAACTGCTACCGCGTATCATTACATTTGTTTGTGATTGTAGTAGTAGTTTTGTAGTGTAGTGTTGTCATTCAATATCATCGGGGAGAGTTTTTTTCCAGTATGAACTGATTTCTCTTGCAGTTGCTTTCTCTGTTTGTGTATTCGTAAACACATGTGAGTGAACTGAACATGTATGCGTATTTATTTAAAATCGACTTAGTCCGGTGTGTGCATCCTGCTAATGCATTATCTGATAGCTTTTGGGCATAAGCTTACACATGTTATGAAATAATTAATGATCCTCCTGATCAAGTTGTTAATTGATTTGAATTGCTATTGTTGTTGCTGTCGTTCGAAATTATTTCACTCTGAACCCATTCTGTTCTTTTGTCATTTTCTTTCTTTTTGAAAAACTTCTGATTTTCTTTTTAATATCAACGATTTAATATTTTCACAGTGAACCATACTGTTTACTGTAAACGTGTTCTTTCCACTCTTAGGCGGCTACTAAAAGTCAAAATCAGTTTGTCTCACTAATAATGGTAAGAAAGCGCACGTGAGACTGCTGTTCCAAAGTCCAGGTCAGACATCTCGAACAAAATGAAATACGAAAAGAGTTATCTTCGGCGATTTCATTTCTGTGGATTTCTGGCAAAAATTTTCAAAAATTCGGAATCGACTTTAAACTGATGTCCGTGTTATTCGTTGATAAAATTAACACACACAACGCAAGTGATGTGAGAATCTAGGTAGCAATCTATTTTTATTTCATTTATAAATTGTAAACATGATATAAGTTTTGAACTGTAATTATAAGACCATAGGTCTTGTTGCATAGCACATAAAGTGAATAAAATGAAAAAGAAGAAAATTAAGCAAAGTAACTAACAGGTCAGACTGGCAACCAAAAAATCCATGAGAATTTAAGACAACAATTCGTTTTTTAGTTTTAATCGAGCCTAAGTACAAGTAAAGCAAAATTTAAAAACATACCCCGTACAAAAGAAAATTAATTTTTCTTTTTACGTTTTTTTTTTATTATTTTTTCAAAAAGTATTCCCATTAGTCACATAAATTCACATTAAAGTGAACCCTTAAGTAAATATTTTTCTCCGCTTTTATAATATAAATGTACAAGTAATGTTTAATAGTTTAAAAGAAAGAAAAAAAAAACCAAAAGAAAACAAAAAATTATAGACGATATTTAAATGGACACTGTATGTTTTACAAAATGAAAAGAAAACATAATTTTCTGTTCTCTTGCGTTCTAATGTATCTGGCAAAGATGTTTTCTTTTTTTTTTTCTCGGCATAATAATGGAAAAATCATATAAATTTTGTTGCATTCTTTCATTTTGTTGATGTTGTTGTTGTTGTTGTTGTTGCTGTAGTTACAACTGCTGTGCCCCAAACAAATATTACAATTGTAAAACATGACACTTGAAAACAAAAACAAAAAAAAAAAAAGATTGTTTTTAATGTTTTATTTATTCACTCACACAACACTCGACTTGGCAGTTACACTCATATACAATAGTTTACACACACATATACCAACATTTATATGTAAACGTTACACTTGCACCGGCACTTGGATTTACATACATTCACATGTTATACATTGATACTAAAAATATACATTCGTATACACATACACACATACATACATATACTTATACTCCGGAAAGAACCTGCTATAGAGACGGTGTAATTTTATTTTTGTTTTTCTTTTTTTTTTTTACTTTTCACTCGCAATTTGAACAATTTGTATGAACTTATGCACACAGCATGTTGTCGTCATGTCACATTATTATATTACACACACACACACACACTTAAATCACATATACCCACACACCGATCCAATCACAATCACTAATGCTTTAATAAAATTAAAAGTTTACATTTAAAAGAAAACAAAAACAAAACAAAAGAAAATAAAGTTTGAATAAAAGAAAGGATTAGATTTTGTTTATAAACAATCGATTGTTGTTGTTGTTATAGTTGTAACACTCTTTAAATAAAAATGAAAATGTCATCAGCAATTCTAAAAATATCAGTCAAATTTAGTCCATAAAGGCTTCCTGTTATTTTTTTTTTAGTCGATTGAAGTTAAGAAAAAAATTATATTTGCCGTACATGTACGTTGATGGTGAAAATAATTTTTTCTCATTTTTTCTTTTTTATTGCGTGTCGAAGGTTGCACTGTGTTTGGAGAAATATTCTCGAAAACGTATAACCTACCCTCAAGGCAGTTAAATATTGATTTAATAGTTTTAAATGAATAAAGAATTATGAATGAATTATTCGCATAAACATAAGTACATAAAAGTTTTAGAATCATTGACGGCTTTTCAGTACTTGAACCTTTTTTTAAGAATTCATATTTAATTTTTTTTTATTGTTTATTGTTTATTGTTTAGAAATAGTGAAACTAGTTGATTTCATTTTTACCATCAGAGTCAGATTAGATTTGTAACAAGTTTATTGTGAAATTGGACAGTGTCCCCAGTTGTCGCTCTACTTTAAGGGATAAGTGTACTTTCTAATTTTCAATAAGTCAATTTTTCCATGGTTTTAGTTATTTTAGAGCCACAGGATTAAGATTGAAATCTTCTTTCCCCTCAAACGATACGAAAAGAAACAGAAAATGCAAAATAATACAATGCGTCCAGGTGCGTGCAATTTAAATACGTTTTTTCTCAAAATCACTTGTTTCGACCTGGCTACCACGATTTCACAAAATCTACTTTATCTATTTCACAGAAATTTGAATACAATATTTCTTCGAGGATGTTGAATACTTTTGTGCCGTCAATAGTTAATATTTTCATTAAACAATTAAGATAGGAAAAATAGGCCAAAATAGGAAAAAAGAATTCAAAACGCCGCCATTTTCTTTTATCTTTTCAAAATATTCTAATTCATGCTAGAGCTGCTAACATATTTTATGAGAATCCATTTAGATTTTTGCTTTCAGACACTCCGCAAATCATGTTCGCCACAATTCGAGATGACCTATGAAACAGATCATTTGTTTAAATAAATCTGTCTTAGCAAAACAAAACAAAAAAAAAATAAATAAAATAATATCGACTCTAGACTCTAGAAAATATACCCTTTGCCACTAAGTTTTAGGGTGTGTTTTGGACTTTATGTTGCTGTACTATGCAACAAATAGATCGTCTTCTCTGATGGGTACCTTTTGTGTTAATGAAAACGAATTGTTTAGAATGTCTATTCGTGGTCTATTTTCCTTTCACTATCTAATGAAAATGTCTCCATATTGTTGTACGATTTAACAAATGAGTTTCAAATAATAAATTCAACTCTTGAGATTTTGAACCTAAGAAGCATAATTGTATGCTTATGCTACATATCTGTATATGTACATTGAATTGATCTCTTTAATGAAAATATATAAAAATGTCTCGTAATTTCTTATAAATTTTAAATAATTTAATCTCTTTTTCCTTATTCTTTCATTCTTGACTTTTGTCTACAGGGATAAATTGTTATGTAATCTACCATCATATGTGCATATATTGCAGCAATTCAATTCATTTGTTCATACATACATAATCACTTTTCTCTCATCAGGTCAAAGGATTACAACTTTTAATGCCATCATAATAATGGCAATAACCATCATCATCATTATCATCATCATGTATAAACGTGTGTGTGTGTGTGTATGTGGCATTCGTAAGTAGGCTATTAGGAAATCGTACAAAATTTGTATGTAAAACAGGGCAATTTTCAACAGTCTCTTGAGACTAAAACTTAAAAGAATATAAAATAGATTGATTTCCACATATTTCCTGTTTTATTCGAATGACAATAATTATGCAGCAAATACATATTTCCGTTGAGTATAAAAAACAATTTTAATTAATTTTTTTTTTTTTGAATATTGTTTTTACATACATATATACATGTGTTATGTATTTATGTTGCTTTCTCATCTACAATACTCAAAGTCTTTCTAGCTTTATCTAGCGAAATAAAGAAAAACGCACCTCAAATATGTGGATAAACTTTTCATCGGAGTAGTGAAAGCAAATCGATTTTAGTGCACAAAGCATATTCTTTTGAAAGATAAAATAAAACAACAACAGACATTGCGTTCCTGTTTATATTACTAATATATGTGATCAAGAGCAAAAGAGAAGACTTTATTAGGTCAACTTTTGAGTACATTTAAAAAAAATTTTCATTAATTTTCATTAAACACTAGGTAGATACGCCAAAACGAACATGAGGCACATAAAATAAACGAAATTCCGTGAAAAATGTTGGCTCATTGATGTTGTATGATTTTTTTTGCGACGTTGTTACGTCGATTAATGTCGCCAATCCAACAAACAACGGTGTGCGAGAAGGATTTAAATGAAACTGTTTGAAACTATTTGGAAATGTGTGTGTCATCATTTTATTTTTTTTTCTCTTTTTCGCGTGACAATGTTGCTGTTTTTTAATAGCAGTTTACACTCAAGGTTGATTATGATAATGTGCATTTGCAGCGTATACACAATACACATTATAATCTATGCACCCAAATGTATTCTGGTTAATAAATTGTTTTTGGCTGCATTTGATTTGAGCTATGGCCGTTGAATATGTGTCAAAATTGGAGATTAAATCCTCTTAAAGTTACCTACTACAATGGACAATGTATCACTGTCATCATTAAATCGACATAAATTTGAAATGTAAGGAGAACGGCAGTCAGTAGAGGTAAATTCTAAATAAAAGAAATAATATATTCGGTTTATATTATCGGCTAATACATTCGGTTTGTATGCATTTTGTCCTAAAATTGATTCCACGTGTTTAATACATACATATGTATGTATGTATGTATACGAGAAATTAGAAATGACAAAGACCAGTTCGTACCATAACGTCACTGTTTTTCCTTAACATGTCATTGTGGTACATTTTAATTTGCATTTAAAAAGAAAAAAAACATTTTGAAGAGATTTGTAATAGACGGCCATTCAATCTTCTATTCCACTATTAGCCAAACTAATTTGATATGTTGATTATACGCGATTTATAGGAACAGTAACTATACTGTCACTTTTTAACTTGTATTGATTGCATAGAAGAAATCATTTAAACAAATTCCCATAAAATTTCAAGATATATGGGCGATAGAGCATAATGTGGTTAAAAATACATACAAAATTTACCACCCCGTTTAATACGTTTAAAAGAAAAAATCATATTACCGTACCCTGAAAAAAACCGTTAGCTGCGTATCAATGATTATGTTGTGTGCCAAACATCACTTTTATTATATAATTTTTGTTCCATAAAATTCAAGATTTTGGCTATAATGCATGATAAACACAATACATTCGATACATTAAAAATGCACGACATTAATTAATTAATTTTCATCGAAAGGCATTTTGTTTTATTATGAAAATAAAAACAAAAAATTACAATTGCGAGTGTGCGATAAGCGATGTTACACTCTCCTTCTCACAGCAGTGCTGCTATATTTGTAGCCATTGGTCATACAATAATGTCTTATTCTGTTTTATTATTTTTTTAACACACTCTTGCAGTTGTTGTTGTTGTTGTTGTTGTTGTTGTTTTTAACCTTAGAGCTACACACAGAATTCCATACTAAGCACGTGTTTATTTGTATGAATGTCTGCATGTATGTAGGAAAATAAAGCAAAAACGGGATGCCCTCACACACATCAACTATTTACATACATACACATACACACACACATATATATAAATTTCCTCTAGCCGCATTGATTCGTTTACATACATTGTACTTACGTGCAAGTAATTTTACTTAAACACGTTTATTTTAGTATGAATTTTTCTTATTTTTTTGTTTTGTTTTCCACTCTACTACTCTCTTGCCTGTATATAGAGATTGTTGTTGGTTTCTGGCTATTTTGTTTTATTTTGCTATACTTTTCTTTTTTCTTCTTTAACTGTTATCTTTTCATCTTATTTGTTGCGGCAAATGAAAATGGGTAAAATTTGTTTTGTTTTTTTATTTTGATTTTGATTTTCGCAAAGCTTTTCTCTTTTGTTGTCGTCTCCTCTTCAAATCCTTATGTTATTTTTAACATTCTAAATAGAATGCTACAGAAGCTTGTCCTGTTTAACAATTATTTATAACAGCAATAGAACAGTTGTTCATGAGCGCCATCTATATGATTGCAGCTTCACTCTAAGAAATTCAATGCTTGTGTTAAGCTTTTACTATGTATATGGTGATGCAAATTTAGAACATTTCGAAGAACGGCTGTGTGGTACAAGCAGTAAATAGCATGTGTTGCTGGAAGTGTCAAACTGACAACTGGAATAAATGTCCTTAAACGACAATATCGGCATCAACGTCACCGACACCACCATCCACAACAATAATAAGCCAGCAATGGAATTAAACGAAATGCAGGGCATAGAGACGAAAAGAACGAAAGAACGAAACTAATTCAGCATCAATGAATGAAAATCCTTTTCAAGGAAATATTTTATTTTTATTATTGAAACCTTGAAAAAAATTTCAATGAAATTATTTTGCTGTGTTTTCTTCTTCTTTTTTTTTTTTTTTGGTTTTCCTACTCTCTTGTACATTTGCTGTATTTATACAGTTATACAGTTTATTTAAGTTTTACTTCTATAACATCACAGAACTCTTAGTACAAATACAAATTATTATTAATTATTAAATACATACATACATACATATTTACGTATTCCATTCGCAAATACAATTGTTTGGACATACAATACGATAATCTAAGTATTTAAATCGATCTATCGCATCGGATTCAATTCGAAATTGGCTTTTATCGTTTTAGTTTTATTTTATTTACATTTTAAAATCTGATACTACTTTTCAGATCCTTCACATGTGTTACTTTCAGATCATAATAACAAGTTCTCACTTGTACTACAGTATTTAATGCTGAGTATATAGCATTCGTTTTTAGAATGAAACGTAAACGTTGGGCTAATTCTACCTTTACAGGGTATATATGTATGTATGTATTACGATAATTGAGGGAGAGTTTGCAATCTTTCTAACTACACTTTTAACATCCGCTATATAGGCTATGTGAGCATGAAAATGTAAGAAAATATTTTTAAATTACAGCTTGGTCTTATGAAAATCATCTCAGTTGAATTGATTGAATGTACGCTTTAGTCTCTTTCGCTTTAAATAAATATATTTTGCGATTTATAAATTCTGAATCATTTTGTCTGTTTTATTTTAAACATAACTTCTCAAATGCTTCTTTAGCCCTCAATGGACCAAAAAGTCTATTGGCAATTGTATCGTACTGGAAACGTAATTCGAGTATTAGAATGACTTTCCCAACGGCTACAAAATGAAAACAAAATGAATTGTTCTGTGAGCTAGTACCGAGGCACATTGAATTCTTAGTTTAGTTATCTTTTTGTATTAGCAGTGTAACACATCAGTTATAGAAGTATAACCAGAAGAGGCTGGCCACCTTGCATAGGCAAATAGTAGACCTATTCGACAACACTGCCTAATAAAATATGTCCCCGGCACGAATCCCATGGTAAAGGCAATAGATTGATTCCCCCTGAGACAATTGACAATTTTTATAAAAATAATATAAATTTTTATATTTTATTTTTATTTTATTATTTTTATTAAAATAATAAAAATAAAATAAATTTTTATAAAAATTTCTTTAAATTGTACATCCGATGCACATTATGATAAGATTACCTTACTAGCAAAGGGCTCTTGAGCTCTGAATTATTCGAACTTCTACTTGCTATAATTGAAGATGGATTAGGTATTGAAGTATAAATAATAAATAAATAACAAATTCCATACATATGTACATAATATGTATGTATGTATAGATTTTTTTTTATAAAATATGTAAGTATAGAGAAATGTGCAATTTTTATTAGGTAAACAAATTTAAATTTTTAATGTTTCTATTGTAAAGTCTTTAATTATTTACGATGAAGGAAAAAACAAAAACTATAACAACAAAATGCTCAAGGTCATTAAACGTTGGTTTTCATATAAAAAGTAAACAAAATTCAATTCATCAATTCGATGATGGTGGTGCCCTAGAAAAACAAATACAACAACAATTTGTATCTACCTACTATAAACAAAACAAATGTAATCGAAACACATAAAATTTGTTTATAAATATTCAAATTAAATTTTAAGTGCAAACGCAATAAACATGACATTGACAATCGAAAATAATTTAAAATTTCAACAACCAAACGCAAACGCAAAAGCAAAGTAAAAACAAAAGCAAAAACAATCAAAACCGCCAAGCAATTTAATTTAAAAAAATATTTTTATTATTGCTATTTTACATTTTTTACTTTTTCTTTGTTTGTGTATATTTCTTTATATTTGTATATTCTGTTCTTTCTATTCCTAATTTTTTTTTTTTTTTTGTCGTTTTTTTACATATCGTTAGTCTAAATCGCAAATGTGTTAAGTCCCTTTATTCAAACTTTACTGGAGACACAGAAAACATTGTAACTTTTTCAGTTTTTAAAATTTGCAAACTTTTTAAACGCAATTAGTTTTATAAAATAGCTCTCTTTAAATGATCTAGATCAATTAATCAATCAATTAATAATTAATATACGTGGAGTTAGCACGTGCTTTGGACCTAGCGTTTTTGCAAACCACTAAACTACAACAATTTTTAAACTAGATAATGACATTATTTTGTTTTGCATTAAAATCTCAATTTTAACCCAATGCTGTTACTCGATTATCATATTTTTCTGAGATTATAACATATTCTTTCATTTTAATTCTTATATTATTATTCCTTATTTTATTAGTTATATTATTAATTATTTTTTATTATTTTTTTACTCTTTG
Organism: Sarcophaga bullata; assembly: GCA_005959815.1. Lineage (NCBI taxonomy): Eukaryota > Metazoa > Arthropoda > Insecta > Diptera > Sarcophagidae > Sarcophaga > Sarcophaga bullata. The sequence goes on from QOCX01000008.1 coordinate 539,592, forward strand.
CGGTACTCCCATAGCACTTTCATTTATAAAAATAATATCTTTGTTGTGGCGTGCTATGACTAATAATAATAAATAAATAAATAAAAAAATAAATAGAAAAAAGTAAATAAAATAAAAACATATCAGCACAGAGATACGCATAAAATATCATGAAAAAAAGCCAGGGAGAGAGATGAAAATGTGAGGGAAAAAACGTATTTTATTGCAAAAGTTAAAATTAAAATGTATAAATTTATAAATAAAATGAAATGTAATTGAAAATCGAAAGCAGAAATAAAATTTCAAATAAAAATTGAAAAAAGTCAGCAGCAACAGCAGCATCAATTTTTATTATGTTTTAGAACCAAAACTGTGTCTTGTGTACGGTTGGTTGGATAAGCGAATGGAAAAATAAAAACAACAGAACGGATAAAGAGTGTGGACAAGAGAAACTGTCAAAATTGATAAGGAAACAGATGGAAGAGATAGATATGCTAGCAAGAAGAAGAACAGTTCGAAAATCCATTTGACAAATGGAAGTGTCTACTGGAAGCAGACATTCGTTTCCAGAGATGATAATCTCCTTGCAACGTTTCTATTGTGAGTGTATTGTTAATGAAATGTTTTGAAATTGAAACACGCACTCTCACACACATATACATACATTCTCTCTCTCTCTCTCTCTCTCTCTCTCTCTATCATATGACGCACACACACACGTACGCTGAGAGTGTGTTTTTCTTAATTGTTGAAAAAATTCAGTGTGTGTTTATAATGAGAGTAATGAGAGTAAATTTGTTGTTCTTGCTTTATCTGCTGCAGCATCTGTTTGTTGCTATTGTTAATCGGCTGTTTTCTACAGTTTCGAAAAGCAGCTGAAAAGGAAAAACACAGTGCCAACGTAAATGCAAAAGTAATGCGAAGAGCGTTAAACTGAAATGGCACGGTCAGCGGATGGATGCTTTTAGTGATTCAAAAAATATACAAATTTAAGAGGACTTAATATTATTACACAGCCAAAAATAAGCAAAAAAATAAGCAAAAAAAAACAAAAGAAAAAAAATAATAATCCAATACAATACAAAGATCAATTTCAATTGTCAACATAAAAGTAAAATTTTAAAATTAAAAAAAATTTAATACCAAAAAAAAAAAAAAATAAAACATAAAAAGAAGAAACAACAAAAAAAGAGAATTTTTTTTATATATATATACATGTGCATATACATATATTGAATATCTACAGAAGCAAATGGCTTTGAAAAATAGTATTTACATGAGATAAAGTGAATTAATGTTAGAAAGAAAAAAATGAAATAAATGTTTAATTAAATAAAATAAAATGAAATAAAATGATACGATAACGCCAATTAAAATTATCAGAAATAATTTAATGAAAATCAAAATTTTTTGTTTATAAAAAAGAGATGAAAACAAGAAATATAAAATTAAAATGAAAGAATAAAATGATATGGAAACAATATAATGTTTTACACATAAATTCTATATACAGTGCGCGAGTTAGAATTTCTAGCCATATTTTTTGTATTTGTGTAAATTTTTTTTTAACTCTACTCTCGTTGGCTGCTACTTAACCTTGACATATCACACGACAAGACGACTCTACTCTCTACAACAAATGTATCATCATCCAAACCAACAAACAACCAAATAAACAAACCAACACTATCAAAAATACAACACTGTTATCAACAATATATGTACCATACCATACCATAACATACTACTACTTCGTTCAAATAAAATAAATTCATCAAGAGAATTTTTACCGTTTAAAAATAATTAAAAAAAAAAAACAAATTGAACAAGAAATATCAAAGTATGCTTTAATCAAATTAAATTAAAAAAAAAAAAAATGAAAGAAAAACTACAAATAATATAAACAACAGAAATATCATAAAAGAAAATACAAAAGATATCCTCGAAACAAAAGAAGAAGAAAAATCAAATCAAACATATTGTAGGTTTTTTTTTTGTGTGAAAATCGCTCTTTTTAAATGAAAATTTTGCTTTTTCTATTATTTTTGCTTTTTAAACAATTATTGAATTTTTATTTGTTTGTATTCGTTGGAAAAATACGACTAAAAATTCATTCTTTCGTTTACTTTTTGATTTGATATTTATCCATCTATTTATGTACGTACATATGTATGTATATGTGTGTGTGTGTGTGTGTGTTTGTATGTATGCAGAAATGTAGATGCTTATGTATACGTATAAATGATATCTAAACCTGTCCTTCTTAAGGACATTCCAAAGGCAATTTCACACGCGAAACAATCAACCAACCAACGAACCGACGAACCAAACAAGTCAACAACAACAATAATAACAACAACAACAACAACAACACAAATAATAACAGCAGGCCATAGAAATAGCACACTAGCACAACAATGGCAACAACAACAGCAACTTGAATAATAATAATAATAATATCAGCATCCTTAACATATAATAAATATATTATACATATACACACACACACACACACACACTTATACACTTATACATGAAATTTTCTAACTGAATTTTTTACTGCTTTTTTTTTCGTGTTTTATTATCGTTTTTTTTTATTGTTATTATTGTTGTTCTTGTCGTTAATTTTACTTTTTTGTTAGTGTTGGTGTTAATGTTGTTGTTGTATATTCAAAAATACTATAATTTCATATTCTATTTTCTATACATACAAACTCACACACACACACACGCTCATACACCTATACGAATTACCATCGAAACAACAAATGAAAATGAATAAAATACAACTCACGCGCACACACTGAAACACACTCACACATACACACACACATTTACTCATCATGTAGTTGTGCATTATAAAATAGCACAGTGCACAGCACTGTTTTAAGACACTTTTTATACAAAGTGCTTAAGGAAAATTTAACAATAAAGAATGTGAAGTGTTGTAAGGTTTTTGAAAGGAAATATTAAAACCATCAATAAGAATTTCACTTATTTATCGTTCAAAATAATTTATATACAAACAAGTCTATAAACATTCGAGAAAATCATCATGAATTTTTATCCATTCGCTCTGATCTGCATTTAGCTTATCATTTAGTCCTAAATGCAATAACAGAGTTAGTCGACTTTGGTCCGTTTCAGTTATTTATGCCATCATATTCTACTAAGAAAGTCTCCATTTCTCTAAAAAAGTTTTTTTTTGTGTTTTTATTTATAAAAACATATTGACCAGCAGCGGATTTTATCAGAAAATAGGACGTCAGAAACCTACGTCTGTCTCTTTATGACAAGAGAAACGGAGTCGAGCTTACTTAAGAAAAGGAAACTTGAATGATTAGAGCCCTATAATATTCTGCTTCTGAAATTTATTCATTTCCATACCTTGAATAAAAAAAAAACCATTTGTGTGCCTGCAAAATTGTTTGCTATTTTTATTATCTTAAATAAAATTGTTTTAAGATCAATAAAAAAAAATAAAATAATATTATCTGCAAAAGAAATATTCTTTAAGACAAAAGGAAGAAAACAATACCATTATAGTTGTTTATTACTGCTCTTGAATTGAGCCTTACTACGTTACAGAATGTCTATATATTGCATGCATGTACACACAGAAACGGAATTCTTTATATTTTTTACATTAAAATGTTCTTTTTTTTTAACTGTTTTTTGTTTTTGTTTTACATTTTTTTTAGAATTTGACTATATGTATTCATGATTGTCAAACAAATGCATATATATACGTATGTACATATGTATTCTCATATTTAGAAGCAAATATAGTACAGATTTTTAATATCACTGTATACATGCATAGGCATGAAAGTGTTGTGTGGTGTGATGTTAAGTGTGTGTGTGTGTGTGTGTGTGTTAGTTTGACTTCTTTAGCATTTGCTTAACTGTCAACAACATCACCTCGTCACATCACATCACATCACATCTTAGCACAATTGTATATAAAATAACATCAACAACAACAACAACAATTGTGAGCACAAAAATTTAAATGCTTGAGCTGAAAAACGTGCTTTTCTGAAATAAAACTCATACGATATACAATGAAGCATTTAAAATGATTCTCCATATTTGTTTTTGCTTTTGCTTTCTACTTTTTTCTTTCATTTTTATTTTCTTTTTGTCTTGCTCAGTTTCAAAACCTGCAGAAACAACGAATTAAAAAAAAATTGATGTGAAAAAAGTCAAGCATCATAGTAAATGTTTTGTTTTTTTTTTGTTTCTTTCGTTTTTTTTTTTTTGTTTGCGTTTGAATTTGTTTGAGCCCACATTACACTACACTACACTGTCTGATGGCATGTGCAAACTAAGGATTTATTTTCTTCTTCCTTTTTTTTACATAACATTGTGTACAACAAATGTATAGAGAAGTTCAACTGCAGGCAAACTTTTTGTTTTGTTTTTTGTTGTGTTGAATTTGGTATGCATGTGTGTGTGTGTGTATGAATGTGCATATTTCGAAATTTATGACATCGTTATGATTAGCAAATACAAATTGTCTGTTTCGTACAAAACATGTTTTAAAAGTGATTTTTATTCAAGCAAAAAATAAAAATGAAAAAACAAAACAAAAACAAAAAGAAAATTAAAGAAAACTTTGTCGAGTATGTCCTTAACAGTTACAATATTTTTAATTTTTTTTTTTCTTTCTGTTATTCAATTCAATATCCTTGTAAAAGAAAAAAGTTTCGACAATTGTTTGAAGAAGCTCTCATTTTAATGATAACTCGAGCGTATGAGTAATAATTAATTCTTCTTATTTATTAGAATATTACTGATACGCATAGGTGTTTGATGTAAGTTCTGTGCTGCTGATAGAATTACGAGTTTGTTTAATACAACGAGGCAAAACAGAAATTTTAGTGTACAAAATAATAATCGTTTTTAATGGTTTCATCTAAAATTTCTGTCCATTCGATCTATTATGCACTTTTTTTCAGTTTTGTCAGTTTTTTTTTTCTTTTCTCTTCTTGAGGTTTCTGATTGTGTGCTGGTGTGCTGTAAGTTAGTGGAAACTTATCGCAGTGACATTGTAAAATACATAATACAGTAAAAGCGACAAACATAGCATACAGAAACGAAAGCGGGTGTTTTTTTTTTTATTCATCATTGAGGAAACTTAAAATTTTCTCAATTATACAATTGGGTGCGTTGCCATAGTCAAGCTTATTAGACATAAAGTTCTGGTTCAAAACCCAGTTCAGACATTTCAAACAAAATGAAATATGAAGAAATATTTCTTCGGCGACTCTGAAAGTAAATAAAATTTTCATTAGAAACTTCTCAAACAATCTGTCATTCAGAGTCGACTTTAAACTGAAGGTTACGCCGCTCATGTATAAAATTAGCACACACAACATAAGTGGTGTGTGCCTAATAATGTATGTTGTATATGGATTGGCGCGTATTAAAAATATTCAAGAGTTGTTGCAGTTGGTGTTTTCATTTGCTTTAACTTTGATTATCTGTGTTTCGAGCATACAACCATACAATCAAAAAAAAAAAAAATTAATAAGACGTTAGCGATTAATCTGGCGTTACAGTAATTTATAAAACCAGAAGGCATTTCAATAAAGTTTTAAAAACACCAACAGGTTTAAGCACCAACTTGAGTGACCTCTTTTAACGATACGTTTATATGCATATGTATTGTGTATTCTACTTTCACACATGTTGTCTAATTCCGATAGTTTAAAGTAGTGGTAAAAGGAAATCACACAAGCACAGAGAAAACAAAATCGAATTGTTGGTTTAACTCTCACATTAATAAAATACAATAATGGGATACACACATTGACACTTTATGGTAGATTATCTCACATTCCAATAGTTTATGTAAGTAAGCACATGTACATACATTTGTGTGTTCTAAAAACTGACATTTTCCAAAAATTGTTGTAAGAAGGGGTAGATTTAAACTCTGTGACTTCATGTAGGCAACAAGACTGAGAGAAAATCTTTTTTTATTTGACCAAACATACGAATACTTAGAAACCAATTCAAGTAATTTGCATTGATCGCATTAGTGGAAAAGGACACCAATAATGTCAAAAATGTATGCTATACCAGACAATTTTAGTATTTACGCTCATATTCAGAATAGCTGCTACAAAGTGGAACGAATATTGTTGTTCTAGTTCCAATACAAATGGTGTTTATGTGCACAAATGGTGGATTATTTTCAATTACCAAAGGCAAAAAAGAAAACACTCTTACGCAGATTTAAATACCGATCAGTTGCTTTAAAACATTTAAGGCAGGTATGTTTAACACTTTCAAATCAGACGAAATAAAAAATCCAAACTTTAACTTCACTTAAGCAGTATACAGTCGAATTTCATTTCGAATTTGTACTTCTATTTACGAGAATATTTCTTGTCTCTCTCTTTCTTTCTCTCTCTTTCTCTTTAACTATTTTTACATCTTCTTAAATTTTGTTATTAATTTTTGTCGTTTTGTTTGTGCGTGTGTGTGCGCGTTTTCTTATTTTTAAGAAAATACTCTCAAAGGGGGTCAGTAACAAAAAATCATGGTGGATTTAAATCATGCTCATATGTTAGTACATGTTTAAGAACAATAAATTTACCTTGAATCTCTCAATCTCTCTCTCTCACTCGCTCTCGATTTTATATTCAACTTTATTTACTTTCTTTTGTTTATGTTCTCCGTAATCTTTTTTCCTTTTTTCATTTCATTTCAATTTGCATTTATCGTAACTATTTTATCATTCTCTTTGGCATTGTTAAACACAACACGTTTAAATTGTTTCTGTTCTGTTTCCTTCTTCTTTTTCTTCTTCTTCAGTTTCGAATTAACAATATGGTGTGAGAGTTTACGTGTAACTTTAGGTTTCCCTTTAATATTTCTTTTCTTTCCGAATTCGCAGGGAAACAGAAATCAAAACTAAAAAGTGCAAATGCTCCGTTTCAAAGCGATTAATTTGTCACGAAAATTAAAATTAAAAAAAATTTTTTTTCTTATTTTTTTTTGGTGCAATTGAATAATCTAAACGACAGTACCAGTTCTAAATGCTCAACAGACGGTTAAAGTTACTTTACTTTCTAATGCTTCTCAAATATAGCACCTGTTGTTTCTTTAGTTATCGCATTCGAATGACAATCAGGTTCATCCAGGAAATGTATAACTTTTCTTCTAACAAGAACAATTTGGTTGTTTTTCCTAAATGCTAACATTACATGTGTTTTTTTTTTATATTCTATTAACGTTTGGAAGAGGTATATTCTGCTAATTTGGTAACTTTTGCTGATTGATCCCAGCCACTTATATGTTGAAATTACCTCTTTTATTCCATCCTGAATTATTAATTTTTATAATGTTTTTGCGCGCATTTAATAGTTATACTGTATGTTTCGTGATTTAAAACTTCTCTTTCTACGTATTATTGTATCGACAACACTTTTCCTCTCATTGGCAGCACAAATATTCTCATTAAATTTACGACATGTAAACATAACTTAAGCAGTTAATTTTCTTCGAAAATATTTCTAATAGACTAAATATGTGTGTGTGTGTGTGTGTGTGTGTGTGAGTCAGTGAGTGAGTGTATATGTCATTGCCAATAGTATTATATTGTTTACTTTATATATGAGGAGGAAGGGGTAGTGAATAACTATATGTCCACACAATGCTTCCTTCCGTATCTAGACCAAATATTTGAATTGGTAACGAACGAAATTCTCTCAATTTGAATATAATGGCATCTAATAAAGCGATAAAATCTTGTTGACTTTCTCGAATGTTCTTAACAGGAAGGAAGAAATTGGTCAAACTATACAATTTTAAACTTCTGTTGGCTCGTAAATGGAAATGTAATCGTTTGGCATAGGCTTGATAGTTTTAGTTGTTCGTAATCCAATTCTATTGCTATTCGATATTCGAACATGTAAACTTGTGTTAAGGAATTCTAAAAGTACTTTTCACAGACGTTGTTCCAAATTATTCTACGATACGACACGTTACTTGACATAACATTTGACTGATGAAAGGTTTAAATTAATATAATTAGCAATGAAAAGTTCTATCGTAGCAGAGTATTCTTCTGGTATACCCAAGACTACGGATTCATTCTTAACTCTTCCTCTTCTGCTAATGGATGGAACCAGTCAACAATTCAAGTTTCTCTTGTTTTAACTGTGCGTTGATGTTACAATCAGCCAGTTAGTCAGTCTCTTTGTAACTCATCTCTTTCATATAAATGTTCTGTTTTGTCGGAAATGCTCTGTTTTGTTATACCACAATTAAATTAAATATGTTTTCTTCATAAGATTTAATCTAATTTTCAGCAAACGAATAATGTAATGAAATTTCATTTGTGAGCGATATGACATGAGAGAAGCATGTCATACACACACACATATATATGTATATGTTTAGGTAATTAATGTTTCTTTTGATTATTATTTAAAACTTGTATGTCGTACCAATAATCTTAGCATACTGCAATTCGTATAGGCCATAAAACATTTAGATCATCGCTTCAACAGTGTATTTTTGGTATTAAAATACACAAATTTTATTCACTTGATATTTCAGTATATTTTTTAGAATGATTATACTGTTTTCGTTTCAATGAAAAATCTGAAAAATTTAGATTGAAAAGCAGAAATAAAGGAAAGTAAAGCATCAGCTAATAATGTACATTTATTCGTTCATTATCATAGTGGCCAATGAGTTAACAACCTTATTAACGAAGTAACCTTGGCTTCAAAAATTCAATTTTAATGTTAAACATAAATTTTATATAATCTCGAATAGACGTAAATTATTTATTTTTTTTTTTTTAATTTAAAAGGAAACATAAAAAACTCAAGAAGAGAGAGCAGATGGCAAAAGAAGAGAAAATAAAGTCTCGTTCATTTTAATTATCGCCAGGAAAACACACAAAAAATAGAGAAAAACTCTCAAATTTTAATTAATAAATAGACTGTACTGGAAAGAAAATTAAATAAAATTAAGAGCAAAGGTCTAAATGAAATGGTTTTTGAATTTGAATTCTCAATGAAAATGGAAAATAAAAATTTCCTCAAGAACCAAACTTATTACTACATGTTCTATACGTACTACACGTACTTGAGAAATAAAATAAAATAAAAGGTGAACAAAAACAACAAGCTTTATTGAATTTCTATGTAAAATTACAGGATATTTTAAGGACATCAAACGGAATTCGACACTCCACAAATACTCTTTACAGCACTCAGGCTGCCAGCCAGCCAGCCAGCCAGCCAGCCAGCCAGTCATGTATACAATATGCAAACAATAAACAAAAATAAACGCACTCTCACACAAATAAGCATCCTTGGCTTTTATATATTAAAGGAACAAAATGGAATGGTACACTCCACACGACCATATCGGAGACAAAGAAGGAAACAAAATGAAATGAAATTAAAAGTTTTGCCTGATTTTCCTTTCTGTTGCCTTTCTTTTTCTGTATTTTGAATAAACCCGGCCCTTAAAACATACGCTAGGATAGGCAACAAAACAAATTCAAAATAAAACTGAAAATGAAGATGAAAATGAAAATAAAGCAGGATATACAATTATTTAAAGACAGACGAACTGTTAATTTTCTTCTACACATGTCAACATTTTCTCTATTAAGGCATAATTTTGTAAAGTACTCTCTTATATCATATTTTCCCTCACTCGCCCTCTCTCTCTCTCTCTACCCTACACACACTTTCACAATGTCTGCACAAAACAAAATGGACTCTCTCAAATGAAAACACTTGAACGCGCAGCTGTTAATAACGTTGTTGAAAGTGTTGAATTGGCAATAACAGCAACAGAGACAACAGCAACAACAACAACAACAACAACAACAGAAACATTACAAACCCTTTTATTTCCTTTGTCATTATATTCGTTGGTGTAAAGTTGGCTAATACAGACATCGTTTAACACACTCACTCACACACATATACTATATATGTATGTATGTATGTATGTATGTGTAATACGCACCCCATTGTAGCATATTTGTATAAGTTAGACAAGGAAAACTATCCGTATGTAGAGTTTCCTTTACAGCCGCCAAATGTATATTAACAAATTTCCTTTTATCTTCTTCTTATTCCTTTTGTATATTTTCTTTCTTTTCGTTAATATCGTTGATTTTACGCTCACTTGTACTTCACACATAATACAACCATAAATACACACATACACATACATATACATATCTGCATGCATAAAATGTCCTTTGTACTCTTTATGTGGCGTTGGAAATATTTTCTACAGTTCTTGTTCTTTTGTTTTTCTTTCCCTTTTTTTTTTTTCTTTGAAATACAATGAAATAACGAAAGAATGAATAAATATTAGAATTTTCTATCAAAAATAAAATTTCAAAACAAAATTATTTTTTTTTTCATTAAAAGTTTATACAAAACAAAACAAAAAAAAGAATGTGCAAATTATTTAAGGAAAATGCATTGGAAGATTAATAATTAAAATAAAATAAATTGAAGAATTTATGAAATTGTGATTTGTATTATACGATGATTATTTTACCTCCACTTTTAGTCCCTTTAAAATGCTGGAAAAATATCTTAGAGGCGCGGTGTTTATTTTATATTTAATAAGAAAAATGAAAGTTTAATTAACAACAAAAAAAAAATGAAACTTATTGTAAAACAGATGCTGTTATAAATTTTCGAGTGCATATATGTGTGTGTGTGTTTGTGTGTAAATTTTATAAATTAATCTTTTGTTAATTTTTGATCAAATTAAATCAAAAATATTACTTTTAATGTCTCGTATGTATCCTCAATTTGTTATGTATGTGTGTAGTACATTAGGTTTTTAGATAAAATTTTTGCCCTTATTGCTACGGTCTTTGAAAATTTTATAACAAAAAGCATCGAAAAAAAAAATACGAATGTATACTTCAGCATTTAATGATTAAGAACCGATGAAATTATTAAAAGAAAATGAAACATTATTTGGTTCTTTTTGCGAGATTACAAAATAGAGAATTTATAACGTAAAATATACACGAATTATAGCACAACTGTTGTTGTGCAAATCTAATACCATCTTGTGTTGAAAAAAGTAGTTTAAAGGCGATTTTGTATAATACGGATTTTAAGGATTTCATCTATTGACAGTCGGATTACTTGAATCCCTTAGCTTATTAGTGTATCTCATATGTAATTCCAATATTATAAAATATTACGAAAAAACTGATTTACGTATCCTTGATCAATGGTTGATTTTAATTTGTAAAAAATGTTTGACTAATGTTCTACAGGCTGTTCTCTCCGCTCTCTATTATCAAGGCTACTATTTATGTATTTCGATTTTTATTTTGTTAAAAAATATTTACCCAGAATGTCGTCGATACCCTATCAAAACAGTATTCAGTACCAATTAAAAAATTTAATCCCAACTATTCTTATATGGTATTTGCTGCTCCCAAAAAAAAATAAAAAATTCGTATTACAATTTCATCGTACCTATGCAATTTAAATCAAGATTTTGTATAATTTTCATATTTTCCGATTTATAAATGAGATTATTAGTATTCGGAAATTAATTAAAAAAGTTTATAAAATTTATAAACAATTTTTACATTTTCTTAAAAATTTATTAATTTTATCATTCCTTTCATGTGAATTTTAAATTTAATTTTTTAGTAATCTAAACCCGAAATCTTTCAAAAATGAGACACTGTTGTTGTCGATGTGTGAGTTCAAATTTGATGGGCAATGTTTGTTGGGATTACCTTTTACAAAACAACAACAAAAGAAATTAAAAATAAAATATCGTGAGAGAAAGATAGATAGAGAGAGAGAGTGTATGTGTGTGTTTTAGTTTTTATGTTCATTAACAGTTAAACAGATAAAGAACAAAAACAAAAGAGAATGAAGATAATAAAAGAAATAATTCACCAGAGTTATTTTAACGAACACATACATACACTCTCATACATCGAAATGCAAAATTACTAAAGGCAATAAAAACTACTGATGCTTGTAGAGAAATTGTTATTTATAGTTATTGCTGTTAATTTCAATTCCATTTGTTGTTCTCTGTCTATCTCTCTCTCACTATCTCTCTCTCTCTCACTCTCTCTCTCTCTCTCTCCCTTTTAAAACAAACTTTGTTTATTTAAATGTGTTTTTCCACACGTTTTGCTTGCCTAAACTCTAAATTGTTAGCTTTTTTTCCGATTTTACATTTTCTCTTTTGCTTTTAGTTTTTATTTATTGTTTTTTTCCTGTGTGTGTGTGTGTGTGTGTGTACACGTATGAGTGTTAAACAAACATTGAGAACAAACGTAAAGAATTGACAATTTTTTTTTGTTTTTTTTTCAAAAAAGAAATAGAAAGAAAACATTTGAAACTTTCTTTTAGTTTATTTTTGTTTTTGTTTTTCTATTTTTTTTTTTTCGTTGCTTGTGCTCACATCAACCAGCACAAACAAGAGCATAACAGAATGCCAAAAACAACAACAAATTCGTTCAAGGTTGATAATGCAAAGGACATAGCAATCTCTCAAACACTTAAAAAAACAGAGTGTAGTAGAGGAATTAAAAAAAAAACCAATAAAACTTATAATAAAAAAGAAACGAACACAGAGAATGAAAGAAACTCTCCGTTCGACTCAATAAATATGTTGTTGTTGTGCTTTAAATTATTTTAGTTAGTTTAACTTCTTTCCTAGTGTTATAGTTTTTATGTTTTTATTTATTTTTAAAGTGTATGAGTGTCTTGTGTTTTTGGCGTATTTTTTTAAGATTACTTCTCGATCTTCTTTTCTTTTCTTTTTTTCTTTACTATTTTTTTTTCTGTGGTTCGTTTTTTGCAATTTTTTTTTATTAAACTTTTAAAAATTTTAAATTTTTTTAAAATATTTTTTGGTGTTTCTAGTTTTTTCATTTCATTTTCTTTTTTCCATTCAATTTTGTGTATTTAAATTATTGTATTTGTGTTTGTACTTCCTTTTTGTTAATTTCTAATGACACTGTAATTTCCTTAGTTTGTTGAAAATATGCCTGCCTGATTAGATTCTGTGAAAAATGCGGAAATTAGAATGTTTCATCCAAAAATGTGTCTTTTTTTTGTGTGTTTCGATTTTCCTGCCATTTGCATAGTTTTAGATGACAGTGATGTCAATGATGCTGACGGTTTCTAAGCAGAATAGAAAGATTTATCTAAAATTGTAGTTTTTGTAGTTGTTGTGATTTTAATTTATCGATATTTTCTTTTTTTTTTACTTTTTGGTTTGATGTGGAAAGTAGTTTTATTAGCGCAACGTTATTGAAATGTGTCACTTAGAGAAACTGGAACAACGAGCGAAACTTTTAAAATGCGTTTAATGATTAATTTGACGAATTCTGGTTGATTAACAAAATAAAAATATTGTGTTTATAAAATCAAATTTAAATATTGAATTTCGTACAGCGAAATTTATATGGAAAATTAAAGCATTTCATGCAGCTTCAAATATAGAAATAAATAGTAAGCTGTGGATTAAACATTGACGGACTACGACATTGCCTACAGAAAAGAAAAACAACACGATGTATTTTCTAGACGATTGTAGAGAATTACTAGAGTTATGTTACGGAAAAACAAAATAATTTATTTGAAAATGTTACTTGTTCATCTACAATATATGATGTCCGAGAATGCGTACATAATTTAAGTCATAATTTAAGCATTTTTTTTTATTTTTTTTTTATTTTTTGTTTTTTGTTTCTTTATAATTTCAAATATTTGATTTTGTTGCAATAAACGCGCGATATGTGTGTAATTTGTACCTTACAACAGCATTGGTTTTACTCAAAAAATTTGATGTTAAACTATATAAAAAAAAATGAAAAAAAAAAGTTTTTTAAAATTGTAGTTTTATGCTATGGTAGTGTATGTAATTAAAAAGAAATACATTTTATAAATAATTTAAAGGAAATCAACAGTATTATTAACAATCATATCAAAAAATAAAAAGGAATCAAACTAAAAAAGAAAACAAAAAGAAATAAAAAACATTTCTAATAAAAAAAAACAACACAAATCTACAAAATTAAAAACTTTTTAAACAAACAAAAACAAAAAGCAAACTATAATAATTTTTATTAAAACAATAATAACAAATAAATAATCAATGCCTATATGTATATAAATAAATAAAAAAAAAAAAATAAACTGCCAAAATAAATTACAACATAATAACAATAACAAACAACAAAATGGAAATAATGCTTATTTAATTTTCAATAAAAGATAAAAATAATTGTTAATAAAAAAAAAAAACTTTACCCGAACCCTCTTTAAAATACAGCAACAATGAAAAAATGCTCAAAAATCAAAAAAATAACAATTAAAACTTTTTTCGATTAAATTATTCGATTAAGAAACAGACAACAAAACATATTAAATATGCATTTAAGATAATATCAACCCCCCTCCCCTTTCTTTAAACCAAAATTCTATACAATATATTATTAAACAAGTAAACAAAAAAAAAAAAAAAAAAAAAAAAAAAAAAAAAA